>LVTN01000252.1:109500-145632 GCA_001649415.1 Musa itinerans
ATGACCCACTATTGAAGTGCTAATACAGTAGGTGAACCTACCAATAGAAGATGCTACTTGGGAGAACTATGACGACTTGAAGGTCAAATTCTCAAATCGTCAGCCTCGAGGACAAGGCTGATTTGATGAGGGCGGGTCTGTTAGGACTCTAGCTATGAGAGTCCTAATTGAGAAGGACATTCATGTAAAATCTACCTAAGCCGACCCCTATTAAAGAGGTGAAGAGGTTGGCTAGGGTTAGGAGGTTGTTTCTTAGAGAAGAATTAGGAGTTGTAAAGGAATATGAGTCTTAAGTAGGAGTCCTATTAGGAGTTGGTTAGAAGTAAGAGTCTTGAGTAGGAGTCTTATTAGGAGTTAGGGTTTAGAAGCCTTATAAATAGCCATGTATTCCTCCTCTTTTGTTAAGCAATAGATGAATCTTTTCTGCATCCTTTGAGCAGCAACTTGGAGGGAGGAACCCCTATAGAGTTCCAAGGAGGCCGCTCCCCTAAAGAGATCAACCCCAAGTTTAGAATCTGCTAGGGTTCTATCACCTGGTATCAGAGCAGCGTTCTTGGCATCTCGCTGCCCTTCCATAGCCATCCATCAGCCCTCCACAGCCACCCAAAGCAATTTCCATAATTGCTTAAAAGATCGTCGTCAAATTCCACCGTCATCTCCACCATCGCAGATCATCCTTTGATCTCCTAGTGAATTGCAACAGGTTTTAGTTTTTGTTAGAACCCTAGCAGATTCTAAACTTGGGTTGATCTCTTTAGGGGATCGACCTCCTTGGAACTCTATAGGGGTTCCTCCCTCCAAGTTGCTGCTCAAAGGCTGCAGAAAAGATTCATCTATTGCTTATCAAAAGAGGAGGAATACATGGCTATTTATAGGGCTTCTAAATCCTAACTCCTAATAGGATTCCTACTCAAGACTCTTACTTCTAACCAACTCCTAATAGGACTCCTACTCAAGACTCTTACTTTTAACCAACTCCTAATAGGACTCCTACTTAAGACTCATATTCTTTTACAACTCCTATTTCTTCTCTAAGAAACATCCTCCTAACCCTAGCCGGCCTCTTCACCTCTTTAATAAGGGTCGGCTTAGGTAGGTTTTACATGAATGTTCTTCTCAATTAGGACTCTCCTAGCTAGAGTCCTAACAGAACGTTATGCTTGTGAAGATTGAAAATATGCAGGCATCTGGTTCTTTATAAGCTTAGTGTTCTCTAGATTACCCTAGTTGAAAATACTATGTTATTTATTTGTTGTACCTATTGACATTCTTTGCTAGTTGTTACTCATTTTGTTCTAAATTTGTGTTTCTTGTTTCTTTCTGTGGATATACACTAATCATATTCTGATTGATTGTAGTATCGTGTTTCGAATATCAACTACAACATAACATCTGGTAGCCGTCATCCTGTCCCTGACAAATCAGCTCCTGTTTACATAATTGTTGGTGATGGAGGAAATCAGGAAGGTCTTGCTGTAAGGTCGGAAAAGAATGTTGGACAAAGAATTCTATAATGTTTTTTGTTTCCATATTAGCTGTAATGATTTTAACATGTTCTGCATGTCCTAATTTTATAGGTTTTCTGACCTGCAACCTGACTACTCTGCATTCCGGGAGGCGAGTTATGGGCATTCGACATTGGAATTGAAGAATAGAACGCATGCATTTTACCATTGGAACAGAAACAACGATGGAAAACATGTACTGACAGACCATATTGTATTTTGCAACCAGTACTGGTGGGTGCATTTGGGTACTCGGTTAGTATTTGCATTTTCTGCCAGGTACCAACTAACGCCAGGAAATATGTGTTTTGCAGGGCAAGCAATACGAGGAGGAGAAGACTGAAAAAGCACAGGAAGTTCCCAAGTTGAACCAGCTTCATTGCCAAATACGGAGACCGCTTCAACGTGCTGGCATGATTTGCTTTGCGGCAGGGGAAGCGAACAAGTCTTTTGCTGTATACATAGTCAATAGCTCAACCAAAACGATGGGCGGGAGTGTTCTGTTGACCATAAATAGAAAAAGAGAGGATCCAAACTGCCCTCAGAACAAGCAAGTAGCATATTTATAATGTTTACGGGGTGGTTGTTGCTTGTCCGTATTTCTTTTTTTACTTTTACTGGTGCATGGTTCGACTGTGGTCAATTCTCTACGTGTTGGCTAATTTACAAGCACCAAAGTGATGTATCATCTCAGATTGGAAAGAAAACTGATCTTCAATTTTTTTCTTCAAACGGACCACAGCCAAGCTTTAAATTATAGTCCGACACAGTATTGATATATTCAGTGATAAATAGAACTACGTCATCCCAAGACCAAGACCTTGCTATGAATGGGACAGTAGTATTCAAATCTGCACGGGTAAATGCCAACATATTTCAAAAAAAAAAAAAAAAAAGAATGCTCGACGTTGCCAACTGAGTGTGTTTTGATGTCAATAACTAGTAGATTCGATTTATTTCGATTTTTGGTAGGATTAAGATTTGAAACCTCGATCACAACAAATGGATCTACCATTCCTAACTTACCTTCTTCATCCTCTTTTAGAAATTTGTAAGGATTCAGAGATATATGATATCCCTAGGTAACACAATATACTCTATACATAGTTTTAAGTTATTCAGATTTTTACGAATCAATCTTCGCACGACGACGAACATCTCTTTAGAAATAGAGAATTTTATTTTTTATTCTTCGACTGCGCATGTGATGTCGCTCTCTAAGATTTTCCAAAGATAGTATCAGATCCAGATTGTTCGTGCGAAAGATTAGTTTTGAACTGCATATGTTATGTTTTTAAGAAACTTTTGACGTCAAAATCATCGACGCAAAAGCAAGTTAGGACAACAATATTGCTTCCCTTAGCGTCGGTGCATGCGCAAGTGCTGTGCCTACAGGCTTACGGCCAGTAGGGCTGGTAGCCCGTGGGCAGAGTCATCGCGGGGCAATGACGCCTGCGGTTGCTTCTCCCGCGAGGTGAGGAGCCGCTACGCCCACGAGCAGAACTGCCCGCGGAGGCAGGGGCACTGCCCCTCCTCACAGGCCGTCGTCAGCAGGGTGGCCACAGCGGCGGCAACAGGAGGGGAAAGGGCAAAGGTTATTACCGTTTTGGGTAAAAAGCAAAAGGATTAGAGAACTGGTTGTTAAAGGACAATACATTGAAGGGCTCACCGTGTAACTAACTGATGAAACAATGGATAACTTGCTACTGTGGGAGAACCTAGTCAGCTAAACCGTCTGATCTCGAAGTCGAAATTGCAACACAGCATCGTAAAGTGTCCGCAATTTTATTACCTAAAGGCGCACGCAATGATTGAGGTGGGGCTTTCTTCACTCTGTCGGCCAGACAAGGTAAAATAAATATTGATGCCTTTGTGCCATCGGCCTTCCGTCTGTCTCGGTAATCATTTCTACCGAGCCAAATTTAGACTGTCAGCTCGTCAGGTGAGTGTGTGGCCTAGGAATCAAACCCAGGACACACCTCACCTAAAACTTTGGCAGTAGGTGGAAGAAAGGCGACTGTTCATATCCGCCTCTACAAATACTAATTGAAGTATGCATCCTTGTCATCAATATCTTCATATATTATACTTATTGTAATTCTAGAAATATAGAGAGAGAGAGAGAGGAAAGCGATGACAGGAGCATATGGGCCAGTGCAGCTGGCGTGGGTAACACAGGTCACATCAAATGTGCTACGTGGATCCAAACGATAGGCTCGACTCTAAAGTCCACATTAATTGTAGTGTGGGTACCCAAACAGGTGGTCTCATTCCGATGGAGCCATACGATCGATCCTTAGTGGTAATTTGTAGGGATTTGACCTAATTGTGTCTATCCATATGGCTGTCACCACAACCATAACCTAAACTCGAATCGCATGCGTGTCCATATGATATCGAGAGTAAACAAACCTCTCTCCCTGATAATAATACATCATGGCACCGAGAACCACATAGAGCACATCGATTTCACGTTTAATCCATTGCGATTCCGTCTGCTTTAGTTGTCCGTCATCATCAAATTTCATTGCGATTCGGTCAGAATATTTTCCCTAATAACTCGATTTATTATTCCAAAGCTATAAACCGGAGGTGGGCCAATCATGAAGCAGTGTGGTGGGCCCCGTTTACAGGTATTCCAGCGTAGCCCCCCCCCCCCCCCGCGCCGCCCCCCACCCCCCGGTCCACGGCTGCCGCTTGCGGTACCCGCAGTAACAGACAAAAATTTTTTGTTCCGACGCGACAGCGACGCGTGTCGCTCCAACTCATCCCATGTGCTCTGCTGTCCTCTCCACGACGCCGCACAACGTGTTCCGCTCGAATCGACTGACTTATATACCAATAACAATTATTATCATCATCGTCGTCGTAACTTGGAAATGTAGTTTTGAATCAAATGTGTGGTGAAGAGAGATACGGTCTGTCTATCTTTCCATACACTTTACTAACTATGTTTTTACATTTGTAATAAACTCTCGAGGGCCTGTCAATGCCCTTTCGAGTCATATATATTCAAAGCGTATTTTATTGGGGATAATACGTATCTAATTTTTTTTTTTGTTGACTGATGATGATTCATTCCTTTTCATAAATAAATAAATAAATAAATATATATATATATATATATATATATATTTTTATAGAAAAGAGTTGAATAGAAAAGAGTTGAATAGAAGAAGAAGGCATGCTAATCACACAAATCTGGTGTATGTTAACTAAGTCAATTTCATATCGTACGCCTGCAACCGATGATTTCTTGATCACCAGCTTTCCCTCTTCAAAATAAATTAAATTACTATATTTTCTTTTCATTTATCCTTTCGAATTTTAAGTTTGACGATAACATATTTTTTTTAAATATAGTATAAACATATGTAGGGTGATTGTTCGAAAAAATATTTTCTTTTGAATTTTATCGGAGGATATCCTTATTTTTAAAATTCATAAACTATTATCTCCTATTTCTAATGTTTCAAAAATATCCCTTTAAAAAGTAATCATTTTTTCTGTCCAAATCTAAAATTTTGTGTGGATTAGTTTTTATCTATAAAATATTATATAATATATATATTTTTTAAAAAAATACTATATAGTATTTTTGATGTCATAATGTTTTTGTAATAAAAACACTATATGGTGTTTTTAAAAAAATATATAATATTTTTTAAAAATATTATATAATATTTTATGGATAAAAGTAATTAACAAAACATTGACATTTTTCTTTTGGGCTTTGGATAGAAAAACACTGTGAGTAACTTTTGGGGGTATTTTTGAAAGGGATACCACTAGAAAAAACTCAAAAAAATAATATTTTTTTAAATACCCATATATATATATATATCCCTTTAAATATTAAATACTTTTCGTATATATTCACTGCTGGCATCCATCCAAGTAAGTTGGGTTAATGATTATTAGTCATGATATTTAAAAGACATTAATATCATATAAAATTATGCCAATACAATCAAATGGCAATAGAAGATTGACGATAAGGATGTATTTATAAATTTTATGGAATTTTGTAGATAAATAGGAGAATGGAATATAGATATGATATATCACAAAATAATAAAATAGTAGACAATATTAATTAGTCAGCAACTCAATCACAGGCCAAGAATGCTTTCTGGCCTCACTCATCCTTGTGGCGTCTGAGGCCATCGGAAGGACGGCTGTGATCGAGTGGTATTCCAATCACCGTCACGGCTGCTTCTCTCTCTCTCTCTCTCTCCATTCCTTCACTTCTCTCGCCAACTCCATTCCTGTCAGACTTAGCTCTCTCTCTCCCTCTCTCTCTCTTCAATCATGGAGACTGCCGCAGACGCTGGTGAAGAGGAATTGTCGCCGCCGCGATCGTCTTTAGTGTCGGATGATTACGAGGATGTGGAGGAGGTGGAGGAGCAGGGAGGAAATCTAAAGGAGCCGCTTTTGGAGCACCATCCCATCAATCTCCGGCGCCACGCGCCCAACAACACCTCCCAACTCGCCATCGTTGGCTCCAACCTCTGCCCCATCGAGAGCCTCGATTACGAGTCATTACTCTGTCCTCCGTCTCTTCTGTTCATCCCTGTCCTTGGACTGATCGTTTGGTGTCTAAAGATTGGAATCGTGCTTCCTATTTCCTGTTGTGTTTTTGGGTGTTTAGGTTGATCGAGAACGACCTCTTCAACCAGGATTGGAGGAGCCGAGGCCGGGCGGCCATATTGCGGTATGTGTTCCTCAAGTGGACCTTCTGCCTCTTCATCGGCATCGTCGCCGGCGCTGTTGGATTCTTCAACAACCTTGCGGTCGAGAACATCGCCGGCTACAAGTTTGTCACTGTCTCCGACTTGATGCTCGCCAATAAGTAAGCCAAAATTGAGGTTTTCTCCCTATCTTTACCCGATGCATCGAGTCAAATGAGATTCTTTTTTTAAGGTATTGGACAGCGTTCTGGATGTTTGCCGGTTCAAATTTGGCCCTTTTACTGTTTGCGACGGTGATCACGGCCTTTGTTTCGACCGCGGCAGGCGGGTCAGGAATACCGGAGGTGAAGGCTTACTTGAACGGGGTGGATGCTCCTGATATCTTCTCGCTCCGCACCCTTGTTGTAAAGGTGAGATTTTGATACAGCCTTGATGATTCTATCGTAGTAGGTCCAAAAGTATCTGAGTGCTTCTTTGGTGGAAGAAACTAGCTGAATAGCTGTATCAAATTAGATAGTACTTCTCAAATTATTTCTTTTCTGAACTTGTAATTCGGAACATTACTTGACGACATAAACATAATTAGGAATCGTACTGCAAGGACAAACGGTGTCATGATTTCTTTTAGCTTCCTTGCTCTGATAATTCTCTCTTAATCAGCTGTATTCGCTTGAGAAAAGAGTCTTGAGGAGTTTGCTAGTAGGCAAGTTTGGATCTTTCAACCTATACTTGATGATAACCAAAATAGGGTAGAGAGTTAGAAGCAATATGATGATTAAGCACAAATTGCTCATTTTGATCAAAGAATCTTTCATTTCGTTCATCTTAGTGAACTAAAACACAGTTCATGCCACCTGCATGCTTGATTCATGCAAATATGTAACTCAACTGATATCAGCTCGGGTTTTATCAATTTACAACCGCTTCAATAATTTGTTGATCGTACTGTATTCTTGTCTGGAAATTTGTCTCTAATTATCAGTTAACTTCCATGTTGTTCAAATGTTTGTGTGGCTATTTCTTAGCAATTAAATCTTGCTAGTTAAATGATTTTCACTATGATGAGTGTCTGATTCATCCTTTTGCATCAAATGGTAGATTGTAGGTATGATAGCTGCTGTATCATCTTCACTCCATGTCGGCAAGGCTGGCCCCATGGTGCACATCGGTGCATGCATTGGGGCTATAGTTGGACAAGGTGGGTCCCGCAAGTACGGCATGACATGCAGATGGCTACGTTACTTCAAAAATGACAGAGATAGGCGTGATCTTGTTACCTGCGGCGCTGCTGCTGGTGTTGCTGCTGCTTTTCGTGCCCCAGTTGGTGGTGTTCTATTTGCTCTCGAGTCATTGTCTTCGTGGTAAGGGCATATGGTACAATTTTTGCTGTGTGATCTAAAAAATTTCTTGGTTTAATTTTCTTTCTTATATATTCTTTAGAGAAAAGAATCAACTTCTGATTTTGGTCTCTGGAAAATTAAACTTCATTTTATATTCATTTATGATTTCTCCTTGACTGGAAATGTGACTTTAATTTTGATTCTTAACCATTCATCAGGAATCAAATCCATGGAAATAGTTGCCAGTTCCTCGATAACACACAGAATTTGTCTTTCGCTTGACTGGAAATGCAACTTCTCTTTTGATTCTTAAGGAACATATTTCTATTACCTGCTAATATGCTCAAGCAAACTTAATTTTCATCGATAGATACCAGATCTTTGAACTATTACTTCTGTTAGAAGTAAGATCTATTTGTGTCTTCTCATAATTGAGACATGTACTTTATATCACAGGTGGAGAAGTGCCCTGATATGGAGAGCATTCTTTGCAACAGCTGTAGTTGCCGTCACTCTGCGCACACTGATTGACATCTGCGAAAGAGGAAAATGTGGGTTATTTGGGAAGGGCGGGCTGATTATGTATGATGTTACCTCAGATACTATAACGTATCACATTGCCGACTTACCTCCAGTGATCCTCCTTGGAGTAATTGGGGGAATATTGGGAAGTCTATACAATTTTCTTATGTTGAAGGTTCTTCGTGTATGCAGTCTTGTTAACGAGTACGTGTCTATTTGTTCTCTGTTTCTTTTTTTCCACTTTCTTTGTGTTACCATCATCTTTTATGTGTTGTTTTTATAGCTCATCTCCTATAGGGCAAAATGATTAGATTGCAGATCCATTTTTTCTCCTGAATCAATTCAAATAATATTTCAGGGTTCTTGTTTACTTGTTTTTATTTGGAAGAAACAGGACTCTCCTTCTAAACTAGAAATATTCTGTTTTTTCAGGAAAGGACGTGCCTACAGGTTGCTTCTCGCTGCTACAGTGTCCATATTTATATCTTGTTGTCTGTTTGGGTTACCATGGCTGGCACCCTGCAGGCCTTGCCTGAAAGAAGATTGCCCCTCTATGGGTCACTCTGGCAGCTTTAAGAATTTCCAGTGCCCTCCAAAGCATTACAATGATCTAGCTAGCTTATTTTTCAACACCAATGATGATACAATCAGAAAACTCTACAGTAGGGAAACAAATGATGATTTCCAGAAGTCCTCTATCATGCTGTCCTTTGTTGCCTCCTATGTTCTTGGCATCTTAAGTTATGGTGTTGCTGCACCTTTCGGTCTTTTCGTGCCCGTCATCTTAACTGGTGCAAGCTATGGACGTCTTATTGGAATGCTAATGGGGGCGAACTCAAATCTAGATCATGGACTCTTTGCGGTCCTTGGCTCGGCTTCCTTTCTAGGTGGAACAATGAGGATGACTGTGTCTGTATGTGTCATTATGCTAGAATTGACCAACAATCTCTTGTTGCTTCCCCTGGTTATGCTGGTTCTCCTGATATCCAAAACTGTGGCCGACTCCTTCAATCCCAACATCTACGATCTGATTCTGAAATTGAAGGGGCTTCCTTATCTTGAAGACCATGCAGAACCATACATGAGGCAGCTCACAGTCAGTGATGTGGTCGCAGGTCCTTTGAGAACCTTTAATGGCGTGGAGAAGGTTGGTAACATTATCCACATATTGAAGACAACCGGCCATCATGCATTTCCTGTGATCGACGAACCACCGTTTTCTTCCTCTCCTGTGCTGTATGGCCTCATCCTCCGTGCACACCTTTTAAGTCTATTAAAGAAGAAGTGTTTTCTGCCGACGTGCACTCTCTCAGGTTTTGATGCATCAAAGCAATTTGTGGCTGATGATTTCGCTAAGCGCGGATCGGGGAAATATGATCGTATAGAGGATATCGAGGTGACAGCAGAAGAGATGGAGATGTACATTGATTTGCATCCATTTACAAACACGTCACCTTATACGGTGGTTGAGACGATGTCACTGGCAAAAGCACTCATACTTTTCCGCCAAGTGGGCTTGAGACACCTCTTGATTGTTTCAAAGTCCTCTTGTGTAAGTAACTCATCCTGAATTTGTTCTCCGTTAATCAGTAATATAACTTGCATCTGTATGTGTTGCCAAACTTTTAATGCAGATGCTAGCTTTATAGATGATGTGGATGCTTATGTATGCCTCCCCTTCACTTCATTGACGGTATCAAACCAAACTAATCAGCAAGCAGCAGCAATTGAGTGAAGGGAGGAACAGTGGATACTTGCGTCCACATTCAATAAAAAAAATTCATATATAATTTTCTTGACAACACATTTAAAGAATGCTTTGCATTAATCACATCTGCTTTTGCTTCTTAATCCGACTAAACCTTTTCTGTACAACTGCAGAGGGCGCCGGTGGTTGGCATCTTGACGAGGCATGACTTCATGCCAGAGCACATCTTGGGTTTGCATCCGTTCCTGGTGAAAAGCAGGTGGAAGAGACTGCGATTTCATCAATCGACCTTGACTAGATTCTTCAGGACTAGTTTGATGTGGGCTTGCTCTTAAGGTGTTGTATAATGGAAGATGTTTCATTTTTTTCACTCGAAACATGTAGTCCTCCTACAAACCTCTGATTCGATGCATTAAATTTATTTTCACAATTGTGTGTTCTGTAAAAGCTTGTAAGATGTTGCTCATGGACTAATACACTTCATTTTTTCTTGAGATGTAATCCTGCAAAGCTCTGGTTTGAGAGAAAGCTCAGTGATGTAGAGAGGAAATTGGATTTCTTTACATTACGGAATATGCTTCATTTTTTCTTAAGATGTAATCCTGCAAAGCTCTGGTTTGAGAGACAACTCAGTGATGTAGAGAGGAAATCGGATTTCTTTACATTACAGTTGTTCAGAGTCCAAATGAGACCATCTCGATCTTTACCTTGTGAATCTGTCTTTGTACTTTATTTAGTTACACTATTGGTGTTTTGCATGATCTTATTGTAGCACTACAGCTTTGTTATGTTTATGTGCTCATATATTTGGTCGATTGTGAAAGGAGCTCACGTACGTATTAAGTATTATTAGACATCCATTACAAAGTTACATTGCTGTGCTCAATTACAGTGTCTGGTAAAAATTTTGACAGTTTTATCGTAAAGTTGTAAGCTCGAATCTTCATATATTTTTTATATAAAAAAAAATATTTACATGACTTTATTCATTCTTCTCCTAATATAATCCTCTTTGTTATTGTCATTACTTTGAGATCTACAAAAGCATCTACTGACACAACACCAACTTTCAAATATCTTTTCTGACCATCACTCATGATTATTTTATTAGAAGATTGATAGCAGTAATCTCTAATAAAATAATAATAAATTTTACTACTCACAATCTCTCAATTATCATTCTTCTTCTTCTTTTTTTTCATTTTCACAATCCTTTATTTCATATGTTGAAACTCTAGATATATCGATGTCGCTTGACGTCATATGCTTGATACCATAGTTCATCTTGTAATGTCGGACGACACCCGACACTCAATATCACTAAGAGGAAGACTTTACTCTGACGTCGCTTGATACTATTCCATCGTCCTATATTGTTTGATGCCCCCTTAATGTCAGTTGACATTGCTCCGTGACAACCAAAATTATCTTAGGATTTACGTTCATTTAAGAAGATGGTAAATAGCAAAACTAGATGGAAAAGAATAATAAGAAGAAGGGAAAAAGGAGCATTTACGTTCATTTAAAAAAAATTATCTTAGGATTATTATAAAATCGTAAAACTAGATGGTAAATAGCAATAAGGCTGTCTGTCAATAGAAATCTCCTTCTCTTGTCACCGTCCTCCGCTTAAGAAGTTTATCTCTCTTCCATGACAACCAAAAAAGGAAGAGAGAGAGAGAGAGAGAGAGAGGGAGAGAAGAATGTCTCTTCTTCTCATCACTTCGAAAGAAGAGGGAGTGGCCCGAACGAGAGGCTCCCTGTGACAAACAGGGGTCTCTCTCTCAACTGAAGGTGACCACCAAATTATACATGAAGATACTCTCGTCCTTAGTCCATCGTGAATTCCTCTTCTTCTTCTTCTTCCCTATCTCGAGCTTGCGAAGCTCGCTTTAATTCCCAAGATGGAGTTCTCTCCGATTCGAGCAGTAGAGTGTGGATTGTCGGGCAACCCGTGATTCCCACTTAGCCATCTTGCGGGTCCCACACAAAGGATCCAACCTGCAGAACCGGCCGACGTCCCCGTCAAACCCCTAAGCGAGCTAGAGTTCCCATGGTATCACCCGACCATGGCCAACTCCATCCATCACTGTATCAACGGATGGCCTCTATCTATTCGAGGCAACAAACCCAGGACAGAAATCAATAACAAAGATTCGTTTTCTTTAGGCTCAAATTAGATTTCTTGTTGAACTTGATCATTCCACTCGCTCAAGCATTAGTTCGAATAGGCCGACCTACTCATCGACGCTAATTGGCTCCAAAGATGATGCAAGTCTCCGAAAAGATCTGGCACAATGCGAAATGAACAATATCAGAGGTGTCTCCATCTAATTAAATAGCAATTTTGGTGTTTATTTTTAGATGTTCTTGATATATGGTGGAGTGGATAATGTGCCTATTAATATATTTCTTTTAAATAATGATTCTTGGTTTGAAGTAAATCAGCACCTTTGTGATAGATATAATGTCACTTGTTACTGTTGTCGTATGAACCCTAGAAAAAGATGAGAGTAAGACACCATGTTTTCGTTATTGCTGTAGAGTTTTGAAGTGGCATCGGTGGAGACGATCCTTGGACGGGAACTGACAGCTCTGACACCGAGCAGGAGAGAGGCGCCAAGTAAAAGGGTCACGAGACGACGTTTCCTTGCGTTTAGGATTCTCTTAGGTTACGTACTTGCGATAGCATGCATGCAATGGAAATCTGGACACCTATTTATTTATTATCTGCTTCAGCAGCACATACTGAAACTACAAGGAAACGAATGCATTCCTTTCAGTGGAAGAGTTCACTGAAACCAACTGACAACAAAACTCGAATGACCACAATACACACCTATTGTACACTGAACAAACAGTAAGGCAGCATCAGCGACTTGGACGACGTCCTCTCCCACCCTCTCGTCAATCTGGATTTACATCCACAGCAGAAATTGTTAGGCGTCGAGGAGATAATCCATGTTTCAAGGTCGTAAACAACGTGAGAAGGAAGGAAGAAGAAGAAGAAGTGAAGAGGAGGGCTTAACTCCGAGAAGAGAGACTTGACTCGGTTCTAGACGGTGCACGTGTAACCAGGTGGTGGAGTCTTCCCACAGGTAAGCAGCAGCTGCAGTGCCAGCGGCACGTAGACGTTGATGTCGAGGAGTTTCAGCTTGATGGTGGTGCACAGACAAACCGCCGCCTCGACTTCCACGAGTCCTTGCAGCAAGGGACAGCACTGGTTCGCCGCTGGGTCGCCGGCACCGACGTGCACGAGGCCGCCGAGGAGATCAACGCATGCACCGATCTTGAGCGTGTCGACAGGGCACGTGGGCGACGCGGGGGGGCTCGTAGGCGTAGGCGTAGGCGGCGGCGGCGGCGACTGCCGCGGCGGGCACGGGGTGACAGGTGGCTTGCCCATGATTGGTGGCACGGTGATGGGTGGGACTGTGATGGGTGGCATGGTGATGGGTGGCATGGTGATGGGTGGCTTGCCGATGACCGGTGGCACGGTGATGGGTGGCATACCGATGACTGGTGGCACGGTGATGGGTGGGACTGTGATGGGTGGCATGGTGATGGGTGGCATGGTGATGGGTGGCTTGCCGATGACCGGTGGCACGGTGATGGGTGGCATACCGATGACTGGTGGCACGGTGATGGGTGGGACTGTGATAGGTGGCACGGTGATGGGCGGCATCGTGATAGGTGGTTTTCCGGTGGAAGGTGGCTTCGGCTTATGGTGTTGTTTGTACTTGGGTGGTTGGGACTTGGATGGAGGGCAGATGTCACAGGAAACAATGGAGGAGACGGAGGAGAGCAAGATCATGAAGGTTAGGAGGACGGCTGAGGTCTTGGAGAAGTCCATCGCTGAAGGACTCTTGCAGAGCCGTTTGGTGTGGAAGGCTTAGGGAGGAAGAAGGTGGCTTATATAGGGTGGATGGCGAAGCCCTACAAGGCTTCACGTGAACATCCCTATTAGGCTGGAGTGTGGGGCAGCGGCATGCTGCCAGTCTTGCGAGTTGTTTCTATTCACCGAGCTTTCATGATTCGCTCAACATTCACAAGGATGTCAAGTCTCTCTGTCGATCTCATGCTTCGTTTCATGCTTAAGAGGAGCAGTGCGGGGAGTGGTGCAGGATGAAGCTCCCCTGGTATTCGCTGTGCCGCTCAACACGTTACAGGTATGGCCGCAACGCCTCCAGATCTGGAGGATTCAGATGCAAGTAGAGGAAACGACAGGGTTTTGGCACACATCAATCAATGCCACTCGACTTTAGTCAGCAAATCGGTGAGCTCTTTTCCTCCCCACTCCCCTTTCTCCGCCCGGTGAAAGTCATCTTTTACTGAGAGGAGACCTCGATCGGAAGTCGGATATCAACTCCAAGACGACAGCCAGTTGTTCTGACGGAGCAGCACAAGCTAGCTTTGAAGGTTCAGGACGCATGGAAAGATTCCATAGGTTTGCGTCCCAGTTAGATATCGTGAGATGCCACAGTTTTATGTTCCTCCTGGAGTCCACCTGAGGATACGTGTGGAGTAAAAACATGTTCTTTAATTGGTGGATGTCAAGGAGGAGGAGGAGTCCTCCCATTCATGATTCGTGACTCAGTAGTTGCTGGCAGCCATGGATGCAGCACTGAACCAGCAATGCTCTACCGTTTGTACTTGAGCTTATGTAAGTTTTCTGGGAATGAGGGCGACCACAAGATTTCTCATATCATGTGACCACGTCAACTTGGTTCCCACCACGGGCCTCAAGAAATGTATGCATGATATTAATGTAGGGTAGCTGCATGAGCCTCGTAAGGAAGAAACCTAACTAACTTGGCCTCGCACCACATTAACTTGTGGTGTGAGTTAGAGAACGCTCGCTCTCCGAACAGGGTGGTTAACCTTCAGGAGAACAACTTGCAGAGGCACTTGCACACAGAGGACAGAGAGTCCGATAAGATCGAGAGAGGGAGAGGGAGAGGGAGATGAGCAGTCCGTGAAGGGGGCTCCTTCCTGGGCGCTTTTAGATTTTGGTGTTTGGAGGCAAGCGAACCCGTGACCATTCTTTCCCTTTCTCCCATGGCAGGGGGTCGGCCCTCCCTCCGTCACCCTGTGGCTAAATCGTGTCTCTCCGGCACTCGGGAATACCAATTACGCTAAGATCCGATCCATTCACTGTGTAAATCTCATCCGTTCATCGGAGTCCGATTTATTCTGAAAATGACTATCTTTCTCGCTTATTTCAAAAATGCTTCCTGTTTTTGTTTTTGTTTTTTGTTTCTTCCTCCAAATGGTATTTATGTATTAAATAACATTTAAAATATTCTCATCAACCTGATGATATTTTTTTTCTTGTTAATTATTATAGTGTTTCGACTTGTTATATTATTTTGACTGTGGCATTAGAAACACGATAAAATTTATTTTAAAACATTATAAATTATATAAATATGCTTATAACCTTAATCAAACTCACTTTAGGTCTAGAAATTTGACATCCTAATGGCTTATGAATAATGACACCCAAAAAGACATAATATAATATTATTTGTATTTTTTTAATATTTTTAGAATTTTAATAGAAACATTATAATGTTATTGACTATACTTTATATGTGTATTTATAATAGTTGAACAACATCACCCAAATAGAGATAAAAAATTTTATTTGAAAACATCGTAAATGATCTAAATGGACTCCTAATTTCGACTAAACTAATTATAAGTTTAAAAATATAATATGATTTATGAGCAATGATAACTAAATAGATGATATAATCTATAGTATTATTTTTCAATAGCTTTACATTATTTTCATCATTATAATATAATACTATAGAGATCCAAAACTAGTGAAAAAATTGACGAAAAATGTTTCATCAGATTATTTTCCTAAAAAATACCCATATTTTTGGGATTTTTAAAAGTGCCCCTTTTGCTTTTTCTCAAATAATATTTTTAATTTTTGAAGTATCCAAAATACCCCTCAAAAGTTTTCTTAAAAAAAAATTTCACTCTTTGTTTTATCAATTTTAAATTATTACACTATTTTCTTTAAAAATGTTTATGGTGCTTTTTTGATATATTAAAAATACTATAAATATTACTGTAAGTGATATCTGCATATTTGATCGTCATTGCTCATAAGATCATTACAATATAATATATTTAGATTTATAGTTAATATAATTAAAATTATAAATTTATTTATTTTATTTAAAATATTTTTAAGTATATTTTATAATGTTTTTATTATGACGATCAAAATACTATAACAAGCGGAATAATTTTTAAAGGGTGATTTAGGTGTATTTAAAAATTAGAGTACTATTTGAAAAAAAAATAGATAAAATATCTAAAATATAAATATTCTTTAAAAAATCAAAAGAAAAAAAGTAATTTAAAACAAAAATAAATAAATAAATAAATAAATAAATAAAGGGAAAGGGGTAGAAATAAATCGCCCAACATTTGGATGTGCAGCGAAGGATACGAAGCAGTGGTTTACCCACTCCGACCCGTCAATGTGTTGTCCCCCAAACGTTTGTCGTAGCGTCCTCGTCGCCGTCCTTCCGTTCCCATCCGATGACCGAGCCTTTTGGCGTCTCTGAAAGAGACACATCGTCGGACTGCCAAGTATGTTTCTGCAGTGTGGGCGACGCTTTACGAGCCCATTTTTCTCTTGTCTTCTACTTGTAAGCTGCTCTCATGATTCATTACGGTAAATCATGTTGATTCCTAAGATTAGAAACAGCAATTCGGATGGTGATGGCGATGGAAGAATGTTGACACTAAATGTTTGGTGTCTTGGATGGTGGGCTTTTAATTATTGGAGTTGTTTTTGTCGCTAATGCTTGTTTTCTAGTGACTTTTATGATTTTTGTAAAATAGAAATATAACATCCTTTTGATCCATCGATCGATGTAGTTTGGTAATTAATTGCCTTCGAGTTTACATCAGATGACTGTAAATTTTTTATTATGTACGAGAGTTTCTAAAAGAATTTTTCAATTAGAGTTTCAATGTATTGTCGAGTTTATTATTATTATTATTATTATTATTATTATTATTATTATTATTTGAAAAAAATATATATGATTTGAGTTGATAATTTATAAAAGTTTTTTATCAACTAAATTAGTCAACATCTTTAATTTATATTATTTTTTTTAACACAAAATAGTCCAACTTAGAATTTGGTAATAACTTAAGATCGTGATTTTTATCAATTGGAATTAAAATGGGAAACTACTAAGATTGAATGAGAGATTTAATTAGATCATATTTTATATATAACTAAAATTATAATCGGTTGGTTATTATATATATATATATATTTATTTAAGGAGAAAAAGTATGCCTATTCGAATGGTCGGGATTCGACGCTTCTGCTGAACGCACGCGTTCCGCGTCTCCGTGTCGGCCTCGATGCGAGACGCGCTCGGCCCAATTAACCGTTGACCCGACCTTCGCTTCTTAGCCTACGCCTCGTTCCCATTTCCTCAAAGTCGGCCCCCTCGGCGTCGAACGAACCCTAACCCTAAGTCTTCCTCGATCGATCGGTTCCTTGGTGCCATGGGGAACACCGAGAAGCTGATGAACCAGATCATGGAGCTCAAGTTTACATCCAAGAGCCTGCAGCGGCAGTCGCGCAAGTGCGAGAAGGACGAGAAGTCCGAGAAGCTCAAGGTCAAGAAGGCGATCGAGAAGGGCAACATGGACGGCGCCCGGATCTACGCCGAGAACGCCATCCGCAAGCGCACGGAGCAGATGAATTACCTTCGCCTCTCCTCCCGCCTCGACGCCGTCGTCGCCCGCCTCGACACCCAGGCCAAGATGCAGGCCATCGGCAAGTCTATGGGCTCCATCGTCAAGTCCCTCGACTCCGCCCTCGCCTCCGGCAACCTCCAAAAGATGTCCGAGACCATGGACCAGTTCGAGCGACAGTTCGTCAACATGGAGGTCCAGGCCGAGTTCATGGAGGGCGCCATGGCCGGATCCACCAGCCTCTCCACCCCCGAGACCGAGGTCAACAGCCTCATGCAGCAAGTTGCCGACGACTACGGCCTCGAGGTCTCCGTCGGCCTCCCGCAGGCGGCGTCCCACGCCATCCCACCTGCCAAGGAGAAGGAGACCGTCGACGAGGATGATCTCTCCAGGCGCCTCGCTGATCTCAAGGCCAGGGGTTAGCTCCTGTGCCAAGGTGACTTCTTCTCTTTTCTGGTAGTTTACCTTTTCTTTTACTGCTTGCCTAACATCAAAATTGGGGAATTTAAGTATGTGAATAGCGATCATTTTCGTGTGTTTCATATGCTCTGGATGTTGGTATTCTGCAACACTTGTTCGTGGGCTTAGGTTAGAGAATGATTTTTTGCTAAAAACACTTGATTTTCATTGTTGTTATCTAGGCTTTCATCTCTTCCTTTAATCGTACATAAATTGTTTGGCAACTGCCCCCGCATACCGTGGGAACAAATTTGTCATCAGATGTAGACCATAACTGAAAGGTTGAGCAAATATCAGTGATCTGATGTCGAGTGCAGGATGGTTGGTGTTTGGAAGGAAAGAAGCAAAAAAGATCAGCTAAAAGCATAATCAAATTCCTATAATACCTGATGTATTTGTGTTGCTTGAAATTGATCTCTTTAACACAAGAAGACTTTGCCCCTTGTTAATGTCATTTCTTCCTTGCATCTCTTATATAATTACTTCCTCTTCCTTTTCATTTGTTTCCGTTTTCTTCTTTACATTTTCAATAAACATCAACGTCAAGCTGAATCTCCAAAGTTCACAAAAAAGTGATCGTGGAGGTGCTTATACTGTGTTATTGAGCTTCTAGTTTCCATATGACCAAGAACTCTGAGATAAGGGTGACCATGGTTTTGGACCTCCGGTTTTGGTTTTGCAAAGTTGGGAACCGGAACCGAACTGGTTTCAGATGGTTCAGGTTCCGGTTCCGAAACCACCGGTTCAGTTCTTGCTCCTATTGAATAAAAGAAAAAAATACTGCACTAGGATCCGAAACCATGTCATTAAGCCGTTTTGGAACCGTCGGTTCTGGTTTCAATTTCCAGGAATCGGAATGGAACCGCATGGCCTCGGTTCTGGTTCGTTTCGGCGGTCCGAACTGAACCATCGACCCCATTTGGTTCCGGTTCCGGTTTGAACCCAACCGTGGTCACCCCTCCTCTGAGAATGACTTTTCATAATCCTATATGACGCTGTTGGTAAAACTTGTTATTCACTGTTCAATATCATAATCCTGCTTTACATTTTTCTTTTCACAATTTTGGTTGCTGAAGTCTTAGATTATGGATGATGACTTTTTCTTAATCTAAAGTGTGTAATGGAGTTCTATTGAATGTTCAGGTGCTGTGTTTGGTACATAGATCAAATTCTGGTTTTGCGAGTAAAAGAGTATTAAGTTGTGATAGAATGAAATACTTAGTAGCTAAATTTGTCACATTAGGTATTTTGAATTTTCACATAGAGCAAAGATCCAAAGGACCTTAGCTGTATGCTCTAAATGCCTCTCGAAAGATTCTATCAAATTGTGTTGTTATAAATTATATATTTACCATTTACGGGACTTGAAAAGTTGGACTTCCTCAGTATGATGATAAATTGTATATCTTCCTTAAGAAGTGTATTGGAGTAACAATTTCAGTGTAGGGGAAGAATCATACTTCAATATGACCTGAGGACTTTTGCCTCCAACTTTTGACATTTTATGGAACATGCAAAGTCCCTGTTTAAAATGTGGAGCTCCAATGTAATAGAATATTTGATTGGTGATTATGGTTGGTTGGGTAGAAGTTATAAATAAGTCTAATGAATTTGGTAGAAGTTTAATTGTCTACTAAATGATGATAAAATAGATACTCGATGATGAGCACTTTTAATCAGCACAAATCACCACATGTCTTATATATAGATCTTAACACAATTAATTATCACTAGAGGTAAAGGCCTTTGGTAAGTGGAGGTCTTAAGGTTTGAAAAACCCACAATTCAAGGGAAAGATGTCTTGTGAGTGGAGGAGGATGATGGTGCCATTATGCCCATGTAATCTTTTCTTTGAAACTTCTTTAGATAGTTTGTACTGATTTGGGTTGGTTTTGATTTGGATCATCTAGGTAGTCATTTGCTTTATGGGGTATTACAATGGGTTGGCTGAGCATAATGTCCATCTTGTGGATTAATTTTTTTTATGCTCACATCATTCTGACCAAAACTTAGAATCTTATGTTGCTGTAAGATTGAGGTAATCGGCAATGACAAGTGAGATACCCAAAACCCAGAATCAAAGATCACCGAAGTAAATGTTTCAAGTTGTAATGAACTTGATTTTTTAGTAATCTTGCAATGTTAAGTTTTCTCAAAATGTAAAGTTTGAGGCTCATAGTCATTGTTTCGGTCCATATTTTTTGTGCATGTTTGTTATTCATGGGATATCTTTCTTGTCATGGTAACGTTGCTATAGCTATGTGCAAAATGAATCTGGACACCCCCAGTCTGTAGTCAGCATGTCTACTTTTCCCATTGCAATGCACAATAAGTCCCCATTAGAATTAAAAATTTATGTGGAGGGATTGCATGGGGATACTCATGTCCTAAGCGGTGTATGGTAGTGAAGTTGTACTTTGAAAATAGGTACTTAGTTCTGTCCGTCTAAGTCCAGAAGCAATTGTCCTGCCAATTATCCTGCCTCCACTGATCTTCTGCCGTCATGTTAAGTGTCTTTTGCTCTTTGCCCCCGTGCTAGTCACATGCTCATGCATCTGACCAGCTTCAAGTTGTTACGTCATATAACTTTGGTTGTTCAGTGAATACTTTTAGAAGAGCAATCTTTGTATGATCATCTATTCCACATAGTAATCTTTTGTTATGTAGCTATATCTTAGTCCCAGGTCCTTGGTCGTGCTCCTTATATTTGCTTATATTCATGTAAAACCCACCTGCAAATGGAACTTCCTAGAAATGGGATTATTGAAAGGAATCCACTTGCAGGTCAGCTACTGGCATGGGACATAGTGATGCATATCATGAAAGTGCTCTGCGTGCACTGCCATTATGTTGGTTTTACTGGAGGGGTTGAGATTTGCTGGAATTCCTATTTTCCTTATAATATGCAAATTGTGAAAGAGGGACCGATTGGATTTATATTTGGTTTATTCTTCCCTTTCTGATCCATTCTGTTATATATATTTTGACTAAGAATTAAAGATTCTTTGGACCAAAAATCACATCATGTAAAGTTGGAAACCGTATACATGAACAAAAACTGTTTGATATAGCGACATTTAAACTCGAATACAAAGGGAATAGAGAGCAGATAAAATTTAATAAGTGTGAGGTGGGGTAAGCAGCCCTGACCAAGGTGGCATAGTGCCATGGTGAATGTGAGAGGTGGTCGAATCTGGAGTTGGAGAAAGGACTCTTCTGTGTTAGAAACAACTATCATAGTAGACGAAAAACAAACCGACCAATCAGGTTAGAAGTTCTGTTCCAGAATCTATGCCCATATTCCTCTATTTATTGTTCTATGCCCATATTCCTCTATATTGTTGGAACCAATGCTGTCTTTAATCAATTCTATACTCTGGTAGCTAAATTCAATTCAACTCTTAAGTAATAGCAGTGAGGTTAGTATTTTACTGCATCTTGGTTGTCTTTTGTCAGTGGAGTGAAAGCACCTCCTCAGAAAATTGCTCGTGCTATTTGGTTAAAACCATTGGAAATGGGTCACTGAAACTATTATTTGTTCAAATTAAGCCTTGCTAGAAACAAATTGATGGATCTTTACTTTAACATGCTTGGCCATGAAAGGACCGAATTAAAGAAGCACAATTCTTGATAATTTGAAATTTTCAGTATGTTTGGCTTTTTATATCTGGTAGCTGACATCTCTAATCCTTAACCTGCTTGAGTGAAAACAGATGGTAAATCATGATTTGGTTGTTTTTGTATTTTGCTGCCTCTTGAATTTGCCTGTGTGTATATGTATACTAATACAAGTATTTATTTGTTGAAGGCGGCATGAAAAAAAAAAACGTTCAAACGTAATTATCTGCCATAATTTCCTTGCTATATTATATGATGTCCGACCGGAATGATAAGCTGTTCATCTTCATCCTAATTATACTTTATTACTGTTGCCAAAACCATAGTAGACAATTTTTTTAATACTTTCGTCCGAGGAACCTTTAGCTTGTTATAAACAGAATGATAGTTAACCGCATAATGATTTGTTTTAGTCTTCATTCTATTACAGGTCCTGAATACCTCTTGCTGAGATCAACAAAAGAACCCATCTATATTGTGCTGGAGAATTGCTAATAATTGCTATGTTTGTACATACAATGGTACTGTTCCAGACCTTCATTCTCGTGTGGACTCATAGATTTTCTGTGACATTTATAAACCTCAAGCATCATCTTGTTTGCATATCCATATTGTGTCCATGTGTAGATACAGAGAGAGAGAGAGAGAGTTGATATTATTGTGCCTTTCAGAAGTATTAAGCTCTCCATATTTTCACCATCTCAATGCATGCGGATAAATAAATGGTTTCTATCTTAAACATAGTCTGGTGAATGATTCCTTTATCCTAATCATTTAATCGATATGGATTGCATTTCATTAAATAGTCGAAATTATAAATTTGTCTACACTAATTTAGTAGTTAAAAAAAGAAGCTTAGATTAAGCAACAGATACATAGCCACGAGTTAAACTGCTGTAGTGCCTCGTGAACTCGTGACGCACTCGGAACCGAGCTTTGGTTTATAGCCAGAATCCGATATCATCCGATCGGGATTTTATCCGATCCAAATCGACAGAAGAATCCAACTCAAGTTGAAGCGAAGCTACAGCCCAACATGGCGGAGGGATCGTTGGCGTGATCACGTCCGTATCGGTGGATCCAACAACCCCACGTCAGTGACATGACGGCACCAACGAAGGCTTTTCTCGAAAGGTAAAAACTTGCATCATTCCTCCACCCCAGCAAACATGAATGAACACGTTTGGTGTGTGGGTGGCAGAAGCAATCGCTTCGGTGCCACGTCGGTTCCGACTAGTGAGAGAAATAGGCACGCTACCATCATCGTTATCATCATCAACTAGCCGTTCACAGGTTCATCACTTTGTCCATCCACTGACCGACTTGTCCCTCAAATAATTGCCACCGTGCTTTTCCCATGGCTGCTTTTTCTCCTCCAAATAACCGAGTCCACCAATCAATACGTGTTTCCTCGCCCCAAAAAAAACCAACTCGGCAGTACAAACGTACGTGACGATGAATTGACAGTTCATAGCACGTGCCCACCTGCTGGTACAAAAATAGTCGGTCAAGACCGACCTCGTACTGCTGATGACTGAGCTATCCATGCAGTAACACACTCTCACATGATGCCTTCCATGTCTTCATCTACCGAACATCACCGCAGTAGATTATGTGTATTTTGTCCCACCGTCTAATATACAACAACATATATCTCTAATAGACAACAAAAAAAAAAACAAAAAAAAAAACAAAAAGGCTCAAAAAAGACAGATTAGCGGGTAGTAATCCACTGGTTTATGTCAGGTTAGGAGGCGACAGATTCCCCAATCACAGCCCGAAAACCATATCACCACAGCATTAAAAGAATATGGACAAGATCTAATAGATCCAACAAATCTTCATGGGGGGCCCCAACCCAAGTCATCCAGCCTAGTGTTTGCCAGCTCTGATGCTGCAATCATATGGCGCACATCTGCACCATTTTTGCCGGGTTTAAGAGGAAGGAAGGAAGGAAGGAAGGAAGGAGGAACATGATGCCATGTCGTAGTAACTCGGTGGTTTGTCCATACATGCTCCATAAGCCTGAAGAGATCCAAATGGGAAAAAGGAACCCCAGGTTTTTGGTCTTCGAGAGCAGCGAAGACCAGATGCATGCAGCAACCCAAGGTAGGAGGCAATGGTCTTGCACTCCCAACCCATCCTTTGCACAGATCTCCACCGACCTTAAAAGGTCCTCCTCACTCATCTCACCGAGTCACACAGCAGAAGAAACAAGACGGAGGAGGAGTGCGGTCGTCGCCAGAATTAACAGATCCACATGCCCCCAGAATTTGTTGCAGGAATTGCTAGTGGGTAGATCGAGTGGGACAAACCCTTGGAGCTGTCCTGTAATCGTCTGTGGAGGCAGGGAAGCGCTTCCTGTGTCGGGCGTGCTCTCGAAGTAGACCTTCAAATCGAACAGTCTCGAAGAAGGAGGAGGACAAGATGAAAAGAGACAGAGAGAGAGAGAAGAAGAAGTAGTAGAAGAAGAAGAAGTGGAATCGGTCGCAGTGGGGAGACGGTGGTCAAAATGGTTCACCGTCACAGCGACCTTAACGGACGCGCCCGTCTCGGGTCGGGCGCGCGTACTAAGTGGGGTGTCTGCCACTCCGACCCGACAACGCGACCTCCCTCCCCATTTCACGGATGGCTGTTGTGGAGGACTCATGAAATAAACCACCAATAATGCAAGGAGTTATATGCAAACTTCACCCTTTTAAGTCAATCACCCATTTATTTGGGTCAAAAACCCCATATCTTTGACTTGGTCAAATGCTATTCCCAACATGGACCATCCTTCCTTTTTTGTTGGTCCAAGTTGGTAATATGATCAATTATTACTAATTTGGATACAAATGCTAGTTATGTTTAGAGAAGAAAGAAAGAGAAAAAAGGAATTTACCACCACCCCCCAATCTACCAACACTGTGCATCAAAGCCTACTGAAACTTTGAGCCTTAAACAAAGAAGCAGGCTCAGCTCAGCTTTTCCATGAGTAAATAATGAGCCCTATCAGCCACCACAACTTCCAACAGGAACTGAACTTTTTCCATAAGGACACAAAAAAACTACTGCAGTACTGTCAGTCCTCCATAATGTATTCATAGCAGGAGGACTCAGAAAGTGGTCAACTTTTTATGGTCGAATGTGAATTGTACTGCAAATAGTCTGTAACTGAGAAGAGCAAAGGAAAGGGAAGGGTAAAGAGGTCAGTTTGAGGTCGTCTATATTCTTCTCGGGATTGGGTTATCAGTCTCCCACCAACCCCATGAACTCTATAAGTATCCAGCTTCTCATCCCCAGCACTCTCATTCCCAAGACCTCCTCCTCCTCCTCTTATTCTTCTTCCTTCTCCTCCTCCTCCTCCTCCTCTCCCATCTTCTCCTCCCTGTGTGTCTATGTATGTGCCTGATGGATGGCCCTCTTTGTAGTCTTCCACAGCTTTCTTGAACTGCAGTCATCATCCTTTGGAAGTGGGCATATATACCTCAGTTGCAGTTCAATAAAGCTGTGGGAAACTACAGAGAGTGACCAAAGAATTAATCGAAGGAGCCACACCATGTGGAAGCCAATGCCTTCTACCTCCTCTTCCCTCTCTCTCTCTCTCTCTCTTTAGGTCAGTATCTTCACTTACCAAGAGGGCCATCTCTCTCTCTCTCTCTCTTTCTGCCTCTCACACTCTGAGTAAAAAGATGCTGATTTCTTTTTGGCGAAGAAGGTAAGTCTTGCTGAGTTGCTGTGGTTGCCTTGTTTGATCTGAAGGTGGCTCTGTTGGAGTGGGCACCTCTATCTCATCATGGAAGGAAAGGTGGGTTCATGATGGGATATCAAGGCAGCCTTTTTCTTCTTCCACACAATACCATGCTGCTCCTTTTCTTCTTGGGTTAATGGTATTCCTTTTTATCTTGTGGTTATCCCTTTCTGGTAAATTTTCTCATCTGCAGTCATGCAAGGTTAAAAGAGGCAGCCAAAAGTAGTCAATACTTGCACTGGTGCCACCCTTCTCTCAGAGATGAAGGAAATCCTCTGACATAGATTCCCTTGCATGCCCCAGGCTTTACAAGGGTAAGGAATCACTTGATATCGTCTTGTTCTGAGATGGTAAATCTTAGGTTGGAAGCACACTGCTTGAATCCCTTCTTTTTTTTCCTCTGACCTGTATACAACACAAAATACATGTCCAATCATCTCACATGTTCAGTACCAAGTGGAACTTAAGCTGTATGGATTTTTAGTTTGTGAGATCTCTTTAGAAGCTGTTGGTTGGTTGCCTCTTCATAGAACATTTACAAAACTGAAGCTAATTTCACAGTCCAGACAAAAAAAAACTTAATGGTTCAGTTGAGTCATGACAGAATGGTAATGAGTTGGCTGTGCATGATGAGCTTTGCACAATCCAACCATAATTTATGCCACTCTTAATCGATCTTAGACATTTGTTCAAGAGATGATGTTTTGGTTTGAAGATTTCCTACATGCATGTTGATCTACTGAAACTTAGTCATCTGATCTCTATAAATGAAGATTATAACCATGATGCATATTATTGTAAATGAAGATCACAAATATTGATTACTGTTATCCTTTTTATAGCATATTATAAGAAACACAACTTAATTACTAGGGGGGAAATGTCATCTTGCAGCAGTTTCAGATCTGTTTTCAGCAGAACCTCCACCCCCAATCCAAACACCTTCTGTTTATACTCTTCTGGCAATTATACAACATTTTATATCTCACTATGTTGAACTGGTTTAATTGAGCATATATGACACAGAGAGTGAGAGAGAGAGAGAGAGAGAGAAAGTAATTATGGGTATATCAAGTCATGGCAAATTTTTAGGCAATAAATCTAGGTTCCTTGAGCTCCAATTGACAGTGTATAATAAATAATAACTCATGACTAAATCCTTGTATCTAAGATTATATATGGAAAAATTCATCTTGTAAAGTTATCAATGAACAAACAATAATGAGAAGAAAAATATCCTTCCAATGGTTCCTTCTGATACAATGAAGATGATCAAGATGGATCATATGCTTTGATCCCCATAGAATGAATGATTGAACATTCAAGGAGCTTACAGATTTTTCTTCCCTCTGGATTGAGAGGAACACCTTTGTGGTAATTCACTGATCAACAAAACATCACTTTTGAGATGGTTTTACAGATCCAAGTTAAACACTTAAGCAGTTTATTGTCTTGGATGAGTGTTTGTGATGACAAGAACACATTTCCGGATTGCCTTCGAGTACCAACCAAAAATTTAGTATGTACTAACCAGTAAAATTCCATGTGACATTTAATTGGCATATGCAGTGCCTGCTCATGGATTCCTGATCTTTATTCAACCAAGAACAGATGGAAATGGTGAGCATGGTGTTCAATCCAAAATAGGTAAAGAGGTAGCATTTCCTTTGGTCATCTGTCCAAGCTGACATCACAAGTGTTGCTTATTCCAAGTTTCTGCTGGATTTTCCTCTCATGTTTAGTTTGAGAGCGAACTTTAGGAAAGAAAGCTCCAACCTTCAAATCTCCCAATACATTCATAGAAATGCATCACCATGATTACTACTTCGAGGTTCAGAAGTGAGTTCATCATCATAGCATGGAATTGCAGGTGGAGGTGAACGCAGCATGGAGCTGATATGGCTGGGTGTGTGGGAGCAGATGGCAGAGAGCAGAGTTGGGGAAGCAGCATGTGAAGTGTGGAGCCAGCGGCCATGAGAAGCCAAAGCCTTGTGCCGGCAACTATTAGCTGGTGGCGTGGTCAGGCATCATCCATTGTTATTTCATGCGGACTACACAACAAAGTCTAACTTCATATCTCCGAGACATTCCAATTGATCAGCGATTGATCTCAACTTCATGTCTCTCGGAGACATTCGGATTGATCAGTGTATTATTATACAAGTGATTGATCTCAAGTTCGAGTCTACTTATGAACGTCACATATGACATTTGATGTATGTATATTTTCTTAATTTTTTAAAACAAAACCTAACCCTACAAATTCACTTATCTGTGAGCTAAATCCACATGAGAAATATAATTAGGAGTAATATTATTCGATAATACTATCATTAATTTAAGTACTTTTTAAAAGTGGAAAGATTTTGTACGTATCTCATTTACCATTATGAATAATACTATCGATAAAGGTTGAGAGTGGGCAATTATAGGATCGATAAAGATTGAATTTAAGAGCAATAAAGATATCAAAGAGATTAATAGATTTATCATTTAGCTAATTATATATTATTTTATATAATTAATTATCTTTAATATTTTGATCCTTATATTTTTAAAAATTATATTATGATCCCTTATGAAAGTAAAATATTTAACTTTGTTTCTCCTTACGATGTCGACTCTATTAATAGAAATACCATAAAGTTTATCACTAAGCACGGACTAATTTTGCCTCACTTCAGATTACCATTGAGTACATGCGGTATTTTCGTCAGCAAAATTAAAATCTTTAAATAAGTTTAAAAAATAATTTTATAAAATAAAAAAAATTAAGAGAATGAGATTTTATTAAAATAATAGAATTAAATATTTTATTTTTGTAAGTATAAAAATATTAATATAATTTTTTAGACTATAAATATCGAAATATTAAAAATAGCTAATTAATTAGCCTCACCGGTGGGACGGGAAAAAGCTCTCGCTTCGGTGGTTGTATGATCGATGCGTGACCCAACTCTTCCTCATGGCTGCCTCCGCGCCCCCTCCTCTCTCCATCTCCTTCCTTACGGCTTCTCCTCCCTCTTATGTACAACCTAAAGCTCTGTCCTTTCCTTCTTCCACCACTAACCCCTCCGCTGCCACCGCAAGGCCGCTCCAACCCCTTTCATCCACCGCCGCCGCCCTCGACCGCTGCTCCGACGCTCTCTCCCTCCGCGAGGGCGCCCAGATCCACGCCCGGTTCCTCCGCCTCGGCGTCGCTCCTGACCCCCGCTTCTCCACCCAGCTCCTCCGCCTCTACTCCGCCCACGGCCGCCTCGCCGCCGCCCGAGCCATCCTCGATGCCATACCCCGTGACGCCCTCTCCCGTCTCGCCTTCAACCACGTCATCCGCGCCTACGCCTCCTCCGCGCTTGCCGAGCCCGCCCTCGACCTCTTCCTCGAGATGCTCGATTCCGGACTCTCCCCCAACGAGTTCACCTTCCCCTTCGTCCTCAAGTCCTGTGCTCTCCTCGGGCTCCTCGATCTCGGCCGCCAGATCCACGCGGCGCTTGTAAAAACCGGCCTTTTCGTCGCGAACGTCTTCTGTGCCAGCGCCCTCTTGGATCTGTATGTGAAGCATGCGCCTTTCGGTGATGCGTGTCAGTTGTTCGACAGAATTCATCACAGAAATGAAGTGACTTGGAATTCCATGATGACTGCTTACGCCCAAAATGGGTTTTTGGGGCGGAGCTTGGAGATGTTGGACAGAATGGTGGATTCTGGACTGGAAGTTGGAACCAGCAGCTGGAATTCCATTGTTGCTGGCTGTGTTCGTTACGGGGATTTGGAGCTCGCGTTGGGGATGCTCGGTGAGATGCTTTCCTCAGGCTCGTTCAAGCCCAATGCAGCCACAATTAATACCCTCCTTCCATTAATCCCCACAATCCCCTCTCTGGATAGTCTCAAGGTGCTGCATGGATTTTCCTATAGGAATGTGGAGATAATGGATGTCGACCCGGCTGGTGCTGATCGATTGTGGTCGGCGATTGCAGCTGGGTATGCCTTCCATGGATGCATGGACTACGCTGCCTGCTTATTCGAGAAAGTTAAGTTGAAAAGCAGCCAGTTGTGGAATTCGATGATCTCAGGCTTCCTTGAGTGTGAACAAGTTCATGAAGCATTTGCCGTCTTCCGAGAGATGGCCTTTCAGTGTGGCCTTGAAGCAGAAGCCCTCTCTAGAGTTTCACTGACCTTGGTCCTTCCAGAATGTGGTGAGCTGTGGAAGACTGGATTGGAGATCCACGCCTATGCTTATAGGAGATGTGTGGAATCAAACACGTCGGTGAGCAATGCCCTGATGGCCATGTTTGCAAGGCGAGGAGACAAGGAAGCAGCCGAGAAGGTCTTCCAGACAATCACAGAGAAGGATGTCGTGTCCTGGAATACCATGGTGGCAATGTATGTGATGACACACGATACTGATGGTGCATTTGAACTTTTCCGGCAGATGATTGCAGAGGGTGTTAGGCCCGACGAGTTCTCATTCAGCTCTGCACTCAATGCATGTGCATACTCATCATATCTTAGGCAAGGAATGGCATTGCATGGGCATATGGTTAAGAGTGGGTTCTATTGCTCATATCAGGTTGTGCAGAATTCTCTCATGGATGCTTACGGGAAATGTGGGTGCGTAGAAGAAGCTCGAAAGGTCTTTGAGGAGATATACTTGAAGGATGTTATCTCATGGAATACTGTTATCTCATGTTGCGGTTTCAGTGCGCATCCTCAGGAGGCCATCTCGCTTTTTAGCAGGATGAAAGAGGAGGGTTGGAAGCCCAATCGTGTCACCTTCATCGCACTCCTATCAGCTTGTAGTCACGCGGGATTGCTCGATGAGTGTCTGCATTACTTTGAAACAATGACTAGCGAGCATGGGATCGTACCTGATGTGGATCACTACTCCTGTATCGTAGATGGTTTAGGTAGAGCAGGTCAGCTCGAGAAAGCTTACCGGTTCATCAAAGACATGCCTGTAGAGCCAGATGATTGCATCTGGGGTGCATTGCTGAGCAGCTGTAGGATTCATGGGAATCTTGAACTTGCAGAAGTTGCAGCAAAGCGTCTGATCGAATTGGATCCTCAGCATTCGGGCTACTGGGTGTTGCTGTCTAATGTTTATGCAGACGCATCTAGGTGGAGGGATGTTTCGGATGTCCGAGCCGCCATGAAGGATGCTGGGGTGAACAAGTGCCCTGGTTTTAGCTGGGTTGAGGTTGGTGGCAGGGAGGTGCACAGGTTTCTTACTGCCGATAAGCTTCACAAGCAGTGTGATGATATTTATGCTGCTCTCGATGGTTTAGTGAAGCAGTTGAAAGATGAAGGATATGCCCCACTTGTGTCTCCCAGAGATCCTTTCTCCTGATCAGGAAAAATAGGATTCAGATACAATAATTGTCTGAGGAAGGAAGATAGTGTCAACCCTACAGAGTGACCTCACCAAGTGATACAATATGCATGACTAACTTATTGGATCTCCTGCATCATTAATCGGTCATCAATAGATTTCAGATGTCAAAGGATATAATTATGCTGATACCAAGAGTCAGAATAATGTATGATCCGAGAAAGTTTTCGGGATTGGGTACGCAGATGCCCACAGATAGGCTGCTGATTGCATGTTAAATAATTGATTCACTAAGCTGCACCTGCTCAATGGAAATGTGATGAATCAATTTAGCAAATTACTACAACGTTTCCTACCTCAGGTTGAACCACATGACCAAATGAAAGCATGACTCAGCTGGGTTCTGATCTTGTAAAAAGTGAGGTACTACAGTAGTCAGAGAGCTGACAACCAGCTATCGTTTAGTCACCCGACAGTGACAGAATTCAATTCAGAGAACAAGAGTACTTTGATTTATCATCAAAGTTATTTGATCGAATGATACACTTCTTTTACAATTTATCCTTTAAAATTAATCATGTTTCCCTTTCCGTTTATGTATTGCCAAATGTCTTCTCCTACGCTATAGATCACATTGTTTATGAACACAGCGAAGATCTCAAGTCAAAAGCGGCCTCCCTTGCGGCCCAAGCAATGTCGGGTAGACTCGAGCGGCTTGTTTACCCACCTTCCCAAGTCGTCGTCTAACGTCAAACCAAGGCCGCATGCATGTCGGGTTCATCTCATCTGGTTCGCCTCGTCGCTTTCCCTCACCAACCTTAGTCGACCCACGGCGCACCGGTGCACACGTCGCACTGACTCTGCCTCCTTCCCCTCCCGTCCCCTCCCCGTCGTAGCCCAAAGTACGGCACCTATTCCCCGGTCTCACCCATTTAATGCATCTCAACCACCATCTCATCCCCATATTAACTACGACGTGTCTCTCTATGCTTATTGTTTTATTTTCTTTATTCCTTATTACAAGGATATATATATACTTTTCCCTCCACCGCGGTTTCGCGGCAGGCGCGGCTGGCACACCACCGACCTCATTGTCCTCTGGAAGCGCCGCCCATTGCCGGCAGCCGTCGGATCGGGTCCGCAGGTCTCCATCCGACCGTCCGTGATGGTGGCGGCCGCCTGCCGCGTGTGGTTCCGTGACCAGGGAGGAGACGTCCGCACACGTGCCGCCTAACGCCACGTGGCCATTGAAAAATGCAGGAAAGATAAAACGATTATTTAATTCAAAATAATCCTTTTTCTTTCAATGCTCGGGGTAACGCACCGCCTTCGATTGTCGGCCGGGTAACGTGGCGGCTGCTGCGGTCGACACACGGCCGTCCTATTCCCCGTCTCTTGCGTGCCACGCCTTTCCTCTTCTTTCCCCACTATTTTAATCTTTCCGTTAATCTTCTTGACGGCCCCGTCATGGATTATGGGGAAGATGATGACAAGCTGTGGCTTTCCGTCGCACTAACGGCGTCACGCTAGATTGTCGTTTCCTTGATCTTTTCCGTGTCATTCACTTGGCTACCGGATAAGCAATCCAACAGTGGCGAGAATGACGCGTTCGCTGCCTGCCTCTACGCTAAGTATTGCGCGCCCTCTAAATGCGCAGCCAAGTGTTCCTCTGCAGATTCTATGCAGCCCGTTCGATTTGACTTGATTATGATGGACGGTCGGGATTGGTTTTGAGGCCCCTCCGTAATCTTTCCTACGAGGAGGGGTCTATATAGTTTCCATCCAGGGCTTTGGATTACAATGGGATCATGCGATGGAGGGAGGGAGAGAGGTTTGGTAGAGAAGAGAGAGATGGAGGGGCGGTTGCCATCGAAGAAAGCGGCAACGAGGGGGAAGGAGAGGCCCTACCGAGGAATAAGGATGAGGAAGTGGGGGAAGTGGGTGGCGGAGATCAGGGAGCCCAACAAGCGGTCCCGGATATGGCTCGGCTCCTACTGCACCCCCGTGGCCGCCGCCAGGGCCTACGACACCGCGCTCTTCTACCTCCGGGGCCGCACCGCTCGCCTCAACTTCCCCGACGACATCTCCGTCGACGACGGCGACGCCGCCCGCGGGGCGGCGGCCGCCATGTCCGCGGCTTTGATAAGGAAGAAGGCGGCCGAGGTCGGCGCCAAGGTCGACGCGCTCCAGTTGAGCGGAGCGGCGGTGTTCGGCGCTCGGGAGGACCGGCGTGGGGATGGAGATCAGAAACGGTTCAAGAATCCTGATCTCAACCAGGCGCCGAGCCCCGAGAGCTCCGGTGACGACTGGAGCAGCAGCAGCGGCGACAGCTCACACTAGATCATGTGAAGGAAGAAGGAAGAAGAGACCATGTTTATATGTTGCTCATAGAGATAGCTCCTTTTGCTTGTTCCTAGTTGTAGTTCGTTTGTTTGTTAGTAAACCAATCCAAGATGCGTTGTCGGAGTTAAAACTCTTCATCCATGTAAAGAGAGCTTACGTGAGAAACCAATACATCTACCTTCCTCTTCTGTTCCGATCACACATGATTTTGTGTTACTGTGTGGGGGTTGAGCTTGCGAACCAGTTGGATCAACTGCAGAAGAAAATCTGTGGCCGGCTGCCACGGATGCGATTGTTGCCCGACTTCGCTGCTGAAAGCTACGAGTGTGTGATATTAAGTATGTGAATTCCCAGCTATTTATTTCGATTACGTCTCCTCAAATTTAATCGAGAAACAAAGGTAGAAGATTGGATGCTGGATGTCACTGCTTTACCCTCTCTCTCCTCCCATGGCAGGTTTACGCTGCAGGATATTACCCTTTTGCGTACAGGTTCTCATTTGTAGTTGGTCGGTAACTCCTTTGCCGTACCCTTTTAATCTCTTTGAGATATAGACGAAAATTAGATATTGTTCGAGGATCTAAGTGACGTAATATTTGTGATTTTTTTAATATTATATGCATGTGCAAATATCTGAAGTCGAGTTCTTATCTTATCGAGAAGAACATGATTGAACAGAGGGGCCGACACAATTCGAATTCCTATAATACTTGGATACCAGTGCGGTCCACATGCCACGAGTGACCGAAATCGAGTCAAATGTTCAAAACTTGGTAATCCAATCCTAATCCATATATTGTGTAGAGCTAATTGTATCGTAGTATTAAAAATAGTGGTTTATCTGATCCAACACATAAAACTCAAATCCGTATCATATCTGATGAAGCTAAAATCCATTACTAAAAATGGTTTGATATGTTAGCTGATAAACAAATAATAATAATAATAATAATAATAATAATAAATAGTATTATGTAACTTTACGTCGTGATCGAAAAGTCAATACGGTTATTCCAAAAATATGAGGTCACAGATTCTACGATCGAGAGAGTCGATGCTAGGTCAGGTCAAGGTGTCATATGCTAGGCCAACCCGAGGTAAAATAATGAGTCAACTTTTTCACATTTGATTTTTTCGCGTTAAATTTCTGCACACAAGTCGAAGTGAGAAGAAAACTCTCGATTAGATCTCTAAGTTTAAGTCAACATCAAATAAAGTTTATGGTATTTTTAATGTTCGAGCTTTTTCTTTAACACCGACCACCGACCGAGGGTCGGCTTTTATACCTATTACTAAGTTAATCATATAGGTTCATTAACGATCGTCGATGTCTCGAGCACTCGGTCTGTATGATCCGCGCGGTGCGAGTCGATTTGTACGGTGCCATGCTATGTGGCGTCGTCGGTGCGTCCTCGGACGACGTGGGAATCGACTGCTCCGTCTGCGTTCGTCATGTCTACTCTGAGGTACCACGTCGGGCTGAAGCGCTACGTGGGCTCTGAGGCGCTGAGGTGTCTGCCTACTGTTGTATCAAATGGGTTCAAGAAATAATGCGAGCGAACGAAGTTGCGGAGTGAGCCCACGGAGACAAATTTCTGCAACGCTTTCGTGCCTTTTGCTTCCAAATCGATCATTTTTTGAAAACACTTTCTTCCTTTGAAGCGTTTCTGCCTCCTTCCGCCGGTCCCCCTCTCTATAAATCTCAAGTGAGCGAGGCGCGCGAAGGAGAGAGAATAGGGGTCGGTCGACAGATCCGGAGAGGGAGGGATTCTTCCGGTGGAGTTTCTCGTTGCGCAGTGGGGGTGAAGCCCACCCTCCCCCTCCGCTGCAGCAGCGGCGGGCCCCCCCTCTGTCGGTGCAGGCGGTGGCTACTCGATCCGAGAGCTTCCGCACCCGCCAGGCCGGCCGCCGCAGTGAGGAATTCCGTTTCGGTGAGGCCTTCGCTTCTCTTCCCTGTTTTCTTTTTAGTGTGGTTGATTTGGGATGCAATTCGAGCGGGAATTTTTGAGCATTTATCGCTTCCTCTGTAAACTGTGATTGGTTATCGAGCGTCCTTTTTATGTTGTATGTTTTTATCTTGAAGACTTGATCGGTTGGTATGGAATTCGATGATCACTTGTTGGCTTTATTGGCTGTGGATCTAAAATTGCTTTTGAGATATTCGGCAAGAGTATCGATTTGATGGTTGTGCAAGTCTGATGATTATTTGACGGAGGGATATATTTCTAAGATGTGAGAGGATTTGGTTATATTCTTGCTTGTTGGAACATCCTGATGTCTAACCAAAACCATAGTAGTTCAGCAGGATTCGCCTTTGGTTCCTAGCAGAATTAAAGAGTCCAAAGGCGCCGATGAGTCATTGTTACTGATAAGGAATTAAACGAAGAAGATAAAAAGATAGAAATCGTGGAAGAAACTATGAAATGTATAAGAAACTATGAAATGTATAAGATGTAATTGGCTAAATTCATTTTGATAGTGAGTTCTCGATAGCTATTTATACACACTCAGCAGGGAGGTTATACACATTCAGCAGGGAGGATTTTTCTCAACTGCTTAGAGATTTTCTCAACTGCCTTGAGGAAATCTTATCTGCTTATCATGCCCCCGCAAGATTGAGCTTCCATTAAGGATGCCGATCTTGGACCGATGAGATGAAAATAGTTTGCGGGCGAGAGACTTTGTGAGTGAGTCTGCTAGTTGATCAGCTGTATGTACGTGAGAAACACGGAGTTGATGTTTGACAACTTGATCTCGCACGAAGTGGAAGTCGATGGCAATGTGTTTCATGCGGGAATGGAACACTGGATTGACACATAAGTAGGTAGTTCCAATATTATCACAGTATATTGTAGGAATAACCGTGGAGTTGACGTTGAGTTCCTTGAGCAGATTTGTGACCCAATTGAGTTCAGCAGCGGCAGTGGCGATGGCACGGTATTCAGCTTCAGTTGTAGATCGTGCAACCGTCTTTTGTTTTTTTGAACTCCAACTGATTGGAGTGGCTCCAAGGAAGACAATGTATCCTGACGTAGATGTTCTATCATCAAAGTTTCCTGCCCAATCAGCATCAGCAAAGGCATGGAGATGGAGTGAAGTATTTTTACGAAGAAAAATGCCATGATTAAGAGTCCCTTTAAGATA
>LVTN01000252.1:164445-238543 GCA_001649415.1 Musa itinerans
GTGTAAACAACTTTATGCCGTGGCCTTGGGGTGGGTCCGAATGGTCGGGGGTCTTGCTCCGGGTCCCTTGGGGTTTGCTGGTGTGGCTGGTCGAATGCGTCGGATCGTGTCGGCGCGTCTCGCGGGGAGGGGTTCCTCTCCTCGTCCTAGTGGAAAAGTGGCTGCGTCCTTCCACCTGCACACAGGTCGGGTCGGTAACTCGGCCCGACCCCTCCGACAATCAAGTTAGTAAGTGGAGTTAAAGGGTGTGTCCCCTCTCCCTCCCACCATCAAGTCAGATGAAGTGAAGAGGTATCTTTGTGTGTGTTGGATCCCTCATTTTCTCCCCAAGAGCGGGGCTTTTATAGGGTGACTCACTGTGTCTGATGTGCCTGTTTTGCAGGGAGCAGGATCGTATTCCTGGAAACGTCTGATTGTAGTGTTGGCGTGGCGTGAGAGGTCGGGTCTGAGCCGGTCGTTAATGTGCCTCGGTTGGCGTTCCGAACTGTTTGACCAGGTGCTGTCAGGTCCACTGAGGCGCGGGGCGTCATCTGAGGTAGCTGATGTAAGCATGAGTCTTGTCACCATTATTATCCTCATCAATAACTATTTGAAATCAATGTTTAAGAACATCGACACTCTTTGGTGTTAAGGAAAAAGAAATAAAACATAGATACTCAACAATGTTACAAGTCCTATACATATCAATGGCTAGAAAAGATCCCAAGTAATTGGTATCCTAAATTTTGAACAAAACTTTCTACTCCTGAACAATGTGATTAATATTAAATTAGAGAAATCCCGTAAAGGGGAGACCTTATACATGCTTAAACTTTCCATCATCCAATGGGTCTTTTATTTTTAACTGGCCATAAGAGCGAAGATTTTCAATACTGAAGCTTGAATCCACTTATGGATTTCTAGGAAATTTTGATGATTTTTTTTAAACCTGGTCGTATCTCGTGTTTACAGTTTTTTCTAATCTTCTGATGTCTCCCATGCTCATCACTTTGTGATAGCTGCCTCATTTTACTTGATCATGCAGAAACTTATGTGGATGTATCTTATTAGGAAAATAGAATTTCATCCTTTGTCATCGACTAAGAATTAAAAGGTGGAACTGAAAGTGTTTATGTGACTGCTCTGAGCCTGATAGTCTAGTAACTTGATTAGTGAACAGGTCAACGAAAAGAGAAGCTTAAGTGGAACTTATTATCTTTGGGGTTATGGGTGCCAAGTTCTCTGATAAGAAAAATCAGCAAATGTCTCTTCGTGCGGACAAGAGAGTCGTCTTTAAGAAGCATATGGGAAAGAGATTATTATTGTTATGCTATTTATTATTAGAGTTTGGTGCCAAATGGGCAATATATTCATTTATCGATTTGTTCAGCTTTGTCAACATGGATATGCATTTGTACTTCCAACATATATGTAAAAATCACTTGCACACACGTTTGTCACTTGTAGTGATTTATTCGGTATATGTGCAAAGTCTGGGAAAGATGATGAGATAACCTAATAGGTTTGTTGATAACTTTGACTGTAGTTGATATGATGCATCCCTATTTTGTGATATAGCATTTAATGCATGTGAGACTTGCTTGCCAAAAGAAGTAAATTTCTTTTTCTTTAGCACGATTAACACAATTAGTTATCATGTTAGAAGAATGTTATAACGCCTAAATATGGAAGCATTCCTCGTTATGTATCTATAGGTGTCTTCTCATCCCCTTCCCTTCCTCTACTTGTCTCATATAGAAATTTGCTTGTGCATCGAAAACATGGGCCTTTGTGGAGATGTGTTAGATCTATCTTGGTATAATGTACATCTAAAGTTTCCTTTCTGTTCAGGTAGAGGGCAGACTGACAAAAGCGTGTTTCCTGCTGTCCATAGCTCACGGAAGGGGTACGTATGATTTTGTTTCTTGTTGTATGCATGATTCTTAATTTTCATTTTTTACTCGGTAAAGATTTGTGCATCGCTGGGGATGAAATTTGGTTCCTTGTGATATGTCTGAAGTTCGACATGGGAAAAAGAAAAGTCAGTATCGTTTGTGCTTTCCAAGTATGACTTAATGGACCAAAGAGGTCATTAGGGATGTTAGCAGTAACATCCATAATATCTTACCCTAGAATATCTGTACATAATTCAGTTATGAAATAGTGAAGTTAATGACTCGAGGATATATGGCCCATATTCCCTGGAGATGGATAAAATTGCATGTCCTGGAGGCTCTTTCTTTTATCAGAATTCTGTAATGTCTCATCAACCCAAGTGCAGTTTTCTTAGAAGTCATCATGGCCACAATTCCTGACTCAAAGTTGCATGGATTCATAGTGTAAAGGAAAGAGAAAACCTTACAAGTACCAAGGGTTATCCCTCCTATATGGAATTGTTTTTGTGGATCTGAAAGTGGTCCCTAAAACGTCGAAACTACTCTCTGAATAACACATGATGGGATGATAACCCCTCTGGAATTTATTGCCAAGTATTTGGGAGGATGATCCTCGCAAAGCATGCGCACATGAGTTCCAATTTTTATGTGTGCACCAAGGGAAAATGATCAACCTGCAGAGGCTGCACTGCAAGAGTCGGTTTAGGGATGAAGGCAGCATTTGTTATAGGAAAACTATGAGTTGCCCTTGTAATATTTTGTAAGAGGGAACATGCATCAACCTTTTCCTGCTTGTCACTATGACTGCGAAGTAAGGTTAGATATCTACGATTGGGCCTTCCCTGCCACTGCTGTACCGTTCGTCGTCAATGGGGGCACTTGCTAAATTTGCATTGCTGCTGCACATTTGGGCTCTGTAGAACAATGTAAGATGGCCACATTATTAGCATGGTCCTTTTTTGGGTTTTCGTGCCTGCTCTTAAACGAATTAGATTCCCCTAACGCCAGATGATTTGTCGAGGGAGATATCAAACAAAAGAAATCGACATGCTCTGTCCGGTAAATAGCTCCCTTCCTTGTACTACTACATTGTGATTCAGAAAACTGATACTTTAGCTTCCTGCTGCAGACATTTAATCGAATCCAGAAGCTGTTTAAGTAAAACTAATGGTTGGAGTAATTGATGAGGTGATAACTCCCGCTGCTCTTGCGGTTCCTGAGACGACCAACCTTGAAGATGGTGCAAGGTTCTGAATACTGGACCATGTCTTCCGGTTGAAACAAAATACCATAGACTTCCAGTCGTCGACGGTGATGGTAAATCGGTACGTGAAATATCCGCTTGGTTTTTACCTTCTACTTTTCACTTCTTGTCATGATAAGTTTTTCAACATTGAAGGTTGGGATTATTACAAGGGGATTTCGTCGTTAGAGCAGCGCTGCGAATAAAGCATGAAAACAAGAAACATTCTCGAGTCTAAGATGGAAATCACGTAAGTCACCGTCACTATTTACATGTTCATATTAGCAGCTAATATCTTACGCATCCTTGGTCTCAGCCATCGCAGAAATTATCCTACGTGACATAGGAACCCCATAACACCGGCATCACTAGCTTCAGATACCATATTCATGTTCTCTAGGTCTTCAAAACCATGCCTTCTCTTCGTTAGTTCCAATAGTCACCTTAATATATTTAATGTTTTCTGCACCGGTCTCAAATAGAAAAAAGTCATGTCAGCTACCTACCGAATGATGAGTGATGAGAGATGCATCTTAGGCTGCTAAGTGGACAGTAATCGGGTACAGCAGGTGAAAGGGTAAATCTCGGCGGTAATTGAGTGGTGTTAGCTACTGGAGTACTGCCACTGGTACTCAAAATGGGGGCAGCTGTTTCCGTGATCAATGCATTATGTTTATGCTTCTCGATCGTGTTTGCGATTGCCAGTGGTACTCAAATGGGGGCAGCTGTGTCTGACCAATCTTTTTATATAAATGCTTCACGGCTTCCACATGTCAGAGGGGGAGAGAGTTTGTGTGTGTGTGAGAGAGATGTCCAAGTCAAACCCTAGTGCTCCAACTCTTGTTTTACGTTTGCCTAGAACTCCCTGTCTTACACACGAGTTGTGATCAGTGTCATACGTTGGTAATGTAATTATCACAGCATCCGTTTATTTGATGTTTTCTTACGCTTCGTGCTTGCTCATCATTCATTCGTCGATTCCTGACGCTGGAAAAGCAAGCGGATGCTGAATGCTGGCAATCGTGTGCAGGGTGGACGTGAGCGCAGGGCGTACGCCGGGTGATACACGCAGTGGGCGACATATAGGTTCTCTGCCCGCGGTACGACCGTGGAGAGCAGCGGCGTGGTAAATGCGCGGTCGGTCACATGGAGGGGGCGACGAGTCCATCCCCTCTCAACCGTAATGTGGTGGCGGCCCTACTCACGTGACACACGCCCTCGTTCCGCAGCAGTGCAAGCCCCTCGTCTCCTCCTCAGCCTAACCAGTTTTGGTTCGCTTTCAATTCCAGACACCGTCACGGTTGGGACGCCCTCCCCTATTCACGACGTAGACCCGGCCCCACCTTCCTTTGTCCAGGCGCTGCCTTCGTGCTGGGATCCTCTCCGACCCCGGACGGACGAAAGCCAGCCGCGACCTCGACCGTCCACTCCCCCCGTGGACAGGATCCCCAGACGTACAGCATCGACCACGAAGGAGACCGAGGTGACGCGGCCACGGCCCATCCGTTCATGAACGGGAGCAACGAGGTGGCGGAGGAGGTTCCACGTGCCGGGAACGAGGTCCATGTACGTCCCAAGCCAAGGCAGCCATGGATCGGTTCGTCCGTCCTTCTCGGACGCCATGCTCGAGTGACATGGCAACCCAACGTTGGTGCCTTCGAAGAGAAACCGGCCGGTTCTTGGTTCCGTGGGATTCGCCCACTTGCTGCACGTTCATTGGAGCTGTCCCATCACGAATGCTGCCATCCGGTTGCAGTTCCTTTTTTCTTTTCGTTTTAGGTATTTTATGTTTGTTCGGTTCATCACATCCTATATGAAATAATACCAAATCGGGATATTGTATTCGGTAAGTCGGGTCAAGAATAGGACGAGGATAGCGATGATAGCCGCCTGCAATAATTATTCCCGCCACAGTACAACTAATCAACGACAAGAAAAACGAGGGTCGGGCAAAGCACACGACGGTAAAAAAAAAGAAAATGCATTAATTTCGGAATCAAGACGGGACGAGAGGCATAGCACACGACGTATGGTGATGAACACCGACATGGCTATCTATCGCTGGAATAATGGCACCGGCTACAGGAAATAAAAGCACGAAGCACATAAAGATGACAACACAAGAACCATGGATCCTTCCTTGTCGACATGTTAATTTGCGTACAAGAACCATCATCATACTATTGCTCGGTTAGGAGCAGAGAGATGATGGTGGTGGCGGTCGCTGTTGTTGTCATGTGGGCGTGAGGTGACAAGTACAGCCTATGGCCGTCCATTATTGCAAGGCACCAAAGGCCAATAAGTTGCTCAATCTAGCGAAGCCCGTCGTACTCGAGGCACTGTGAGTTAGACAAGTAAACCCATCACCACTTCACCCAACTCTCTATTAAGAAAGAAGCCATCATCCACTATTTCAACCAGCTGTTGTTGTACTTGGAGCATCATTTATCGCACTTTTTTTTTTTTTTAATAGGAAAAAGGAGCATCAACATCTCCATCACAGGTTTCAGAGTGATTCTCTGTGTGTGTGTGTGTGTGTGCGTGTGGCAGCATAATTGATACTGTTGGCTTTACAGAAGAAAATATTAGATTAGAAAAAAAATGTCCTCGGACAAAAAAAAAGAAAAAAAAAAGAAAAGAAAACTCATGAACAGTTCCTTGTTGAGGTTAAACTATGTGCCAGCGTCCATTCAATTGCTCTCGACCTGGAGAAATCACTAGTTCTCTGACAAGCATTTTTTGAGGAAATTTTGATGAGGCAGCCAAAAGCCGAAACGGGGAAAGCAACATATCCTCCGATGGCAGCAGCAATGTAGGGAAGGGGGAAGTGGCATCCTCCACGACCAGCCAGCCAGCCAGCCAGCCACACAGGAACATGGACTGTCCTTCCCGATCCAATCATGCTGCTTCCTTGTTCAACGCACCACCAAATCTTTTTTCCCAGATCTTAACACTCCTTGTTTCTGTCCCCTGCAACAGGTTCCCCCTTGTATCTTTCCGGTATACATGACCAACCGAGTCAGACACACTCTGTTCCAAGCATACCAGGCAGTAGTTGTTGATCCCCATCATCAACTCTGTTGTTGCTCCCATCATCAACGACGACACTACCCGTGTGTGTGTTGTGTGTGTGTATCAGGATAAGGTTAATCCGATACAAAACTCACGATTCTCCATGGTAAGAAGAAGATGCTGAAATTTAAGAAGAAATGCTCATCATTGATTGCTACTGGAAATGACACGAGCATCTTAAAAGACCCTCTCTCTCTCTCTCTCTACAGTGAAGAACATCGGGTTCCTTCTCTTTTTCCTCTCCTTCCCGTTTCTCTGCCCCTGTGGCGCGGTGGCTGCCTGTCAGAGTAAATGGGCATTCAAGGCGATGTCTCTGTCCGTCGACTCCGATTGGCCCTCTCCACCTCCGCCCCCCCCTCCTCTCCTCTACTCTTGGACCGGACTCCTCTACAGTCTCTTTTTCCTTTTATACCATTATTCCTCCTTCCCCATTTTGTCATGGGTTCGGGTGGTGGCAACACAGTCTACATGTCCTCTCTTAAAAGCTCATCTTCCTCGGTTGTTTTCTTCGACTGGTCATCCTGTCTGTGATTTGGACAATAAACTTTAAAGAAATCTCGTCTCAGCTGGCTCCTCGATGGCCAGCTTTGAACGTTTCCGATGCCCGTCAAATCAATCTGACACCCATAGTTTTCATCCACAGTACTCGCAACTTGTATTTTGTGGGTTCGGTGAAGGTAACACTAACCCTGAGCTGATCCTCGACCTTCGACACTAACTCATCGATGATGTGGCGCGGAGGGCTTATCCTCGAGTTGGCTATCGAGACGCATGCTGCCGATTCCTTGACTCGGCTTTGGACCACCGACCGGAGACGTTTGATCTTCAGATAATATGTTCGTCCGTCGCATAAGACTGGTCATCGTGCAGATATTTTTAAGCGAATCTTCGAGTTACTGATCGAGAGCAGTCTTTTACGAGTTCTAAATTATGTATGTCAAATGTGTAGCGTCCATAAGCAGGACATCAAATTCCTCGAGACAGTGACGCTTCCATCAAAAGATGATCCCAACTTATTGCAATGTAGACTTTGGAACGACTTACTGTGATGCAGATTTTGGGAGCATCCTCCGCTCACAGTGTGAAGGACAAAAGGAGCACCATAATTCGGAGATGGGAGTGTAGCGAAACAGATCGGTTCGCGTAGCCATGGGTTTGATCGACACAGCTGGGCGGAGCAGTAGTCGTTAACCTCCTTCGAGCGAGTGAGGGCTGTTAAACTGGGTGGTAGGCTTCGGCGTTGCAGGGATGGCTTCTGTCTTGTCATCGCTACCAACAAATACGAAAAAAATTTGAAGTGGGCTCGACAGCAGCCATATGAGTGACTGATTGGATCGCAACAAATAAAAGAAAAGGCGTGAGGGAGGGTGGGAAGTAGACTTCGAGTGAGATCATCCACCGGCACCGCGGTTGCCTCTCCCAAAGGAAGACCTTCCCTTCCCATTCGGTCTTTCTACGCTTGGATGCATACAGCCACGATGCGGTGAAACCTCCCTTCTCTTTTGCGACATGTATAATCGATGTGTATTATATATGTATATTTCTTTTTTCCACTCATGCAAATCTTTGGGTGGCACCGAGTTTGGTAAAGCTGCTGCTTTTGGGTATCTAAACGCTTTCCCCTGCCGCCTTTTTGCCTCAGTGCCTGACGACGTTTTTTGGGCTTCGGAAGAAGGAAATGGCGAGGAGAAAGCTATAAATATGGAGCTGTACAAAGTATAGGGGAGACGATTTTTCCCTTTTGTTTCTTGGAAGGAAAGAAATTTTTGATTTTGAGGGTGGGCAGGACGTAAAAGTGCGATTTTTGCGGAGGCCGAAGAGCTGAAGATCCGGTCTTGGGATGGACGGGATGTGGGATCTCAACAGCACGGCCTCTGCGGCGGCGTCCGCGGCTGGGGACGGCGGCGGAGAGGAGGATAACAGGAATCTGGCGGGGGTCTCGTCTGCCGACGCCGAGAACAATGCCTCCAGCTCCTCCGTGGTGGTCGTCGAGGCTTCCGATGAGGGGGAGACAGACGGCGGCGCCGGGAAGATCTTCGGATTCGCTATCTCCCGCCGCCGCGAGGAGAGCCTCTCCGCGGAGAGCGAGCCCGCGATGGTCACCCACCAGTTCTTTCCGTTGGGCGACCAAGGAGACGCTCGACACGCTGGCGGGCCACACGGTAGTGCCTGGCCGCCGCTGCCGCCGCCGCCGCCGCCTAGTTCCCACTGGGCCGGCGTCAGGTTCTGCCACTCGTCTGAGCGGGTGGTGCTCGGGAAGCCGGCGGAGGTGCCGCAACCGGTGAAGAAGAGCCGCCGGGGGCCGAGGTCGAGGAGCTCCCAGTACCGCGGCGTCACCTTCTACCGGAGGACCGGGCGATGGGAATCCCACATATGGTTAGCTCTCTCTCTCTCCTGATGCCCTGTCTCCCGAGTCTCGAAAGATCGGATCTCGAACCCAGTTTTTGCCTATTCGACCCCCTCGCTCCCTGTTCCGGTCTCATGCTCACCTCTTCTGCTCCGCTTTCTGTGCAGGGATTGTGGAAAGCAAATCTATTTGGGTAAGTACCGAGATGTTCATGGACGAGATTATAAAAAAGGAACAAAGATTCTGCTAACATGAATCTTTCCTTCGATTCAACGAGTTGCAACTGCTGATAGCTTCTCTGGATTTTTGTCTGCAGGTGGATTCGACACAGCACATGCTGCTGCTAGGTGAGTCCGTCTGTTCTCGCCCGACATGGCTTAGATTTCAGAGTTGGTCACGTGAAGATTAAAAAAAAAGGAGACATGGAATGGCAATTTTGTCGCAGGGCATACGACCGAGCTGCGATCAAGTTCCGTGGAATGGACGCCGACATCAATTTCGATTTGGACGACTACCAGGAGGATCTGAAACAGGTTAGGAAGTGCGACGAAGATGAGTTGACGAAACATGATCCTTGTCCGTCTTTGATCTTCACTTTGCTACTTTTGTCGAATCGAGCTCCAAGTGTTCGAATGGCTTGGTTTGCAGATGAGCAATCTCACCAAGGAGGAGTTCGTTCATGTGCTTCGACGCCAGAGCACAGGTCTCCCGAGAGGCAGCTCCAAGTACAGGGGTGTCACCTTGCACAAGTGTGGGAGATGGGAGGCTAGAATAGGGCAGTTCCTGGGGAAGAAGTATAGTGCTGCCTCCGTTGCATCTCTTAGATCTCTTCACCTGCTCGTATGTTGTTTAACATCCTTTTTTTTGGACAGATATGTTTACCTCGGCCTCTTCGACACTGAAATTGAAGCTGCCAGGTATCCAGAGATCTTAATTTGTCATACCAAAGATCTTATTTTTACTTCATGCATAGAATCAGAGTGTCTTCAAACTCACTCTTGTAAAGAAGAACGGAAAAGAAAAGAAAGAAGAAAAGCATTCACAGGTCCTTCTCCGATGGTTAGGAAATGGAGGATTGGTGGTTTCTGACGAGTTTCATTTTGGAGATGCAGAGCTTATGACAAGGCCGCAATCAAGTGTAGCGGAAAGGATGCAATTACTAACTTCGATCCTAGCATTTACTCGAACGATCTCGACATCCAGAGTGAGTTTCGTGCAGCTGCATGCTTCGTCGTCATCGTTTTCTCTGCTCGATAAGTTTCTCATTACCGTATAATTTGTATGTCAAAACTTTTAGCTGGCACAACCGAGCACGATCTTGACCTGAGCCTGGGCAGCTCGGGATCCAAAAGGAATAACCTCGATCAGAGGGACGACAAAGGCTTCAAGGTAGTGGACCATGGAGTTCCTGTTGGTTTCGAGCCAGAATGGAGTCGCAACACCAGACTGAAGGTATAACTTATCATTCCGATCTGCTTGTTGCTGCTCATAGCTAAACTGGATTCGAGGGTTCGATATGCTTAAAATTGAACATCTATGATTCATTTATCATGCGCACCAGTTTCATGAGATGCTTAAGCTGCCCGATGAGAAAGAAAGCAGAAGCAACGGATCACAGAACATTGGCTTCCTTCGTTCTCCGGTTCTCGTCGAGGCCAATGAGGTGTGCAAGTACCCACAGCTCGAAAGGAACAGCGAGACATTTCCGATGGTCCAAATCATACCACAGCAATTCAATCACCCTAGATTTCATCAAGTGGGTGTCCCCAATTCAAATCGAAAATGATCTTTCTCTGTGATGCTTTCGACGCAGCTAATCGTGCAACTCCTCGATGATGCAGTATGCGGGCAGCATTGAAGGAGTAAGGACTGCTGCAGGGCTTTCTTTCCCAGTCGCCGGTGAGCAACGATGGAGTCATTTAGGTCAGGGGAAAGGCAGCGGAACTTGGCTACCGGCCGTCGCGCCACCGTCTCACTTATTCTCGGCCACCACTTCTGCAGCATCATCAGGATTCCCACCACAAATAGCAACATTGCCTTCCAATTGGCAGCAGCAGCAGCAGGACTTGCAACCTTTCGTCAGGCCCAGCTAAAACAAAAGGACACTCGGGTGGTGGGATCCATTGCCTCTGCCGTCGAAGAACCCACTTCGCCCATGTTTTGTTGCAGCTTTCGACCGCACCACTACCACAAGACATCGAAACTTTGTCGAACCTTTCGAGCGCGCGGATGATATGGCATCTGTGGCTAAAAGGGTGGGAAGAATTGATGTAAAAGAATTGGTAGATTAGATGCTTTCATTTGAAGTGGTTCTCTCCTGTGTTCAAAGAAAGGCTCTGCTGCTACGCGAAGCTCGATGATGTTTGGGTTTTGCACTTTGCTCTCTGTGTCTTGTTTTTGCCTGTAAAAGTTGGTGGCAGTGAAGAACCGGAGAATGGAGATCAGAGAAGGATGAATGATAGTGTTGTAAACCTACTACATATATGGGGTTTGTATTTGATGGCTAATAAAGATTGTCACCTTAGAAGAAATGAAGATCAATTTTAGCACACAAGAAGCACCAAAATGTATTGTTCATTCAGAATATGTTAGCAAAGCTAAAGACATATTCGGATGGAGATTAATTTGACATTCACATGAACCCTCTGCTCTTCGTTTTTCTATGTTAATATAGAATTCTGAACTATTTGTTGCTTAAAATCATTTCATTTGCACATGATGAATTGCAGAAATGCATGCTATCCATCTCACCAAGACAACCAACCCTCCTTTGGTACTAATGTTGTCTCCAATTTGGCATGCAAAGGAACTGACATCTTATGTTGTGTTACCAATCTATACTGTATCTAATTTCCTCCAACTTCAATGCTGCTGGGTGGCCCCAAACAGAGGTGATGAATTCCAGTCATTAATTCCTTCTAGTACTGGCTGTACCAGATGAATAGTTCCTTCCTATCAAAGAAAGCATTCAAGAAAGCATCCACCAACATTACTACAATAAATTTTCTCTGCTTTTTCACATCCAAACATTCTGTGATACAACTACACATAGTTGAGATCTTTGTTATAAATATCTCAAAAAATAATTCAGAAAATTATAGTAATAATAAGCAAGAACAAGAGGTATGATTGTAGTAATGTTTCCTCGAAGAAAAAACAGAGAGAGAGAGAGAGGTATGACTGCATTTCTGTGAGGTAAATCACCAATGCTGGCTGGAGTCATGGAAAGAATGTGTTTGTTTGTGTGTTGTTACACTGTGTTGACTGATGCTTTTTACCAAGTGGAACAGGGGAAGAGGAGCTGTTCGACATTTAAGAAAATGGCAGAAAGGCCAAAACATCAATGATGGCACATCTCCTGTTCCATGTCCTTGCTGTTCCACCTTGTGGATCGATCAGGAGTCCGTCCCTCAAAAAGGGTAAGGCTTTGCTACATCAAACATATCCAGATCAGTTCACCTATAATGGTATGCAATGTTGGTGGATGCAGAAGAAGTCAGTACCTTCATGTCACTAAACAGTGACTCGGCCACGGAAAACAGCATATATCTCCCATCCACATACTTCATTTCGACGTCTCAATCATCCTTGTAATGTGTAATAATATACTTTCACCTCAAAGAAAAAAGAAAAAAAAAAAAAAAAAAAAAAAAAAAAAAAAAAAAAAAAAAAAAAAAAAAAAAAAAAAAAAAAAAGGCAGTGGCCCGAAATATGCATATCAATCATAGCAAGTCCAATCAAATAATTCGAGAGCCGAAGGCAGAGGTGACGAGAAAAGATAGGGTGGCGTAGCCACTCCACGGAATCCCTTCGCCTCTTCCCGTTTTGGACACATGCTTCCCTTCCCTCTCTTCCTCCTCCTCTTCTGCTGCGCCAGGAGCGAACAAGTTCTTTACTAGGAACAGAAAGGCTGCTCCCATCTCATCAGCATCCGACCTCAAAAGCTCGTGGCCATTTGACCACTTTCTTCTTGGTCGCTTCCTCTTTCCTTCACAGTTTTTTCTTCGAGGTCTCTCGGTGATACCACTCGACTCTCTCTCTCTCTCCCTCTTTGGCTTGGTTGGTGGGAAAGAGAGGGTACAGTGAGGGCCTGAGAAGAGCAGAAAGGGGTCTGCATGTGATTCCCCCAGCTGCTGCTGTTGCCATTGTTTCTGCTGCTGCTGCTGCAGCTGCATGAATACTCATTGCTGCTTTTTGTGGCAGCTCTGGACCACTTGAAAAGACACATATAAAGGGGGGCATATCGCTTTGAAGAGAGAGAGAGAAAGAGAGAGAGATCAATGGTGGATGGTGACACTGAATGCCTCAAAAGGTTATCACTGATCAGTTTGAGACATCCCTCGTTTCCCCTGCCATTCTGACCATTATTGAGCGTCTCACTCACTATTCAAACTGAGGTTCCATGAATCAGAGTTGCTTGTGAGCTCTTTTGGTCATTATCACTGATCAGTTTGAGACGTCCCACATTTCCCCTGCTGTTCTGACCATTGTTGGGCTTCTCACTATTCAAACTGAGGTTCCATGTGTGAGGGTTTGCCTGTGAGCTCTTCCGGTCAATGAGTTTGCTTTCTTAAGAACACTCTGCAGTGCAATTGCTGAGGGAAAGCACTGCTGGTGCAGACACACATCAGACACCCAACATGAAAGATTCCTCTTTGTGGGTTCAGAGTATGCGCATTGATTGGTCTCGTGGTGGTGCACACACTGACTGATGTATGCTGAATAATCTTTAAATACTGAAACATATCATATCATAATTGTCGTGTCTTTAATCTGATGTTCAAAACTTCTCTGATACAAAATTATTTTTAGTTACATCGCATTTTAATCAGTCATATTAAGGATCTTTTCATATCTATCACTCACAAATTTAATACAACGTGCATGTTCATCTAACTCCATGCATATCCCTTCCACCAAGCTTTGGTTAATCACTTGTAATTATGATTACAATTTACTATATTGGGTTCTATAAAATGTGCATAAGATCGCTTACATTTTTTTACTATAAGCTAATAATTTTTAAATGATTTAATGGAAATTAAGGGCATATATGCAGGGTTTTTATATACTGAATTTAAATTTAGGGGAATGGACCAGATGTTGGGTTCAAATGTTGCTGGTCCGGTTCAAGGAAACCCAACCCAATCCAACTCAAACAGATCGAGCGGGGTCAGATTGATGTGGGCCGGCCCAATTAACAATTGGGTTCAAGTAAAATTCAATTGTTAATTGGGCCGGCCCACATCTCCAGAGAATACTGTTGGCTGGCTTCCGGAAGGTGACACGCACCAAGAAACCGACTCTGCGACGAGTAACACAACGACGCGGTTCATTTGCATCTACTTCTAATCGTTTATTTACTCATTTACCCCTACGCCATTTCCAGTTCGCCCCGTTCTTATTTTTATTCTCTCTCTCTCTCTCTCTCTCAATTTCCTCGCCCTTCCCCTTCGCTTCTTAGATATCGCTCCTCGGGTCTAAAGGGATCGCGGAAAGGGAAGCGATAGAGGGTGATATCGAGCGAGAAAGAAGGGGGAGCGGCTTCACCGATGGAGGAGATCGCTGATCGCCCCTTCCCTTCCTCCTCCTCGTCTGTCGACGGGCTTCTGCTTCCACCACCACCACCACCTCCTCCTCTACCTCCTTCCGTGGCGACGGGCGCCTCCTCCGTGGCCAGGTACGACGGCGACGACGACGACGACGAGGAGGGGGACGTGTGCCGGATCTGCCGCAACCCCGGGGACTCCGAGAACCCGCTTCGTTACCCCTGCGCCTGCAGCGGGAGCATCAAATTCGTCCACCAGGACTGCCTCCTCCAGTGGCTCAGCCACAGCAACGCTCGCCAGTGCGAGGTAGGTACCCTTTGGTGTCTTGATTCCACGATCTTTTAGGTGTTAGGGTTTTCTTGTTTTGTGTTCTTTGCGGGAAATTAGGGTTTGGTCGCCTCTTCTTGATTCGACGCGGTTTTGGTCGTGATCGAGATAGCCACGGCAACGCTTGCCGGTCGGGGGTAGGGTCTCTTTGATGCCTTGATTCCACGATCTTATCGGTGCTAGGGTTTTCTTGTCTTGTGTCCTTTGTCGAGAAATTAGGGTTTGATCGCCCCATCTCGATTTAGCGCGATCTCGGTGTTGAATCGTTTTTGGTCGATGGTGTAGGTCACTTAAGTTGCACGTGTCCTTTCTAGTTCCCCAGAGATGAAATGACCAGACCATCTCGCGGGACTTTGTGAGACCCATTCTTGTGAATAGGATTGCGCTCCGAGTTCTATGAATTGCTTGCTGAAATGTGCGAACCAAGATAGAGATGAAGACAACCGTGGGGATCAGTAATCGAATTTATCATGTCATCATCCCATTTGTATGCCATTTCTTGGTTCCCAACATGGCATCAACCCACGTTTATCAGTTATCGTTGTATAATAATCTACACCTTACTCCAGGTGATCAAGCACTAATTGGATTCCTAATGCTACATTTGGGTAGTTCTCTCTAAAAACTGATTAATTATCTGTTGACACATATTTAAATTACAAAGAAACCCATTTATTACTTAATATATATGCCCACTTTATCTTCTTTTTGTTTTGTATGGATGATCATGATGCGAGCGGTTAGCACATCCGATGCACACTTCACTAGATGTGATAGTATAACGTCCTAGTTTGAAAGTGTTTATTATTCACTATCCTCTAATACATAGGTGTTAATTTTCCCATATGCTTGATTTATACCAAATGTCCCGTGAAAGAATTCCAAGTCTCATGTTGATTCCTGGCAGACAGAAGTTGTAAAAGAAGGATTCAGAAAGGAACTGGTAAATTAAAGCAATGATAAAGAATGAATTCGTATAAAAATCATATTCCAACCGAAAATAGAAGAAAATGCTTTCTGTTTTTATAAATCATAAACATCAAATGCAATGTAGAACTTTCTACTCTTACAAGTTAAAATCACCATTATTCGGCATCTCTTAGAATGATGCCATCTTTCAGATTCCTGCAGTCCAGAAAGAAAGAGAATTGAAACAGTTTCATTCAATATTTTTTAGAAATTTGAGCGGTGAAGGATCTCCCTGATCTTCCATCCTTATTTGTTGAGGGAACACCACACTGACCTTCATGAGATCCAGTGTTTAAACTGCATGCATGGACATATACTGTTATTTAGGTTGTTCTCAACATAGCATAATGACGAGAAAAAAAAAATGCAGCTGACCCAAGAATTTGGCATTTATGGCTTGTTGTAAATAAATATCACATTAGTTACTTGATTGCTATTCTGTTTTGCACCAAAGTCATATCATGAAAGAAAAAAGAAAAACAAAGTTCATGACACTCATTCCTGATCTTCAAAGTGCAATTATGTAAATTGTTGTTTCTGATGATAACACAGCCAAACACAAGAAAATGCTGGCTGAGATTAGAAAAAAGATTTTGGTGTAAAATTTTGCATTATGTCCAAAAAAACTCCATTCTTGCTTGTTATTAAGCATACTTGAAAAAGCCAGCATCTTCCCTCGGGAACTGATCTTTGCAACTCGACAACAAAGAGGAAAAAGAAAAAAAACCAGTATCATTCCATTTCTGTGAATTAACTTGTGGAGAATCACCTCCATCCTTCGCTTTGTGTCACTTTACAATATCTTCTTGACTGCTACTCTGCTTTGCATTTAAGTCATACCATGACTAGCGAACAAAAAAAAAAAAAAAGAAAAATTCAATGTCCAGCTGCAACCATGTTAAATTTGGTTTGTTTAAAAGTGAGAAACGTATATTTGACTTGTGTCACATTATTTGCATGATTGCTTTAGTTCTGTAGAATTTAGGTGGCAGTACATCTTTTATAATGTAGTGTGGTTCTGATGGTTTTTCTTTCAATTTAACCTTGTAAATAATGCTCTTCTGAAATTTGTTATGCTTGCAGGTCTGCAAACATACTTTTTCCTTCTCCCCTGTTTATGCTGACAATGCTCCTTCAAGACTTCCCTTTCAAGAATTTGTGGTTGGAATGGCAATGAAAACATGCCATGTTTTGCAATTCTTCCTTCGACTTGCTTTTGTTCTTTCTGTTTGGCTCCTTATGATACCTTTCATTACATTTTGGATTTGGCGCCTTTCCTTTGTAAGGAGTCTCGGTGAAGCTCAGAGGCTGTTTTTGAGTCACATATCTGTACCCGTAATACTCACCGATTGCTTGCATGGTTTTCTACTTTCGGCCGGCATTGTGTTTATATTTCTTGGAGCTACCTCTTTAAGAGATTATTTTAGACACTTACGAGAACTTGGAGGACATGATGCTGAGAGGGATGATGAAGGTCAGGAAAGGAATGGTGCTCGTGCTGTCAGAAGGCTTCCTGGCCCTGTTAATAGGATCCCTGTTGGTGATGGGAATGCTGAAGATGGAGGCGGAGCTCAAGGAATTGCTGGGGCTGGTCAAATGATTAGACGGAATGCAGAAAATGTTGCTGCTCGGCTGGAAATGCAGGCTGCTCGTCTTGAAGCCCACGTTGAACAGATGTTTGATGGTTTAGATGATGCTGATGGTGCTGAAGATGTGCCATTTGATGAGCTTGTTGGAATGCAAGGGCCTGTATTCCATTTGGTTGAAAATGCCATTACGGTAAGTGCACCTCTTAAGTTTTTTGTCTAGTTTTAGTGTTTGTTCTGATATTCCACGAATGATTTGGATGTTCTAATTTGCAGAAGATCTTCTCTCTCTCTCTCTCTCAACTTGTCTCCATCGTTCTCTCCTCTCTCTTTCTCTTTCTCCTGTTTTCAGATTCATAACTTTTCATGCTCCTAGGTCTTTTTTTTCTAAATATGGTTTTGCATAGGATTTATAAACTTCATCTCATGGGAACATTCTTGGTTTGTGGGTGGCTGGTGATCTTTTTAAGCATAGGGCGAGCTTTATAATCAAATCCTCACTACTTGTTTTAGGTCATTATTTTTCTTTCTTTTATTTCACCACATGTTTTTTTCCCCCAATTTTCCTGCTGTTCGATGAATTGAAATATTTTAGGTTTTATCTAGTAGAATATGTGGGAATTAAGTGTGGATGTTTTTTTTCCTCAACCTACTAAAACCGGATGAGAAACCTATTGGTTGTCATAGTGCTTTGGTTTTTACAAGATTCTAGATATACAAGTTTGTAGTGTGTACATGCAAGTCTAATCAGAGTAACCAGGACGTTGGGATCAGGTGTCATGAGCACTAAACGGTTGTAAAGAGGATGAGAGCAGCCTGACTACTGGTGATGTTTCAGCATTATAGCAAATTTGCCTGTGGTTCTACTGTTGATTACTGCCATTTTGTTCTCTTGGTTGGGTGATTGGATGTGTGCTGGATTATTGGTGTTCTAATGCTTCTTTTATCTTGCATTTGGTCTTGTACCTGTGTGCTCCTGTGGATATCTATTTATTTTCATGCTTCATGCATGGTGCATGTGCTTGCTTTGTAGCTTACATTGTTCCATTCTATTGTTCTTGACTTTTTGTCATTTGTCATATAAATTTATATACTTAGTCACTTAACAATCTGCTATTGAAGAAATTATCTTAAGAAACATAATTGGTGTGCCATTAAGATAAATTAACATAGTCATTTCACCTAATTTTATAGACTCAACATAATTTATTTATGATGATAATGGTTCTATGAATATAAATGCAGTGTCCAAATGTCTCTTCTTACTAAGACAGAGAAATCAAAACAGTCCTTATTAGCAACAGATGTGCTCAAGGTCTGAACAATGTGAGAATATGATATAAATGCAGCTACCTAGTTTAAATAGTTGTAAAGAAAGTGCTTCTGAACTCTGACTCATTCTTAGTTTTTCTTGAAATCATACTCACACAAGGACTAAATTTCGATGGTTTGGGTTTAGGTATTTGATGATTTTTTGGTGGATTGTTGAAGGTTGTTATGTATTTTAGAATTTGAAAGTATTTATAATAATGGATTTTGGTTGTAAATAAGTGCTTGCATGGTTTGGGTTTAAGTATTTGATGATTTTTTGGTGGATTGTTGTATGTTCTTATGTATTTTAGAATTTGAAAGTATGTAAAATAACATATTTTGGTCATAAACAAGGGCTTGGATGCTGGTGTGATTTTTTAAGGGCTTGTAGGTTAGGACATCTGGGGTTTTAGAGCTGTTTTGGAGTGGTATAATGGAGGAAAATATGGCCCTGTTAAAGAGGAACAGTGGGTGGGAACGGGTAGGCTGACAGATGGGTTATAAGTGGATTTCCAAGGGATCGTAACAGTTCTTTTATATCTTTACATTGGCATGCACCCACAAGTGATTTTGTGATGTTTAATTGGCTTAAACCTGGGAAATAGATAAAACCAAATGGTGTTTGCTAGTCCAATAATGAAACAGATCAAGTCTAAACTAAAGCTGTTCTGAGAACCAACACCATTTTTATCATCCCAATTGCTCTTTCGGTCAGTCTGGAAGTCATCAGTATTATTTGCCATCAAGTTGTAGACTTGGCACCTGGAGTTCTTGTGGTCCTATATAGATGTTCTTTTTTTCTTGTAATTTCAAAATTTGTATGTTTTTGCATGCGTAACTCGTTGCATGTTCTGCTTGGCTTTTGGTTTTAGATTTTTGTGGTTCTATGCAAGGTCCGCCAAACCGTACCGTACCGGAGTTTCGACCCGGCCTCGGTACGGTACGGTACGGGTGTACCGACCGGTATACCGAGGTGTACCGAGCGGTACACCTGATTTTACCGATTTATCCCTCCAAAATACCTGAAAATTAGAAAAAAAAGTTAGGATAGGGTTTTCAAGTTACAAATAAATATAGTAATAGTATAAGTTTAACAAAATCAATGTAAATTAGGTAAAGATAGTATCACATATCTTTTTCAGGCTTTGAGATAGTCTTGTTCGAGGTTCGTATTTCATTCCGTTATAGATTGAAGTATCTACAGAAAAATTAGTTGAATTATTAGACTATTTTGTTACAATATAAACTCTAAAATTCAAATGAAATAAATTATCACATATCTAGATATACCTGATTGTTGTTCTACCACCAAAACGAACGACGAGCTTCCACGGGTGGTGGATCGGGGTCCTCGATCCGATACATATCAATATTATACGTTTGTTGGACCCAATCATGAAATTGATCCCATGACATAGTGTATTGATACACCGTGTGCCATTGATGCATCAATGTGGTGCTGATCGTAGACTGATCGTCATGAATCATATTTGTCCGAGGCAGCTCTTGAGGCATATATTGGTGCTGTTCTGTATCATGCTGTTGCTCAGAGAAGGATGACCAACTATCACCATATTGTTGTTGCCCGTATAATTCTCCATAATACGATGCGCCTCTTTCTGTGTCTATATCATGTATGCTCTGTCGTATTTGTTCATATTCATCCACTGCCTTCCCCTTCCCCTTCCCCTTCCGCTCATAAACTTGACCAGTACCTTGTCGAGTTCCATGATCTGAATCTTGAGTGACATGTGTAAAATATTGCTCCTCAGTCCAGTCACTACTCTCAAGTTGTGTAGACGAGACCAACGACTGCCCGGCATCACCGCCATTATCTGTCGAGACACTGCTGTCCGTGTTGCTGTCATGTCTCTGGACCGAGCGAGAAAGAGAATGTGATTGTGAAGGTGTCTCGTCGTCCGACCCGATTCTTTCCAACGATGCAACTGATGCTACTGCCTTCCCCTTTGCCTTTGCACGTTGGGCGGACGAGTGTGACCGTTGGGTGTAGTAGTTCCTCGAGCAGTTTGACTCCTACCATGTTGTAATCGAGGGGGATTTTCCACCCGTTGGGGTTGTGCTTCTTCTTCTTCTATTGCCTCGGTGATAAAACGTGAAGGACGCTGAGGATCTCCCGCCTCATCAAGTAGAGGATCCTCTTGGTTTTCTGCTGCTTCAATCCAATCTAACATTGGCTCTGAATCTTCGTTGTAGAATTGGAGGTCAATGGGATCAATATCTGATTCCTCTGGCTCCTTATCCAACTCAGCACATCGTAATTTTAACCGCATGTTATAATGGACATATACTAGTTTCTCTAACCGTGTGTAGGAGAGTTTGTTGCGGACCTTCGTATGAATCAATGCAAACGTTGACCAATTACGTTCGCAACCACTAGATGTTGTTGTCTGTGAAAGTACACGAACGGCAACCTTCCTTAAATGTGGTGCGTCGCCTCCAAATTGTAGCCACCACTCGACTACAAAAAGATATAAATAATATTTTATTAGCATAACAAATAATTAACATTAAATATAATTGATAATCAATATGCATAACTTTTCCTTACCAGGATCCATAGTGTAACGACACGATACAGCTACAACATTGGAGAATGAACCAACTGTTTCTCGAAATAATCGACCCTCCATAAGAGCATCGGCTGCCTCAGTAGTGTTTGGCAATAGCCGATATATAACATTTTGTAGTGTCGTTAGGAAATTATTTTGCGTCCCGAGAGCATATCGATATTGAATTGCCGGGTTTAGATAATACGCTGCAAAACATAATTTTGTTAGTATGAATTTTTATTATCTAAATAATAATAAATTAAATTATTCTGAATATGAATTTACCTGCATTATGGATATCTTGATCCATATGAACTTCGGTCCGACGATCAATGATTCGTATGTATTGGTCAGCCTTAAAATCATCTTTGAATGCTTTCCTAACCTCCTCTCTTGCTGAAATCAGCATATATTTAAGATACGGCATCTGTGGACGCTTGTCCATATCGACCTTACGGAGGACAATATAAAGTGGTTCCACACCTTTTATGATTTCTGCTATAGTCTCCCAAAATCTAGAGGAAAGAATGGCTTTTTCTGTCTTCTTTCCATCGCTTAATTTCGAATATCTTGATTCAGACCACTCTTGTGAGGTAGCCATTGCCTTCAAGCCATGCCTTTTTTGCTGTAATGACTTTAATGCAATAAAATTAGTAGCAAACCGAGTAATTCCAGGTCGAAGTATCTCACCGTTTACATACTTTTGCATTAATGCGTGGACCCAATGATGATTATATATAAACTTTGTAATTGATTGTGCTCGAGCTACGCAATTCTTGACCGAATTCAACTCACCAATATCCTTCAGCATTAGATCTATGCAATGAGCTACACATGGAGTCCAAAACAAAGTTTTTCTTTTTTCCATCAATTGCAAACCGGCCTTTTTGAAATTCGCTCCATTGTCGGTTATTATTTGGACAACATACTGTGGTCCAATCTCCTCTACCATAGTGTCCATCAGGCTCTCAATGTAGTTTGCATCTTGGATCTTTTCAGTAGCATTAACGGACTTATGAAATACCACTCTTCTATTGCAATAAACAAGAAAGTTGATGATACTCATTCTTGTTGGTCCTGTCCAACTGTCACACATCAATGTCACCCCATATTCGTCCCATTGCCTCTTGAAGGATTTGATCCAATCCTTTAGTTCTGCCACCTCCTCATCTAAGTACACACCGTAAATCTCCTTCGGGGTTGGAGGTTGGATCCCCGTGCCAGACTTTTGAATAGAAGAGATCATGCTCTGATAATATGGACCTTGGGCTGTGTTGGCTGGAATCCTATGAAAGTTGAACCATTTTGAGATTGCCTTCCCAATATCCCGTTTTTTTTCTTTTGTGTATGCATCGTCAATCCGTGTCTGTTTCGCTGTTTGTGGGGGATAGGCTTGCGGATCAATATCAACAATATCTGGTGCGGACCTCCTGCCAAGACCTCTCATAAAACCACGGAGTCCACCATACCTCATGCTACTAGTTCGGCCTAACCGAGAAGGAGCAGTTGGTTGCCTCATGCTGGTTGACCTCTGGATTCCACTACCACTGCCATGCTCCAATTGTGAGTCAGGTCGTCGATGCCTCATTGCTTCATCGACCGTATACTGATGCTCCAATGATGCACGAATCCCAGCTGTGAGATCCGGGTCAACTTCATCGCCGCAACCCTCATACTGATCATAAACTGGTTCCTGTGTAGCCCTATTATATTCTTCCTCAGCTCTTGCCTTCTTTTTTAATGTATCTTCCTTTGCTTGTTTAAGCTTGCTTTGAAATAATTTACGGATCTCCGTTGGAACATTCTTGCATTTTGCAACATCAGGATATCCACCAGCCAAATGCATTTTCACTCGAGTTATTCCTCCACCCTTGCCAATGTAGTCACAATAAATACATTGCCAATGATGACGATTTCCATCTAGCTTTCGGGCATAAACCCATGCATCATCATGTGACTGGTCCTTTGGTGCCATGATCCTACCAAATTTAAATCAAATAAACTATAAAGTATAAACATATTAAATTGACCATCATAAATTACTAATCGCAACATTAAGTATTTTTATTAAATCATATTTTATCATCATAAATATGTTACATGCATAAAAGAAGTATTACAATCATTAGATACACTAATTACAAGATTAATATAGTTAATTTTTCACTAATTACTTCTCTTACACCACTATAAGCATGACAAATACCCTAATAGGTATTAAAGACATTGCATTGATATAAAATCGAACAAATTTCAATAAAATCATCATTAAAAAGACTAATCACAGCATTAAATAACTTTAATAAAACTTAATTAAACTTATTTTACTATCATAAATATTATTCATAAATATTATTCATGATTAAACACACTAATCATAAGCTTAAATATCTTAATTACTCTCTAATTAAAGAAAACGAATACATACCTCCTGATTAGAAAGTTCTTCCTCTTAATCTTCCCAAATTAGCCTCGATTGAATTCACAAATCGTTGTTTTATAGAGTTTAGGAGAGAAAAAGAAAGTTTGAGAGAGAGTTTAAGAGAGTTAGTGAAATAGGGGAGAGAGGAATGGTTTAAATAGGAGGAGAAATAGCTCCAACGGTCAAATTGACCGTTGGAACACTGTAGCACTGCTACAGTGCGGTAACGGTCGATTTCGACCGTTACCGAGTGGTGCCGGACGGTAACGGTCGAAATCGACCGTTACCACACTGTAGCAGTGCTACAGTGTTCCAACGGTCAATTTGACCGTTGGAGCTATTTCTCCTCCTATTTAAACCATTCCTCTCTCCCCTATACGGGCAACAACAATATGGTTAACGGTCGAAATTTCGACCGTTACCGCCCGATTTTGCCCCGTATCACTCGATACGAGGGTTTTTGAGGTGTATCGCCCGGTAGCGGGCGGTCCGCGTACCGGTATCCTGTCGGACCGGTACGTACCGCCCGGTACGGGCGGTACACGTCGGTATTGCCGACCTTGGTTCTATGTACACAGAATGATTCTGATTGCGATATTTTGAAGAATCTTCTGTACATGTCTACATATGCTAGTATGAATTCATCTTATAAAGGCTTATGATGTTTATCTTTGAGATGCTTACCTTCGGTTAGTATGCTATTTTTTTTACTTTTACTAATTTTACTATTAATTCATTACGAACACATGTAATTGTAGATATCAGTTGGCATAAAGTTCATCAAGCAACATCGTGTTGGTTTCCCCTTGGAAGTTTTGGTACCGTTTGCCAGTTCATTTGATACATGAGCTTAGGTGATACTACTTTAGTATATAAAACTTCTCCCTCGTTCATATATGCAATTCCACCTATAAAACATATCCAAGAAAGATCCCAACTCAAATTATGATAGGGAATCTGTCATAGGACAAGAGCATGACGAGTTTAATTTCTTTTGGATTTTGGAATAAATGACAGAAAAGAGAGGAAGAGAAATATACAATGGTAAAAGATAGATGAAATACTATTATGGATATCAACGGATAAGAAAAAGACAAGGGTATCAATAAGATATAATACCGTCCCTCCACTCTTTAGAACTTGGATTAGTATCCAATGGTGGAATGGATGGAAGAAGCTTTTTGTTGTAAAATTAATATTTGACAAACAGAGGGTAAAACATTTCACAATATAGAGTTTGGAATTAGTAGGAAGTAATGAAAACGTCAAAGAACCTTTTTACCATTATTAATAGATGGCAGGTGGATTCTGATATTTTTGTGACATTTTTTGGGCAGAAATTCTAAAATTTATATTTTTGGAGAATTTTATACAATGATCGGCTAGTAATGTAATTGTTTAATGTTGAAATAACCTTGTTTGTTTGTGGACTTCAATCTGAATGATAGCATGATGCATATTCTAAAATGCTGATTGCTTGAATTTATCTAAGATATATCATCCCATTCTATTGCATAATCAACATTACACATTGGTGATGATCGATAGAGTCATTTTTGTGAGATTTGCAGGATTTTTTAGCCTGATCTTAACTGCTTGCTTACAGACTGGTATTAATATATTCATGCCTGATTGATGCTAAACACACAAAAGAGAAAACTTATTTTTTTTTACAAAAAAAGGAAGCAGTTATGTTATTATTTAGATGATTTATTTTGTTTTCTGATGATTAATTTTAAATGGTGGATTATCAATGTACAATTGATAAAATAACATAGCATGGATTATTCTTGAAATGGGTTTACAGTGTTGGGTACTTGGTTTTTTATGGGTACTTGGGTACCCATGTATTTTGTGATTTATTTTCTTGGGTACTTGGTTTTTCATGTAGTTTTTACTAGTGTTACAACCTGATCAAAGATTAATTCGAAAAAAGAGAGGTACTTTCTTAATTGAATAATTTTTCCTTACTTTTCTTTGTTAGTTTCGTTGGATTTTTTTTCTGGGATCCTGATTATATCACATACAAAATACATTTTTTCTAAGGATTGTTGGTCCATAGAAATCTGTTTCAGCAATTTTTTTCTTAATGCTTTGACAGGTACTGGCAAGTAATGCTATATTCCTGGGTGTTGTCGTTTTCCTTCCTTTTTCATTAGGGAGGGTTGTCCTCTACTATGTCACATGGTTCTTTTCATCAGTTTCTAGCCCTCTGATGGGGAAAGTAATGCCACTCTCATTATCAGTACTGTCCATGGCAAACAGCACATTGAAGAATACATTGACTGCTGCAAAGTTGTCGACTGAAAGCAATAATGAAGGCCTCTTGGGGCACATGATGGAGGTGGTCACTGGATCACAGAAAATGAATGCCACCGAGCTAGATGATATATCCAACAGTGTTGGCAGGTCCATTTCAGCTGATCTTTTCAAGGGAACGGTGATTGGCTCCTCACATCTATCCGACGTGACTACTCTTGCAGTTGGCTACATGTTTATATTTTGCTTTGTTATCTTTTATCTTGGGCTTCTTGCTTTGATTCGATACAGTAGAGGTGAACGGGTGATATTTGGAAGGCTTTATAGTATACTTACAATTGCAGAAGCAATTCCTTCTCTTCTTAGGCAGTCCCTGGCGGGCATGAGACATTTGATGACCATGATCAAGGTTGCATTTCTTTTGGTTATTGAACTTGGGGTTTTCCCATTGATGTGTGGGTGGTGGCTTGATGTATGCACTTTGAGGATGCTGGGAACAACAATTGCTCAAAGAGTAGAATTCTTTTCAGCCTCACCCTTATCTAGCTCCTCAATTCACTGGCTTGTCGGTATTGTTTACATGCTTCAAATCAGCATTTTTGTGAGTCTTCTTAGAGGGGTAAGCTATAGTTAATTTGCTGTTTTTTGTGCTTAACTACATTAATTAAGTCAACATTTGTTCAACATTCTGCGTTGCTGCTCTTGGTAGGTGTTGCGTAATGGAGTTCTATATTTTCTGCGTGATCCAGCGGATCCAAACTATAATCCATTTCGTGACCTTATTGATGACCCAGTGCATAAACATGCACGACGTGTTTTGCTGTCTGTTGCTGTTTATGGCAGTTTGATAGTGATGCTTGTCTTTTTACCCGTCAAACTTTCTATGCGCCTTGCACCTACCATGTTCCCCTTTGACATCACGTACGTATTTTCTAGCTTTTTAAATTTGGTAGTTGTTTTATTTGGCAGTCGCAATTCTGAGTCAACCACTGCTTACTCTGCCATAACATTTGCAATATGCAGCATCTTTGACCCATTCACTGAAATTCCTACTGATGTACTACTGTTCCAAATTTGCATACCATTTGCTATTGAACATTTCAAGCTACGGACAACGATCAAATCTCTTTTACGGCATTGGTTTACAGCAGTTGGTTGGGCGCTTGGTTTGACTGATTACTTGCTACCACCACCAGAGGAAAATGGCACTCAAGATGCTGGAAACATAGAACTGATAAGACGGGACAGATTACAAAATGTTCGTCAGGTTGGAGCTGGTCGGAATGATCAGCCTTTGATACCGAGAATCGTTGGTGAAGATCATCAGGGTAGACGGGTGATTGTTGGAGATGCTGATGCTGCTGAAGAATCTGATGTAGATGATCAGGCAGATTCTGAGTAAGTACCTAAACGGTCTGATCACTCCACCTGCATGATTTTTTGTTATGTCTGTCTGATATTTGAAAAGAACTCTCCTGGGTGGTTGGCCTTGTTCTTCAATTTTTTTTGCTGATTATTAGTTGTTCCTCATCAGAGTCGTTTTCTAGGTTTTTTATGCATTTAATAGCTATGGTCTCTGTGATATGTACCATGATTTGATGGATGTCCTTTTTTTGCTTGTGTAGTCATTTGACACTTGAACAGCATGTAAATGTAATGATCATTAGGTGCCCCTTTGCACCAGCATAGGTATGTTACAATTGAATGGTATACTGCATCATATTCTATGACATGAATTTCTTATAACCTTCTGGTTCTTGGAGCTTTGACTAAATATTTTATTATGTAGTTTAATCTAGTTTTCAGCAAAACATAGCCATCTCTGTAGTGGCATGCTTTTTTTGTAGAATAATATAGTTTTCAACAAAACTGATTTTCGTTGCATTTTTTTATTACTTTGTTGATTTTAGCTGTTATGTATCTCTAAGTCAATCTAGTGGAATTGGAGGTTACTGCATGTCTTGAAAATCTCATCAAAATTGAACTTGAGAACTCTTGAGAAGATTAAGTTAGGAACTTCATGAAGACTATATCTTAATTTAAATGCCATCATATTTCATTTAATTGTTTACAATTTCATTGGTCTTTCTTTACCTCTCCAGCTTTAATTGATATCGACACTGATCGTATTATCAGTTACGTTCTTTTTTTCTTTCTTTTTCTGCAATTGCTCAACATTCTATTATATAAATCACGGATGGTTGTATGGCAATATTGTAAAATTTTGCATTAGGTCTTAAAGAGTGCTCAGTGGTCACACATAATTTTAGATGCTCCTCTCCATCCTAACCTTCCTACTGTTTTCCCTGGTTCATTTTCGATTGGCATGAACCAGATTTGACTGAAAAATAGGAGTGTAGTAGCCAGAGCTGACTTGATTCTTACCTGCATCTAACAAATTACTCGGTTCTAGATAATTCTGACTGTATTTATTGGGTTTCACCAGGTCCCTATCTGGTTTTGGCCCTTCCTATGCAGATTTTGCCCAGTCCTAACTAAACTGTTCTACTTTGTTTTGTTTTGTTTTCTTAGATTGATTTTATATTATTTTTTTGTAAAAGCGTACCTCATTATTGCATCCTGCAGATGTGGCCTATTATTTCAAAATCCTGTGCAGTCCTTTTTGCTTCATCTTTTTTTGTTTCGATGATATAGATATATTTTTTCTCCGAAAAAATCGGTGATATAGATATTACAGTTGAAGAGTTTATAATTAAATGAAACCATTATCATTGCAATGTTTAAAAATTCTTCGGCCTGTCAGTCTTCCATGTGTCATTTCTGTGCTTTTTTTTTTTTATAATGTTTTTCTATGTCAACCTATAAATTTTAGCTGCTGGATGAGGAGCTGGTTTCTTTGAAGGCATCATTGTAGTATTATATGACAGGTGTTTATTTAACTTCTGGCAGGTATGGTTTTGTTCTTCGTATTGTTTTATTGCTGGTCTTGGCATGGATGACTCTTCTGATTTTCAACTCTGCGATGATCATCCTTCCTGTTTACCTTGGGCGTGCACTTTTTAATGCCATTCCTAGGCTTCCAATCACTCATGGTTTCAAGTGCAATGGTAATGTTGCTGTATCCTTGGAGATATATTAGTGTTCTTTCTTTTTGTAGAAACTGACATGTAATGTTTCTACTCTCAGATATCTTTGCTTTCAGTATTGGGTGTTACATCATCTGGACCATTGTAGCTGGAACAAGGTATTCTATTGATTATATCAGAACCCATAGGGTACCTGTTTTGCTATTGCAGATATGGAAGTGGTGTGCAATTGTATTGAAGAGCTCTGCCCTATTGTCAATATGGGTGGGTAATTCTGATATGAATGCTTTTTTTTTTTCTTCTTTTAATTCACTTTCTATGTGGACTCGTCCTTTCATGTTTATTTACTTATCCATCTTTTCTTTTTACAGATATTTATCATCCCAGTGCTTATTGGCCTCTTGTTTGAGCTTTTAGTGATTGTGCCACTGAGGGTGCCTGTGGATGAAAGCCCAGTTTTTCTCTTGTACCAGGACTGGGCTTTAGGTCTTATATTCCTGAAGATCTGGACTCGCTTGGTATAACCAAACCTTACATTTCTTGCTTATGAACATGCATTCCATGCTAATAACTTGATGAGCTTGAATTTTATGGGTTTCATCCGTAGGATGCTTGATTACTTGAACCTATGAATACGTATGATTGACGTTTACCAATGGCTTTGTTGTTGTATGATTGATTAGCATTCTTACAAGGAGAACTGAGCTTTCTGTTGTAACAGGTAATTTTAGATCAGATGGCACCACTAGTGGATGAGAACTGGCGGAGGAAGTTTGAAAGAGTAAGAGAGGATGGGTTCTCACGGCTGAGGGGCCTGTGGGTGCTGCGCGAGATCATGATCCCGATCATCTCAAAGCTGCTGACTGCACTTTGCATTCCCTATGTGTTTGCGAAAGGCGTCTTCCCTGTCTTTGGCTATCCACTGATAGTTAATTCTGCAGTTTACCGGTTTGCTTGGCTGGGATGTCTCGTCTTCAGCCTGGTGTGCTTCTGTGCTAAGAGGTTCAATGCTTGGTTCACCAACCTCCACAATTCCATTAGGGATGACCGATATCTCGTCGGCCGAAGGTTGCATAACTATGGGGAGAAGAGTGGGCCTCATGTCCAAGAACTGAACTCTGCTGATCCTGGTTTAATTCATCGTGAGCAAGATGCTGATATAGGGTTGAGGTTTAGACGTGGTAATCAGTTCCCTAACCAACGAGGCAGGCAGATGCTTTAAAACACAGTCCTGTTGCTGATGCTTGCATTCGTTGACAGTCTATGGTTATAATGGTAGTGTCCTTTATATATATGTATGTATCTGCAAATCTTAGGCCCAAGTGTTTCGCTGATCACGAGGATGAGAACAAACTCTTTTAATTTTTTGAGTAAATGTAAATGTAAAAGTTGCGTCGACTTCTTTCCCAGAATTGTGGGTTTATTTATTTTACTAAGCAAAACCAGCTTTTCCCCCCAAGGGTTAAAAAAAAAAGAAAAAGAAAAAGAAAAAGAGAGAGGCTCTTCCGTAACTCAAGACCATTCTCTTGCTTAAGACTTGGGTTACTCTCTGTTAAGTTACTAGTAAATGCAAAGGTCGATTTCTCAAGGAAAGTCTCAAAACCTCTCAAATATATCATTTTATGATATCACAAAACAAAAAAAAAAGATATTTCGAGTACTCTGGATTTAATATTTTTAATGGATTTGCGGTGATATTTTTGTGTACTCTTCATATGAAAAAAGTATTTTTTACCTGTCAAATTTGATTCCATCCTCAATCAAACTTATGACAAAAGTAGCATATTCTTTCTTCATTTTCTATCTGTCTAATATATTTCAGTATCAAGAAAGGATCTTACCATCCTCGTATTGAATCTTGTATCTTATCAAGAAATATTCATCGTATCAATCATCTGCATTGTATTTCGACTTGTAAATCCATTTAGCATCAACATCTCTATCTTTAAGATCTATTAATTAGTTTTCAAATCTTTTTCTTTTTTATTATATCAATCTTTTCTCTCAACTTGTTTTTTCAAACTTCTTATTTAATGAATTATTTAAATTTCTTTTATCTCATAATAACTGAACGCCATCTAATCCATGCAGCGATGAATATTTTATGTTAATTTTCATGTAACACATGTTTCATGTAAATTTTTATTTTTAGCACCATCAATTTTATGTTTCATGTAAATTTTTATTTTTAGCACCATCAATTTTATGGGGTCGACCATTGTCTCCCTTTCGATTGGAACTCTCGTTGCATCTCCACGTGTTGATCTATTTGTTGTCACATCTACCACACCTCGGATCTCATTTGTGAACGAAGTGACGGTGAGCGTTACTTCCTCCCCTTACTTGAGTTCAAAGAGTGTTATCATCGAAGGCCAAGAGTTTACATTCCCATGAAGTTTGAATTCCCTTACCATCCAGGCAAAAGAGAAAATGAAAAGTGGTTTCAGGTATAAAACATTACAACGTGTTGGACCTTTTCATATGACATTAGGGCACAAAATATTACAAAGTGCTTCATTTGATTAGTACTACTATCAAACGCATCCAAAGAAAAAACTAGTGCCCCCTCGTTTGATGGTTGAAACTATCGATCCATCCACCATACTTGAATTCACAAAAAATCCTCCATGAAATCCATTGGTTAAGCCTTAGATTCAAGTGGAACGTGAGATAGATGAGTACAATCGCCAATATTAAAAAATATCACTTAATTATACTAAAAGTGAACTTCTATACCTGATAATGAAAAAACAATATATTTTATAAAATATTCTTAAGAAAGATAACTTTTAATCATCTTTAAACAATTTTAATTTGATCTTTTTTACACAAACACATTAAGAGCAAAAGCAATCCATAACTATCTACTTTGGATCATGAGGCAAACCGATGAGAAATATTTTGTCACCTTCCAACCAAGACATCATGCGTAAGGATGATGATTAATTGATAATATTTTTTTCATCAATCAACACAATGAAAAACGATGGTTTCATTTATTTTGCACTTTATCCCTTTGGTTTCATCAACTCTAACCTCCAGTATCTACAACCTATTATCTACAACCTACCAATGAAAGTCAACCACATATCAGATTACATTTTTGTTGGACTCGTTTCGGCCATCTTTTCAGCACCAATTTTTTACAGCATAGCTGTTGGGAGTGAGTCGGTAAGCAAGTTTCACCCTTGAGGACAACGAGCTAACCAAAATCTGGAAAACGAGCAGCGAAAACCTTTCCAGTAGTTGCACGGATGCCTGAGAGAACAAGCATGAGAACATCTTCAGTTAACCAAGTAAAAAAAGGGAAGTTGACAAATGAACATCAACTCATGGAAAAAAGGTTTTCAAGCACACACCTAAAAAAAGGCATTATATGACAATCTTTGATGCTCACTTCTGACTGCTTCTGGAGTATACATGAATGCTTCTATTAAAAAGTACTAATCACCACTTTTGAGTATCCATGATCCTCTGCTAGAAACACACAGTTCATGTACCACCTGCATATATCAAACAGAACTTATCAAAATAAACATCAGACAAGCAAGATCCTACATAATGTCGATAAAAACATCCTACGGAAAGGACACTCAAGCCCCACTACACAAAACAACAAGAAGATACACTTCCTACAGAAAGAATATCACGGAAGATTTCACTTTTTCGATGCTGTTTGTTCAAGTCACAAGCATTCAGTTTTGATCAACATACCCACAATTTAAGTGGTTTGATATATATACTATAGTGAGGTGAGGACCACCAATTACTTCTAGCTGCTTTGGCAAAGGTGTTGTCCTTTTTGTGGGCATCTCCAAATTAGTTGATGGATCCAAATTAAATCAAGTCAACAATTATTAATCCTTCTTATTACTCCAAGTTGATCATGATGATTTGTCTTCTAATGGGGGTATGTCAAGTGATAAAAAGCATAAATGGCATAGAAATAACGTAAATGAGTAGCAACGAAAAGAAAAATGAAATGCAATGAAGAGAACCCAGCGTCCAATGGGGGTATGCCAAGCAATAAAAAGCATATATGATATTATCAGCATTTTCAAAAAAGAAAGTTCATTTTTTAATATTAAATTATCTAGCCAACCTGATTGTACTCCGAATCAGAAATATCCTTCTTGAGACGAGTCTGAGCAGCTATGCGGATCTCCTGCTTATTGATCTTTGCATTAGGTTCTTTGCCCCGAAAAAGATCAATGACAACATTTCTGCACTTAAAAAAGGTGTCTGCTATCAATACAAGTTGTTAAAAATCTAGATAATGAGAGTAAGTAAAACAAGTCTTGAACAACCTTAATGGATCAAGAGCTGGATTTCCAGTAGATTTCAACACATACACACCATGGACATTCATGGCAATTTGACTCACAATAGATTGAAGCTCAGATGCAGGGGCAGAGGCACCACTTTTGGCAGCACTAATCAGTGCTTTAATTTTAGAATCATCTCTTGGACGAAAAGATTTGCTGATTGCTAGTTCCCTTAATCCATGGACAACCGAGTTGAGGCTACAAGAACACAGCTCCAAATCAATTTTTGGAAACAGAAAATAATTTATCATCAGAGAATATGTCCAAGTTCATGCAGTTTATACCATATATTGTACAAAAGCTAGGTCTATTCTTACAGAGTTATTAGGTCATAACAATAAATAACAATCTAGTCGAGGACTGTGACTTGAAACAATGTGAAAGTCGAACAGAATATTCTTCAGTAAGACAATTCCGACCTTATAATTGAAAATTCCCTTAATTGAAAATTTCCTTAAGGCCTTTGAGAAATACATCCAATTGCAGAGTAGCGGAGAAAGTAAATGAGTCTAACAATAACTTAATTGCAATGCATACTTCCTATCTAAATTTTCTCCCAAGTATAAACCTCACCGTAGTATCTAAGTTCATGAGAAAAAAATATTGATCAACAATTAACTCTTTCACAGAAAACCACTCTGATTTAACACTAAAAATTATCGTTATGAGCTTCCATACAAGGTCTGTCTGAAGAGTGAGGATCTCCTTTGTCATCTCACCTTCTCCATTCAGATCCATAACCTATTGCTTTTTTTTTTTTCCAAAACTCTTTTATCTGTCTCCTTTATCTTCCCTAAGCTACAGGTTCTTAGCTTGCTTAACATGCTTTTGTCTTAACATTCTCCTTGACGACTTTTCTTTTTGAAGCTCTACTAGATGTAGAAAGGTGACTAATAATTTAGTTGATGGGTGACCAATTGCAAGAAACAGAACTATTTGTAACCACAGGCTGTTATTGACTTCTCTTTTCCAATTACTCCTGCACAGATAAGAAACAGAAATTATGCCCACAGCCATTGTCAACTTCTGATTTTCTATTACCGCTTTTTTCCTTTCTTATCATAATTCTCTATTATTGTTAGTTGGCTTTTTCTATGGTATCAATCCGAGCTCAGACTATTATTATCAGTTCTAGTAAATTAACATATAATTTGATCAGATGTATAAACAAGGTTATGTCAAATAGAACGGAATCAAACAGCCAATAAATCTAGAACCAAAGCCAGAAGAATCAACCACAGAAAACAAGAAAATCTGGAGGACCATCTTATTGAAAATTCACATGTATGAAGAATTTACTTTGTGATTTAAACGCATAAGAATCCTAATTAGGCAAGGAACTGTTTCCAACTTTTTTTTCCTGAGGCCTTTTTAGTCAATCATTCTTGCCACTGAAAATCCAGTATATGCTCCATAAGAAGTCATAAACATGCCAACTTTATAAGCTTAAATGTAAGTGATCCTTCCAACTACAATGAAAATTCCAACATATAACGACTTAATGATTACACAGAATATGAAAGTTGGCCAACATCAGCAAGAAAGCTTTTGTATCTTATTATGGACCACCACATCATCTCAAAGATAATATCCTAAATAAAAGAAACTAATCAAGCCATGGATTACCAAAGGTCTACATGAGATAGATGTTTGGTCAGAATCAAGTTCAACTCTCAAGTATCTTAGATTCAACTTGACCTTGTCTTATGTTGGTTATTTGATTTGAGTCAATAACATGTTGGTTAGAGATGCTGCAACAGTTGCCTCATATTATCTACTAGCTATTAAGGATGAAAAGGCTGTTGTGCTTCAATTTTCCTTAGGAGTTCGCTTGTCATAAGATTTAGGAGTCTTAAAGAATGAAAGCAAATTTGGATGTATTGGATCCTAGTTAAAAGGTTCCCTTTCTTCTTTTTTCTTCACATAAAATGTGCCATGCCTAAATAATCTAAGATCCCCTCTGCCAACCATATAGGAAATTGGAGAACAGCCAAGTGTTGGTGTCAATGAAGAAAAAAAAAAGATACTAGCATTGTCATGAAAACTAAGTTATGCCACTATGTTGACATGGAAAGAAACCTCTTTTCTACCGAAAACATAAGAGTGATAATAGAAGACCGATTGACTAACAAACCGATTCAACTAGTAATTGAACCAGCCCACTCTAAGCAAACAAGGTAACTTGCACCCAATGATGGCATCTAAACAGAACCTTTTTCAGGGACCAGACCAAATGGAAAAAATTGCCACCCTAAATAAGATCTTTTCAGTACACCTTCGAGCTTCCTCTCCATCAAATTGTTGAGTAGACCCATATAGTCTCAAATCACCACTTTCTAGTTCCACTTGTATCAGTATACAACTAGTGATATATGTGACATACATATTTCAAGAGATAAATGGAAAAAATAAGTATTTCAACATACACGAATGTAGTAACCCCATGATTTTTTTAATGAAATCATATTTACATGATTAACTAATAAACATTGATGGTTACACTTTTTGACTTGAACCAAAGTCCTATGCAAAACACTTTTATGGGAGGTAGTTAGCAAATCATGTCCCTCCATAAAAAAATTAACTCTATTCCTGAAGCCCCACGATCCCCATCCCCCAACCCCCTCTCCCCCTCCCCCTCGTCCTTCCTCCTCTTCTAATTATTGCCGTTTCATTGCAGTCAACTAATTTCAATTAGGATCTGATATCTGAACTTGAACAAGATTATCCTTTTGTTTATTATTCAGCATAGAAAATCTAAACAATTTAAACCTAAGAACAACCCAAAGAGTCCTCGATGTGGGTCTCAGCAAGTCTGTAGACGTTCCTTGTATCCCCATGTTAACGTGGAGTGCATCGGAAACAGATTACCCTGTGGCTATCAACTCCAATCAATCATAAACTGATTAAATTTGAGTCTACCAGACTCGTACCTAAGAAAATATGACAACATCAACATCTTAAGCTCTAGCACATCTATCACTCACATTGTATCTGTTGCCACCTCAGCTCACTCTCACATCGATTCACTTGACATTGCTTCTCATCTATCTACTCCATAGAGAATTTTTTCCCAAATCCCCCAGTAAAGAAATCCATAGAATCCATTTTGTGTCCAAAGTAATTTTGTTTAGCCACTGGTCAGTCTTATAATACTATCATGCAAAATAAACAAAGAAAACAAATGTTACCAATTAAAACTTGTATAATGTCATTACACAAAACAAAGGAAAGAGTACCCTTATTATTTGCATTAAAAATAACTAAATATTATGAACAGCCAATAAGAGAACTTTAATTTGAGGTGGCAAGTCATTAGAGAGCTTAAATTGAATTGATAGATAATCTATGCGCTCACTTTCCTTAATAAGTCATCTTAACTTCTCATTACATCTAAAGAACATCCTAGAAAATACTGCATAAATGTTGTAAAAAATAGCCACAGCCTACAAAAACTTATGCAAAGATAGACCTGAAATAAAGTGAAAAAATCTTGCATGCATTACCTGCGAATTCTTTTCTCCTGGAAAATTTTCAAGAGAGCCTTTGGAAGATGTTCTTGTGTTTCACTTGACATTGATGTTACTGCAGTGCTCACTGCTCTATCTTTGACTACATGTGCATCAGCATCAACTTTTACTGAAGTGACTCTTTTAGAGCTAGATGGGTTTAAAGAACTCTTTGACGTGGGCATGCTTTTGCAGAACCCAGGTAAAGTTTTTTCGATATCTGACCAAACACATTCTTGATTCTTCACAATATCTGGATATTTTTTTATAAATGAGAAATCAGTAGCCTCCTTGAACTTCCAGTCACTGAAGGCACGCCTTTCAACAGCCAATGTGCTCATCAGAGACTTCAGACCATCAAACTTTATCATCTTCAGCTTGTCTAAGTGAATTATGGGATTCCTACTGAACAGACAAAGAATAAAATCTCTAACCAGAGCGACTTTCCCTTCATACAACAAAGTGCTCTTAGAAACCCACAACCCTTGAACCAAAACTGCATAGAGCGGCAAAGCATTCAAAACATCTTCTTTCGAGCTATCAGGAGCAAGATGCATAAGTGCATCAAAGCGGTTGATTTGACAACCCTGCATGTAAAGCACCATGAATTATGATAAGGTATTGTTAGAATAATAATTAGAGTTGGACAAGACAAGAATTGGTGCCATAGTAGGGCTTCTCCTTTGCAATCTGACTGACCAGGTTTTAAGTCATAGAGTCGTAGAATGAACCTCTCTACCATAGTGGTTGACAGTGGCAGCAGTGGCAACAACCAATAACTAGCCAATGACAGGTGACATGAAAATTGATAACTTATTTCAAAAGTGGAGTGATCCAAAACCAATGACAGGTAATATTAGTGATCAACAACAGGCAATGGGAATCACAATCACTGATGATAAGAGTGTGGTGACTAACAGATGGTGTTGAGTGGTGATCATGCTACCGAGAACCAATCAAAGCAGGAGTGAAACAGAAACTGTGCAGTAATGGTGGAAGAAGGATAACAATGGTAGCAAACAATATCATGTACCAAAATAAGTGTTCTTGTTTTGTAATAAACTTCCAACCAATAAAATAAACAATCTTGTGTTCTTGTCTGTGTTGTTTAACAAATGGCTTACAAAACCAGTTTTTGGGAACATAGCCCTAAAAACTGGCTTGTTCTAATCTGAGATCACAAATGAAACCTAAATGATAATCATGCAAGCCATTTTTCTAAGGTGTCAATGACTTTGTCAAGCATCTATAATATTAGAGGTATTATCTCACAGCAGTCATACCATGATAGCTAAAAGTTGTATTGAATACCTTTGTATATATAGATAGCAATGACCAAAAATATAGAGATACATAATATACACATGCATTTATAATGAGATTACCACATGTTCAGATATGTCTATGAGCCCACGATACTAGATGTTCAGACACTAAACAAGTTCTAGGCACAAAAGGAGATCAAACCTCAGAAAGCCACTTCTTCAACCGTTCTTCCAGTGGCAACGTAAGCAATAACCTGCAGATGGATAAAGAATCAATATTCCCATTATTGTAACTTGTGGCATAAAAAAACTGTCGATGATATAACCAAAACATTCTAATACGTTAAATTGGATCAAAATATTAGTCTACACAAACAAAAAAAAAGAAAAGAAAGCAAGAGAGGAATGAAGCTTTTGTGACTTTTGCAGTAGTATGTAGTAGAAAAAACTCGAGAATGAAAAATGCCACTGACAAGGAATCCAACATAACTGACTAAAAGGAAGCGTTATATGGGAAAGAATTGCATCAAAAGACAAAAACATGCAAATGAAATCACCAATGCATTGAATAGGTTGTTTTCTCTCAAAGCTGTAATGATGAGAAAAAAGAAAAGTTGGAGAAAAAGGTTGAATCAATAGAAAGAGAAAACAAAAGATAACAAAAAAGATGAGGCCTTGAATATTTTTTCAACATACTTGAATACTTCAAACATACACCTTTTTTCCAGCCAGCCTTTGTCTCCATCCGAAAGATGTGCTTAATACTCCATAATTGCCCAATGGAGTTCCAGTACAACTCATGCATAAAAAGTAGCACTACATAATGGCTGCCTTACATATCATATTAAAATCCCTCTTCAGAAAAGAATTATATGACACTATTTTTAATCTCCTCCTTTTTAGTTGCCTAAATCTGACACAAAAATGGTCGTTATACATAGTTTAAAAACAATTGGCAAGTTCAGCAGTTTTGAACCTTTTTAAGGTGCTTAGAGGACCATAAAAAATTGCTTAGAACATATATTTACTCTTGAAAAGGTATTGCCATAATAACAATGCTCATCACATTGGCAACAGAAAGAAACAAACCCTGCTAGAGTGAAGATCCTGAGAGGTGACCTACAGATGTGCCAGTTAGATGAAATAAATTGATTAGAATTAGATATTGCAAGGAGGAATAGAGAAAGACCCACAAAAAGAAATTAACAATAAACATAAATTTGATAGCTCTCAGGTTGCACTCAATGGAGCTCAATAGATTAAAAGTCCATGAATCCGAGGATTGCAAAACCAACCAATTCGGTCACATTAGGCCGGTATTTACCATTCCAACCACCAATTGATACACAGAACAGCCCAAGCCAAGCGGTCCGATTCCATATGTATATGCAGCCCAAACCGCTTAAACTGGATCACGACAACAACTTCTAGGGATCGTGAGGGTCACAAGTCACAGCTGCTCATAAGCATCTCTCCACCGCCACCCCCGTGCCCGCCACTGCCCACACACCTACTGCATGGTCCAATAGATCTACTCCTTTTCCACCACAGCCTCCTCTTGTTCCTCCATCTTCCTTCTTCCTACCCTCCTCTCTCTTTCCAACAGTATTGCAGTATGTATCACCAGTACTGCTCAGAACCATACAGGTCCGGGCACGGAAGTAATTCCTTGCATATATTCACTGTTTGTTGTATGTCAACATATAGATTCAATATGCATTAAAGTTTAGAAAAATTTTAGATTCGATGTCCTTTTTTTCTCAAATATATATTTACATGACTGTGCAAGCATGTCTTGAACTAGTAATCTAGTTAAAACATTAAACATTCCACGCCATAGTTATGATATAATAAAAGGCAATTAGAATCTTCAAAATTGATGAAACTATATGGTGAATGAAACCAATGGAAGTTAATATAAACAATCAGACAATGCCTCACTCTGAATGTGTACACATGCAAAAGAAATCATTTGATAAGAAGTGTTACCTTCGTGAAGGACCTTTAGTTCTCTTATTGTCAGAAGATGCTCCAGGGCACAATGAGTTGACATAATCAGATCTGAACAAACAATTATAATACAATGGTCAAAATTACATACATGCAGATAGGAAAATCAATGTACACCTCGAAACAAGTAATGGAAAAAGAGGAACACAGAAAAATACTTGTTTAGTAGTTAGCTAAATAGAAGCCTTACGGTTTCATCATAAATGGAATTTGATTTTTGGCTTCTGCAACCATTTTACGGTGGTATCTCTCAGTAAAGTGACTATCAACAGCATGATATTCCAGTGAGATCCATGGCTGCACAAATTGGAAACAAACAAGAAAAACCATCTTAATATAAAAATAAAAAAATAATCTAAAATTTAGGCACAAAAAATCCACAATAAGCAGATCACATATGACAGTTAATAAGGTACAAGATAAGATAGACATAATGAGTGATGTTAAAACTTGAAAATAGAGGCAACACAAAAGAAAGTTATACTTTTAACAATAAGGAAAAGAAACATAGTGGAACCCAACAACTATACATGTCCAAAACCCAAACCAGTTAAACCACATTAACAAAACGAAAGATAGTTTTAAGAAACCAAAATTGTTCACAACAGGAATGAAGCCAGTACAAGAATCAGTATTATTATGTGAACATTACACGATAGAGTAAACCAAACTACACAGAACACTATACTTAAAGAACCTCCAACTCATCCTTCCTTGCTCGGTGGTACCAAGGCTCGTATCAGATAATTTATGTGGCTTACCTTTTAGTTTCTTATATCAAGTTAATTTAGGATCATTTGTATAACAGTCTTGAGTAAATTTTTGCTATTGATTTAAGAGTGATTCATGATTTGGTTTTAAATAGATTTAAAGAAACAATTCCAAGTTGAAGTGTTTCTTTTTAAAGAGTATACATAAATTAATACAGCAGTCAAGTACTACAGTGGGATACCTGCGAGCCCTATTTGAATCTACGAACTGATCAGATAACACTAGCTATAGAAGAATGTCACAATATATAAATATAGTCCCCTTTGTACCAAAAAAAGTATTGGAATTTAAAGTCTCAAAGTTAATGTGTTTAATTTTTTTATTTTGCATATATCAAAAAAATGCATATTTTCCAAATCATGCATTGGGTCAAAACATGTATGCATATGGATTTTCCTAATATATTATATTTGTGTTGTTGAGTTTTGGTCACCTAACTCAATATTGAAAATAATAATCAATTTGATAATTAAGGAAGAATAATCCCTCAAGCGTTAAATCTTCAAAAAATGACAACTGGTTTGGGCCCATCAACACATGCAAATTCAACTCAAACTCAAAGTCCAACATAAACAAAATCAAAGTGGTGAAGTATCTTTGAACGTCCAAACAACTATTGGATGAATGATTGAGAAAGCACTGAAACGTTTCAAATTCAATTATGAAAACAATATTAAGTCACATTTCAATTTTTTTGTAGTGTACAAGGTTTAAAATCTTGACACAATACTGGTTTTGACATGTTGTTCGATTATTACAGTATCAGTATCCCAGATGGTCACTGACTACACCATCCAATATAACTGCAAAAGTAATAATAAAAAAAGGATACCAACCAGTATGTATAGGTACGGTCCTTGGTCAGATTGGTAAGTAATGGTCCAACAAGTTTCCTGTACCTTCTTAAGGTGTGTAATTTGATATTGTATTGTGTGATGTGTCAAGATTTGAGGATAGGGTTTCTATTGAGGCTGTTAGAAGCCCTATTGACCAGCCTGTTTGGTGTTCTGAGGTGTTGAAGAGATCCCAAGATTGCCAGTTTCAGGGTGGCCAAACCATGGTATGCAATTTCAAATGGTACCGCCCGGTACGGGCGGTACGTACCGGTCCGACAATATACCGATACGCGGACCGCTATCGTGCTACAGTGCTATAGTAGAGAGAAAGAAATATTTAAAATTAGGTGTACTGCTCGGTACATGGTACTGTACCATACTGAGCCGATCTCGAAACACCGGTACGGTACGGTATTGCATACCTTGGGCCAAACAACAGTAGTATAAGGTTAGGTCAACTAATCCCTGGTCAATAATTGTATAAGACATATGGTTACACCTGATCAACAACTGTATAAAGTCTACTAATGATAATCAATAACTTTTACATTTTATACTCATCATATAATATAATATTTTTTACAATTATAATGTATATTTAGACTGATACCTGAAAAAAATTTATCAGTAGGATATTTTATATACTCACAACCGGAAGCATGATCAAACGGGCACAACATTGCACAGCTGAAGCAATGAGGCAGTCAGGGTTTGTGTCAAATAACTGTTATTTAGTTATAATTCTCAACAAGTCTAGGTTGGATTTTAGCTTGTTCAAATTAGAAATAAGTCAATTCTGTTTTTTATTTCGCATAACAAGGTTCAGATCTGATATTAAGTAGGAGCTTTATTCCAGTAGGTTGGTCCAATCTGAAAGGTACAGATGCCCCTATTTTTCCTATTCAAAGAACCATTGGTAAAAAACTCCTTGGAACTTTAATGTATTTATAGTTTAGCAAAGAAAAACTGAGGGATTCTTAAGGAATGAAAACAACGTTATTTTTTTGGTCAGCTAGCCTTTGATATATTTTCTTTCTCCTCTAGAGTGCTTATGAATTTATTCCTACCAATATCGTTTCCTACCCCCTCCCTCCAGGATTTCCTAGTTTACCATCTATTCGATCCTTTGCCCCTAAGATATAGTTTATATGCAGCTACAGGGCATGCTAGTAGCTTTTTGAGATAAAATAATGTAGAATCAAGAAACCACAATGATGGGGAACAACCATAGGTGAAGGATCCCTTCCCTCTATGAGAAATGGAGCATTTTGCTTGCACAATTTGCTTTAGCAAATTTAAGCTCAATATTTGTGAGGCTTCATATTTAGAATTATAGTATACAAATAACCAAATTCAGACAAATAAGAACTTCAATGTTGACAGATCAAAAGAGTTTGTCTATGAAAGATCATCAAATGAAAGATACAAGAAATCATATTGATCTTCCTAACCTCGTCATCTTCTATTTTTTCATCTGAACCCACAGAAGCCAACTTTCCCTGTAAAGAAAAAAATTAAAAATTTAAGTACGTTAACAAAATTAGTTCATTGATTAAGTTAGCTTAAATGTTGATGAAGCAATAAAATGAGCAAACAGAAGTGTTCTTGGGGAGTCTTAATCTCTTACAAAACCAGATACAAGTGCCCCAATAAGTGTAGAACAAGTTATGTCAAACCGATCAACTAACAATAAAAGCAGCTTTATACGGAAAACCTATTGGGTTAAAATGTCATAAGTAAATGTAATACAGAATCATTATGTAAACTACTTGCCAAGTCTTTCTAAGTTATAGATCACTGACATACCACATTTACATTACCAGAAGTTTAACAAGCTTTGTCCAATAAGTGAACTAGATGGAGAAAAATTATAAAAAGGATAAAGAAACTAATGGCAACTATAATGTATGACTCTGGTGAATTTTAAACAAGAAATTAAAGATAGAAGCAGATAATTCCTCAAGCCTAAATGATGTTTTCTTTTATAATTATTATGAATAACATGATGAAAATATCAAGTAACAGAGACTCCTTTGATGAAGATATAAGAATATCCAAGGCAAAAGGTTAAAGCTAGATTTATAGCAGAACTTTGATGACAAAAGCAACCAAAAAGATTGAGAAAAGGGCCAAAATGCAATACAGATGCAGCAGAAAAATAAGTCTGAAGTTGATACATCATGTTGAGATCTATCAACAACAAGAAGTCTCCAGTACTTTCCAGTGCCATGTCGAGATCCAAATCTATCAGTCTATCAAGATCATGGAATGCGCACCTTCATTGGTGAGAGGGCAAAATCACAAAAAAATTGTATGTCACAGATTATGACATGCACACATACCAAGGTATTGATAGGTCAAAGCGATGCTAAGTCTAGTGCCCAATTCAGTCATTTAAGACTGTCTAAGTCTGTTAAACTTTTGTAGACTATTTATGTATCACCAAAACAAATCTAAACTCAAATCCAATAAAGACAATGACAAAAATAGCTGAAGAAACTCCATGGTGGACATGTGATAAGAATATAACAAGCTTGCTTTGGCATAGGATGTAAAACAAGACAAGCACATGTGTAACATCTTAATTTAATCTCCACGACAGAAGTGGACAAAGACTTACAAAGACTTAGATTGACTAACAAGGAGCTGATGTGTGTATTATTTACTAACTTGAGGTTAAGTATTTCGGACCAGTGGTTCAGAGTCAATAAATTAATTGGCTAGTCATGACAAATGGTATCATAGTGAATATTGGCCAATGGCAATATCAGATATGGAAAGAGGTTCGAGTAGGAAAAGACTAGACAGAACTAGAGGGCACGTCACAGCATAAAGTTACCACTAGGGTAAGGAATCACATATACATACTAGGATCTCATCCTAGACTATGTTGGGCCTCAACTACGATGTCAAGCCTTTGAATATTAAAGATTGTAACATCCTGATTTAGTCTCAGATTGAAAGACAACAAAAACTTAAATTAACTTATAAGAACTTGGTGGGTAAACTACTATTAAATTGGGCTTAGAGATCCTGGGCAAGTGAATAGGGCATTGAACCATGTCATGATAAGATGCCACCAAAGGATTTCAAGATTTGAATTTGAATTTCAAAATAAGGCTTGTTTGTCCCAATAACCGACATGCTCCCTGTAGTTACATTTTCCACATGCTATCATGCTTGTGATCAGCCTTCCAGCATACCATTCACATTGAAATTACATGTCATGGGCACTGGCATGGGATACGTGTGGCGTATAGTCAAGGTTGGATGTGATCAGCGAAATCCCAAACAATTCCAGCCATGTCATTTTCCAGCAAATAAGAAACGCGGGGCCACACAGCAGGAAACCAATACGAGAAGGGAACAAAAAGAGGGAACACAAAAGAGGAGTAATACCTCAGCAGCAGTTGCTGCTCTTTATGATGTTGCCAAGTCTACAATGTTCAATTCGGTTCAGTTAAAAAATTTAAAAACTAAATGACTTCAGAGTCGGTTCAAATTGAATTCATAAGAACTATATGAACTGTACCAAACTGAACATGATATCAACATGCTATATGTATCTGAAATACAAAAGAATATTCCGCTGTTACAAATATTGACATAATATTAACCAAACTTAATTAATATATAATAGATATACAGTTAATTTCATTATACTATATTTCATGTAAATGACATATAGCATAATATTTTGGAAGTACAAACCTAATAAATAACTGCAGAGAACAGAACTAAGTTCAATTTGGTTTGGTTCATTTTTTTTCCAGTATATTGGTTTGGTAACATATTTGCAAAATATACATTTGGTTCAGTTTGAGAACTTTGAAACTGAACCAAACTGTCTGCACACATGCTACTACTACACTATAATCAATCGGATAAGAGAGAGGGTGACTTTGAGGTTTTCACATGACACACAGATTTCAGATGATTTAAATCTCATGAGATTTGTGATACAAATGCAACACGCTTTTAAATAAACACGACTAGAAATGAAAATAGTTAACTAGAGAAGGGTTTAATAATATCTAAGATATTTTTAAAATCAGTTTATTCAAAGATATATAATGGATAAGAGAAAAAAAACAATTGTTAAGAATTAATTTGAAATTTGTCTAGCCAACTTTTAATATAACAATAGTTACACTTATTTTAAAATTATACAAATAGAGTAAAATTTATTTTTCTACATATATAATAATGTTATTTGTATCTACTAACTTTTAAATACACTTAAATATTTGAACCAGTCTCCACACCTTGTAGATGGAATTCAAACACTTCAATCCTTGTATCCTAAACTAGAAAACCACATACACCAGATGCTCGGATCAATATCACATTCAATGCTCCATATTCAAGTCAAAACAACAGTTATTAGTGTAGTTGATAGAAGAAGAGGAATCCAAGGATACAACGTAATAATGTAGGAATTGAGAGCATAAATATATACGATATTAAAATTTTGAAATTCAGATTGCAAGCCAATATCAGCAAAGTCCACCTTGTGATACATTAGCAGTTGGTCATGAGCAAACTCTCAAGATTGAAAATCAGCATGTTATTATGGTAAGGATTTTCTAGATAGGATTTTTCCCCTAACTTAATTTTACAGTAAACAGACCCTTAGTTTTGTATGACACATGCAATGCGAAGTGATAACACGTTGAAAAAAGGTGTCCAAGGGAATCCTTGAAATGGTAAAAGAAAAATCAAAGGCCCTTTTCAAGAACTTTATAGTTTAGGCCAGCTAACCAGGTGAAGAGGAGTCAATAGCCAACAAGAAAATCACCTGCCTCAAGGACTGCCCAGATGTTTCTTCCATGGAATTATCATTGTAAGTGCTCAATTCGGCACTTTGTGCATTGTGTTTCTTCTTCTGCAGCCCAGTATCTAGGTGTGCCATTGATGGTCGAAGCTGCACAACTGCATGAATAGGATTTAAGTGCAGCTGCAAGACAGAACAAAATATCTTAGGGACAAGAACAGGTGATATTGCATAAGCATCTGTTATCAGAGATGCATGAGTAAATCATTAGTGAGAACTGCTTCTATCGATTTAATATAAATGGAAAAGGGCAAATTAGAAACTTAGAACGGTTGACAATGAAGCTAACAAACGTAAAATAACTAAATCTTTTTATATTTATAGTGACATATGAAATAGTTGGACTTCGGTGTCTTCTCAGAACATGCAAGGTTATCCTGTAGAAAGTTTTGAGAGACTGGGATCCTTTCTTAGCAAGCTTCAAAATAGGTACTACAATTTTTCCTTGCTAGTTGTCATATACTGTTCAAATTGACCACGCCGGGTTTCCCTTTATCAGCTAACCAAAAAATCCTTCTAATTGTAACTTATGATCTAGTTTCCATACTTATATTACAATTCTTGGATAAACAAACTATCTTTGATAGCATAGTGTCATGAACAAATTTGTACACAGGATATTCAATGTAATGTTTGATGTTTGTGTATGCCTGCGTCTTTCGATTTTTCTTCATGCTTTACACAGCATGTAGAGGGCTTGTAGTAGGCTTGACAGTCCATTTAGGTTAGCTTTTGTGATCGTCTTAGTCCTGTAAATGCAGATTATGTGCAGTCATCATGCAGAGGCAAAGGTGCCCAAAAACAAGCCATCCAGGTAGTCATTTAAAGGGTTTTCTAACTCTACAGAATGATGCGGAGTGTCAGCCAGTACAACACACTTGAGCTACTCGGGTGGCACATGATTGGATGGGTCTTTGGGGTATTGTCTAGGGCTGGTTCGCTGCCTTATTTTTTAGTAGTGCCATGTGGGCACTTGTGAAGACTTTTGGGCGCGGTGGACCACTTTGGATCCTTTGTCACGCAACCGATCAAAGTTTGTGAAATTTATGTTTGTAATTTGCATAGCCTATCTAGTATTTGCTGAAATACCTACTTGTGGAATCCTAAGTTAAACGTTTCCTCTAACTTATCTTCTCTTTTGCAGGTCCTTATGGAACCATAAGAGGTTTCGGGGAGGCAGACTCTTTACAAATGGACACGTAAGGGTGTTGCACGACTTAGACAAAACCAGCTAAATCCATGACATATGGTATCAGAGCGAGACTAACACACTTAGAAACACTTGACATACAAACGTGGGGGACCTAACGGAGCTACATTGAGGACAGCCAGCATGCGCGACCGTTTGAGGGAAATGAGAGACGTAGGAAAAGGAGTCACCTAGAGGAGTTGACATCTAAGATTGACATTCAGAGGAATGACCAACCCTCTGCGCGAGAGACACCATGAGAACAACCGAGCTAGGAAGAACGCATAGCACACAAAGATTGGGTGGTTGAGTTTGAGCTACGACTCGACGTTAAAAACCATACTTAATGGCGATCAAGGCAAGCGAGGGCGCTTGGTAAAGGATGAGACCATGCAAGGAGAGATGAGTTACTCGGCGATTGAAATAGTTATGCAAAGCTCATAAAGGTGAGGGAAATTGCCAACTCGAAGAATTGAATACCTATGCAAGGGCTTGTATGTGAATGATGAACTGTTTGTGGCCATCCCAAGATGATCGAAACTCAGTGTCATGGAGTATGGAAACTTTTTCTTCGTCATGGGAAGGATACGCTCGTAGGAGGCTGAAGTGTGCAATAGATTCAGCATGTTACTAAGTCTTAAGAGGCACGACGAGAGCTATATTGGCAAAGACTCGCAATTTAGAAAGCGCGTTCTTGATAGTGGAGCATAGCATAGTTTGTTCAACAATGTGAAGTAGTCTAAGGAGATGGTGGTCTACGAAACTTCCAAAGGGAATTATGTGAAATGAAAAGTTGCTCCAGCAGGACAAATATCCAGAAGGGATAGTTCCAATTCTCTAGAGAGAGAATCGTATGTAACGGACCACACATGTTGAGGGGTACCACAAGATAATAGCTCCATAAAGCTCAATGGACCAAGCGAGTGGCGAATAGTCATCACATGATCTCGCACGAGATAATGCATTGGTGAACGCATTACGAGATCAAATGAGGGAGCAACCCTAGGCAATACCAAACAAAGGCACACTTGATGTGGAGATTAAACTCAACGGAGGACTAACCCGTGAAATGGTGGGCGTAAGGGCCACCATCAACTCAATGCAAACCGAGGAACGAAACAATGAGTGAAACTTTGGTGAAATGCCCAAGCCGCATGAAAGGAGTCAACATAGAATACGAAACATAGAGCGAAGGCGCGAAACTTTCCTTGGACAAAGGTCAAGGACATGAACTCTTACAGAGGCAAGAGTGATATCATGTTCCATGGGTCCCTCATTCTGATGGAGCAAACTCATCTTGCATAATACAAAAGTCAAAGGGAGCTTCGAGGCACATAAACCTTATCCCAACGAAGCAATTGATGAAAGTATTAAGGCAATAACTTGCAGAGACGAAATTCAGGTCAAAAGGCATTTGCACGAGGCAAGGGGATGCGAAAGCAGGTACTCTTGAAAAATATATCATAGTGCTGTCATTCGAGTTGCTGTAAAGGAAGCTGTGCGCAACGAAGATTATGCTGGGGGCGAGGGCCCAAGATCTAGACAATGGTGCACCAATTTCAACGGAGTTAAAGAGATGCTAAGCGACGAATTGTCCTAGAGCTACGCTTCATCCCTGTGTGACCCAAGAGCGAGTGGACGAAGGTCGATTATTACCAAGGGAGCAAACACAATCGGAGGTGACAAAAACCCTGCGACCTGCTAGCGGAGATCACACATGGAGATATTACAGTCTGAGTTCATCCCACAAAGATTTGAATGTAATGGAGATATCACCAAGAGTCGATATGATGTAGCGGATCGAGGTGGAACAATTTGAGGTAATACGACACACATGGGAGAAGTCCCGTGAGGAACTTGATCAAATGGAGGTATAATAAGGAACTACTAGGAGATCCACTTCAGTGAGCAACACAACGACAAGAAGAGCTACGGATTCAAGGAGTGAATAACATGATACCGCAGAGGCGGGTCTCCCATACGTGCACTGAATTTTATATCAAATGAAAGCCTTACTCATCTATATATGGGGGTAGTGCACCACCGAGGGGGGTTTCGAGTACAAGTACTAGGAGTCCCATAGGGGGGGGGGGGCTTAATCATACAATGGTATGATCGAAGTTGCTGGACAGTTAAACTACTCTAGAGCTCATATTCACTTGAGAGAGCTCGACGAGTTGAATAACAAGTTCGAGCGAGCGAACGTTGCTACCAAGGACACAAAGGAGAACAAAATCGACGTAAGCCTTGCAACATAACGAAGGTCATACATAGGAGTTATAGTCTGTCTTTCCATCGACTAAGGGGAACTACTCAAAGAACACAGAGGTGTTGAAGCAGGTAATCAAAAGGAGCGAGGAAGCGATGACAAGTCCAGAGGGACTTAGCTACCCAAAATCAAGCATCATTTAGGATTGAGGTGGACTCAAAGGAGTGTCATAATGCCGCAGAGGCAGATCTACCGATCGCAAAGAAAAGGACACAGATGCGAGACAACGGATAGTAGGGCTTGGGCATGGTAACACCATGGTACCATAGACATGAGACTTCTGTGAAGTCATCGATCTCTTGCTCTCATGGAGATAGAGCGCATGGCCATGTAATGGGGCCAAGGAGGTGGAGTATGCAAAGGCAAACTCCAAGTATCGAGACAAGGTAGAAGGGAGCTTCATAAGACCGATGTTGACGGGCTTCTCATCAAGATAGCCATAAGTGGGGGACTTGGGGTCGATGTAAGAGTGCTCGACCAAGGAACGAAGTAGGTAGTACACAATGTTATACCTTTCTACTCAGAGTAGGCGATAGAAACGATATAATGTAGCGGATCAAGGTGAAACAATTTGAGGTAATACGACACACATGGGAGAAGTCCCGTGAGGAACTTGATCATATGGAGGTATAATAAGGTACTAGGAGATCCACTTCAGTGAGCAACACAACGACAAGAAGAGCTATGGATTCAAGGAATGAATAACATGATACCGCAGAGGCGGGTCTCCCATACGTGCACTGAATTTTATATCAAATGAAAGTCTTACTCATCTATATATAGGGGTAGTGCACCACCGAGGGGTTTTCGAGTACAAGTACTAGGAGTCCCATAGGGGGGGGGGGGCTTAATCATACAGTGGTATAATCGAAGTTGCTGGACAGTTAAACTACTCTAGAGCTCATATTCACTTGAGAGAGCTCGACGAGTTGAATAACAAGTTCGAGCGAGCGAACGTTGCTACCAAGAACACAAAGGAGAACAAAATCGACGTGAGCCTTGCAACATAACGAAGGTCATACATGGGAGTTATAGTCTGTCTTTCCATCGACTAAGGGGAACTACTCAAAGAACACAGAGGTGTTGAAGCAGGTAATCGAAAGGAGCGAGGAAGCGATGACAAGTCCAGAGGGACTTAGCTACCCAAAATCAAGCATCATTTAGGATTGAGGTGGACTCAAAGGAGTGTAATAGTGCCGCAGAGGCAGATCTACCGATCGCAAAGAAAAGGACACAGATGCGAGACGACGGATAATAGGGCTATGGGCATGGTAACACCATGGTCCCATAGACGTGAGACTTCCATGAAGTCATCGATCTCTTGCTCTCATGGAGATAGAGCGCATGGCCATGTAAGGGGGCAAAGGAGGTGGAGAATGCAAAGGCAAACTCCAAGTATCGAGACAAGGTAGAAGGGAGCTTCATAAGACCGATGTTGACGGGCTTCTCATCAAGATAGCCATAAGTGGGGGGCTTGGGGTCGATGCAAGAGTGCTCGACCAAGGAACGAAGTAGGCAGTACACGATGTTATACCTTTCTACTCAGAGTAGGCGATAGAAACGATGGAGGAGACGATACAATCCCAGTGGCGACCAAAACCATCGAAGACTTACTCTAAGTTGAAGCAAAATTTTGCTCTTTTTGTCATAACTTCTTGTATTCTAAAAGTTCGATAGCAATGAGGAGAATTGCGATAGTTAACTCAACGCAAGGAGTGCAAACACTTCAAGTACTTCAAAAGTATAAGCAAAAAACAAGCAAAGGCTAATAACCAGCTTGATGCATGACGTACAACCCTCGAGGAGGCGAGTAAAATCAAGTAACCTTTGCCCTCTTAACTTTTAAGAGAATGGGGGAAACCGAATACCCCAATTCTCTTATTTATCTAATAGAGGAGCTTTAAACATGTTCAAAGACCTTTCGAAGAGACTTAGTGAACGACAACGGTTATCAAATCCTCACTGATGGTGATTGATTCTGCCAGGAGTAAATTATCTACTTCATTTCCCAATAAAAACAACAATCAAAAGAGAAAACAATGTGAACCTACTTGGAGGCGACAACTAAGCAAAAGAGGAATCGATGGGCAAATTTTATGGAGGAAAGAGCTCAAAACTTCAAGGTCTGCGATGCGATGTTCATTAAAGCTCCAACAAGCATCCACCCAGTTCAAGCGAGACATTTGAGAGACGAGCACCTAACAAGTAATGTCTTTTCCTTCATCTGAGGGATCCATAAGAACTAACAAAGATCGACACAACTTGATCGACCTCACACCAGAGTCAAAATCATTGGTAAGTTGAAGCAACGTGATGGATTAAAGTTTGACTACTCAATAACAACTTTGGAGAGCAGCTAGAAGTCGAAGGAGGTGCATTGCAACTAAAGCAGAAGATAGAATATTTAGCAAAGGCGAGGAGATGAAGCATCTGGAAAGACTTCGACGAAGACATCGAAAGAATAAGGGGAGAGAATGTCATGGATAAATATGTGACCAAGGTGTTAGATTTAATGTTTGTGTATGCCCGTGTCTTTCAATTTTTGTTCATGCTTTGCACAACATGTAAAGGACTTACCAATAGGCTTGACAACACCATTTTGGTTGGCTTTTGTGACTGCTTCAGTCCTATAAATGCAGGTTATGTGCAGCTATCGCACAGAAGCAAAACTGCCCAAAAGTAAGCCACCTAGATAGTCATTTTAGGGGATTTTAGCTCTACAGAATGATGCGGAGTGTTAGCCAGCACAACACCGTGAAGCTACCCAAATGGCACATGGTTAAATGGGCCTTTGAAGCATTGTCTAGGATTGGTTCATTGCCTTGTTCCACAATAGTATCATGTGGGGACTTTTGATAGCGGCATACCACCTTAGACCCTTTATCACGTAACGATTCAGAGCTTGTGGAGTCGATATTTATAATTTGCATTGACTATCAAGTGTTTAATGAAATGTCTGTTCGTGGGATCCCGAGTTAAATGTTTCTTATAACCCGTCTTCTCCTTTACAGGTCCTTATGGGACCATAAGAGATTTCGGAAAGGCTGACCTTTTGTGAACAAATATGCAAGGGTGCCACACGATTTAGACAAAACCAACTAAGTCATGACAGTAGGGTAGAGAAATTGTGGTGTTGACAATCGACAATAACCTGCATATTAGTGTATTGGGAAAATGATCTTCACATATATGGGAGTCATCCCAAGAGCAATACTATAAAGGGCTAGAAGTAATTTGGACGAAACATTGGAGGAGGATATTAAGATGTATGAGAGTGAAGGAAAAAGGATGATCTGACTATCTAGAAACAAACAAACAATCAAACTTGCCTCAACTTAGAACAATGGTCCAATTGAAAAGCATAGAGGAATGACAAGAAGTGATCAGATGAAAGAATAACAGACGGGTTATGTTTGACATAACCAAGTTCTGAAACTTCTAGTTAGCCCCTCAAAATTATCATTCCATAAGCACCCCCTTAGGAATTAAAAAAAAATTGATGCATGCCCTTTTCAAAGGCACCTAATATGGACAGAGGGACATCTAATTGCCTGTAAATTATTGCCTGCGAGTCTTTTTGCAGCAAGTAGCACACTTAAAAGCATTTGTTTGCCTGCAAGCAAGTCACTTGCAACATGCTTACGTGCAACTAAACTCCAACAAGATACAAGCGGACATGTTCAGAAATGTCACATGTTACACTTGTAGACTGGTTTGCAACTCAAAATTAAATTTGGATCTCTCTTCCCTCTCAGTACTATCTCCTCCTACGCCGCCCTCTCTCACACATTGCATGTAAGCCTCACCGTCTCTATCCATAGTCGCAACTACATAAAGCAACTATGCATGTGGGCATCCAAATAGCTGCACCTGCAAATTTTATTTGTAGCATTTGCTTCATGCAACCGCTAATTGCAGTCATTTCCTGTTGCAAGCAACCAAATGCTCCCATACTAAAAAGCACATGCACAACAAATAAATCAAGAGGCACATACAAATTTTTACTTTTGAACTTTGTTAAAGAAAAATACAAATGTAATTCACAGTGTGGGGCTTTATCATACGTCTACATAGAACAAAATATCGCACTGCGAATAAAGCAATAAGAGTTACCTGGTCGCCTCTCAAAATCCCAACAGCATAGCTAGTTACCAAAGGTGCAATTGATGATGACAATGTCTGAAAAAAATTCATGAAAAAAAAAAGGATTAAAGAAAATGTCCAAATGGAAATCTAACAACCTGCAAATATCACTATATTCGTAATATGGCAATAGACCTGAAGCAATGTGAGACAGCACAAAGTTCCACAGCAACAACCTTGGTGGTGCAATAAAAGTTGGGATATATATAGTTATATACAATGAATGACCTTAGACATGTAATATCATTCTTTGAAACATGAAATATTATGATATACATCAAAAGTTACAAACAAAGAGCATCTCAATTGTACTCAAGTAGAAAACACCAAAAGACAAAGTCCACAGGGAATGCACATTGTATAGCATGCCCTAATGCCAACTGGTGGCTGGCATGTCAATTGTTCCCAGAGCTATACATCAAGAAGAAAATATTGTAGAAAAAAAAAAAAAAAAGAGGGGCACAAAGAGTTCATGTTCCTCAGCACATCCCAATGCCAATCAGTGACTGGTATGGCTGGGCCTTGCCAATACTGTGCAGAGATAGAGGTGGTGACTGCTGACTACGCTAATCAAAACAAGAGAACTAGTACAAATATACCAGCAAGTGGTCATTTCAGTCGATTAAATTTCTGCAGGCACTATCAATATTGAGATATTATATAGAGAAAACAGGCTTCAGCATGGTGGCGTCTCACTCAATTATCTCAATCAATCAACCAAAATTAGTTCTAGGCACATATAAAAAAAATGCTTATCCCAAGAAAATATAAAACGTTTAAAGTGAATGTAAACACAGACATACTTTCACATTATATTGTGGTATACCATTATGGAAAGTCGAGAAGAGAGATTCTTAACCTTCAATAGAGAAAGTTGATCAAGTTAAGGTCAAAGACAGAGCTATTAGTAAATACTTTAATGCATCTACGTACTACATGAAAAGATTAAAACAAAAACCAGAAGTCGAAGTCAGATTGTACCTGTAGAATATACCAGTCTAGAGTTTGCCATTAGTTTATATGCATTTCAGCAATATATATGATGAGTTGTGCGAGTAATGAGAAAAAGAAGTAGCTATAGAGTCACATAATTCTATACCTGCTTCTGTAACCTTAGGGGCTCAGCTGCATCTTGGTCATAATTTTCACTATCGACATCAATGCTAAAATCTACTTCAATTTTTGATTCTTTTGGCTTCACTCGGACCTGAAAATAACAGAAACAGTCAATAGTGAGACTGTCACGATTTTCCAAGAAACTACCCACATAAGAACATTGAAAGATGCATATAGCATCACAAACCCAGAACAAAGAAAATAAAATACATTTCATATGCATCAGGGAAAATGTTAACGAAGTAGAAATCTACCTCTTCACACCTTTCATTCAGTTCATATGGCCGCCAAGAAGGTCTAAGTACATATTGCATAACATAAAGCTGAAAAAGAAAAACAAACATCATTAAGATGATGAAATCAAGACAACTGAACACTGTATTCATTTAAGATGAAATCAAAACCATCCGAAGATATGAAACCATAACATAGGTTATCTTAGCTATGATTGACTGTTCTCTCGTCCTTCATTGTAATATTTTGTTCACGAATGTTTTACAAGACCGTCCTAGAAGCATAAGAAGATTATCTCTGATGTAGTAATCAGCATACACCAGCATTGAAGCCTGTCTAAGGTTTAAAGAAAATTTTCCTTTAAGTCCTTGCATCAATTAATAACAAATTTTAAGATGTTAGAAAAAGACTCGGTTACTGTCAAACAAGAAGTCACTCCAAAATCAGTGAGATGTAAAAAGCTTTGGAGTACATTTCTTTTGTATAAAAATTAATATATTCATATGATCCCATAAAATAACTAGTTAATAGGAAGAAACAGTAGTTATTATCCATTTTGAGGTGTTCGCTTATCCAGAACATTACCACAGTGACATTGAAATAGTACACCCACATGTTTACCTAAAAAGACTTGCACAGATTGCAGGACATCATAAACTCAAAATTCCAGATGCATGTCCAGCTGAGCTTCGATGGTAGCAAATGATGCACTAAACTTTGTCATTTATCTTCATATAAACATTCCGACAATCTTTCTTCGGTTTGCATGAACAACCCTTTTTATCACTCAAGGCTTTCAAGTCCAAAAAGCACAATGCTGTTCACTTTGTACAATTAGGAAGAAATCGTACCTAAGTTAACCTTAAGGAAAGGAGTTAGGCTGAATAACTAGTGGATTCTTGGATATCTTTAAGTTACATCACTGTCAAATTAAAGCAGCGAGTCGAGTTTCCCGACAAGTCACCATCAACAGCATACAAAAGACATATATCGACCATCTCAAGTATCAACAGCCGTTCACCTGATTCTTTCCCCATTCCTAATAACAAACCCATTTTAATTACTTAAAAAATACAAAACCCGAAAAGACTCTAGATCAAAGTATCAAGAAGCCAGCAGCATCCATTCCTATGGTTCAAGATTACTTAGATACACAACAAATCCTAAACCAAGAATGATAATACTTTGAAACCTGACAGCAAATTCCACCATGAAGACAATACCAGATTTGAAATGGCTCCTACAGATACATCCTTGTTAAGGGGAGTAAGGTCAAGAAGATGCCAATCTCACCAACCATGGCATCCTCCATGCCTCCATCATCATCAACCACCGTTGCCTCGCTCACCATTGCATCCACATTAAGGGTGAAAGAAACTGAAGTCGAGGAGGGGACTCCTGAAAAGGGATCACGTTCCACCTCCTGCTTCTTGACAGGGTTAAGGGCAGGAGAAGCAGAGGGCCAGGCGTGACCCATCCCTTAATCTTGGGTCAGATGCGGGTATACCATAAAACAAAAAAGATATATGGACCGTCTCATGCATCATCAGCCAGTCTTGACATGTTTCTTTGCCCATGCCTAAATCTGTTGCAGTTACTTTAAAATTAAGAAACCCTAAATGACCGAGCTATATCATCAAGAAGATGGCAGTATCGTACCTAATGATTCAAGGATTAGTTAATAATAGCAAACCCTGAACTAAGCCGCCAGTATCCGCGCTTTATCATTCAAGAATTACATCATATACATCAAACCCTAAACTAAGAACGACAATACTTTCAGGCCGTACATCGCGTTTCATTATAAGGAACGATAGAGTGGCACTTACGGAGGTATCCTCGTCAAGAGGAGCCGGGGTAAAGAAGACGCCAATCTCACGAACCACGGAATCCTCCTCCTCATCAACGTCCATCGCTTCAGTCGCCACGGCGTCCACGTCAGGTGCGGACGAAACCGAAGTCGTGGAGGGGTCACCCTCCGCCTCCTGCTTCTTGACAGGGTCTGGGGCTGGAGGAGGCTGGCGAGGGGGTTCCGGGTCGGCGGAGGGCTCGGCCTTGATCTTGCCCTTAACCCTGGGTTGGAAGCGGGCGGGCCGCTGCGGCCGCTGACCGAGGCCGCGGGAGTGGTCGAGGTCGAGGGCCATGTCGAGGTCCGCCGCGCCGGAGGCGAAAGGATCGTCGCCGTCGTCCATGGCTCGTCCTCGGGCACTTTCTTGCTTTTTGGAGGAGTTCGAGCGCCCAAAGTGAGGACCAATAAGGATGCTTTCTTTTAATAGAACCTAAACCCTGGCGACGCGATGAGGGACGAAAGAGAATACGATAAATGCGAGTCCGACTCGAACCGAATAGAAACGGTGTAGTTCGTAACGACCACAACCAACTCATTCGACACGACCGACCGAACCACGATTGTGTCGTGAGTGACCGACGCCGTTCGGTGGTTTAATATTTTCGGTCTACAAAGGTGGCTGCTAATTGGCTTACCGCAACATTAAATGGATTTTATGTAACCTTAATTTTAGGTAATTCAAAAATCGAACACCCCACTAGACAACTAATCAGCTTAATTTGTCCCGAGCCACATTTATGCGTATATTAAGCCGGGTTAAGCAAAGCCCGAATCACGGCGAGGCCACGTCCAGCCACATCAGATCGAGTTCAATCGTGGTTCAAATGTCGGCATCCCGATGCGATGGGCGAGCCGACCCCCACAGCTTTCAATTGGGATCCTTTTGACTCCAACAGAAACCGCTCGTTCGACGGAAGCGTAATCCCGCTGGTATATTAGCTAATGCATTATTGATTACGGACTCTACCGGCCTAACAGCGGAGAAGAATGCATGTGCCATGAAATCGTGTCGATGGCAAAGGGTGGCCAATTGCGTCACGCATTAGGATAATTGCACGTTATGGCGAGGGCTAGTTTGGTGCGCACTCAACCATTTTTTTGCTGGTGATGCAAAGTTTAATGCCTCGAGAAGCAGCCGCGGGACATGCAAATGCCACGATCTGAATCAAAGCCAGCTAATTGTCAAGTAATGTTCGAGAGAGAGAGGTGGTTAGCGTCGAGATTAAGTCCACGTCAATCATGATTGTTTGCATGGCTTTACCGACTATATATTTACATATTAAAAAGAAATCGGAAACGTCATAAACCACTTTTACTCGCGTAGGAGCTATAAATGATAGGAATAGATCGAGCAGCGATCATGGTTGTTTTAGGTAGTGGTGTAATGTCACATGAAATAATAATCCACGCACGAGGTTGGTGATGATTGCCTCCCATCGGTCGCGACGATGCTGCGTCAAGGTAGATCTAATCAAAATCATCATGCTAGTGCTAATTTTTTTGACTTGTTTGCATACGAGTGTGAATACCTCGTGTTTAGAAAGCTCGGTGAAAGCATGCGTTTTTCTACACCGAGGTGGACGGAAGGGAGTCGATCTCAAATCGATCGCGACCATCCGATGCAATTAGTCAAGCCGAGATAGTAACTCGAATGTGACTACTACGAAATAATTATTTTGACTTGCAGCTTTCGGACGGTGGAAATGATGAAACACATGAACTACTCTGGTGGTGGTTATGACATTGTCAAATTGAGGGTACAAATAGTAGTGTGTGGTGATGCCGCAATTTAATGCACCAAATGTTTCTCCTCTGCCGCACAAACGTTCTCCCCTATTTTATAATTGTGCGTTTGATAAAAACAAGTAACCACCGTGAGGGGGCTTTTTTCTTTATTTTATTTTTTGGACAAAAAATACTTGGACATATTTAGACAAATAATACGAGGAACTCGCCTGAGGCTACGGAAGGCAGATGCGTAATCTCACGCCCCGTTGATGTTGGGCACTTCCACCCCACTCATGGGTTGTGATTAGCACGCCAACAAAAGAAGGAACCCTCCGAGTGGGTGTCCAAAGCCAGACACCCGTTCCCTCATTGCCTCCCTGTCCGGGCCCCACTTCTCTCACACGCGTTCGTCTCTTGTGCTCCCCGTCGAGTCCTTCGTTCCATTCGATTCAAAAACAACACATTTACTTCTGCTTTGCGGTCGATTACAATACATTTATATGTAGCTGTCGAGCTAACGGACGGGCGGAGCAAATTAGAGAGCGGATACCGATCTTCCAGGCCGGAGGATGAAGCAGCCGGAGGTGCAGCACCCGAACCGCCGGACATACAACGCCACCGCCACCGCCACCGCCTTTCGGACGCTCCCCACCGCACTCGACGGTGGGGGTGGCGCCGTGGCCGGGGACGGCGCTCCCCTCAAGCCCCTGAGCGTATTCTTCTCGCCCGCCGTCCACGTACTATGCTGCCTCCTCTCCGCTGCTGCCGGGTTTCGGTTTTCAAGATTGCTCTTCCTCCTCCTCTTCTCCCCCCCCCCCCCCCCCCCCCCCCTCCACCTCCACCGCCAACCCCCAGTCGCTGTTCTCCCCTCCTCGCCGCCGCCCGAACTCCCTCCCCCGCCTCCCCCTCCTCCCACCATCGCCGCTTCTAGCCGCGTCGTCGCCGGCCGTCACGGCATACGCGTGCGTCCGTTGCCGCACCCGGACCCCGCCGAGGTGGCGCGGGCCCACGAGATCCTGAGCCGCGTGCAGCAGGAGCAGCGTCTCCAGTACGGCGTCAAGGAATCCCGCCCCATCCTCGTCGTCACCCCGACCTACGCCCGCACCTTCCAGGCCCTCCACCTCACTGGCCTCGCCCACTCCCTCATGCTCGTCCCGCACCCCCTCACATGGCTCGTCGTCGAGGCCGGCGGCGTCTCCAACGAGACCTCCGCCCTGCTCGCCCGCTCGCGCCTCCCCGTCATCCACCTCGCCTTCAACGAGAAGATGCCCGTGCTCTGGAATGACCGCCACCGCTTCGAGGCCCGCATGCGCCTCCACGCCCTCGGGTTTGGCCTTTACGCGCTGCCACGGTTTCCTTTCCCTGAGCAAACACTAGACTTTTCTCGTGACCCATGTCTTCTGCGAGCAGAGTGATCAGGGAGCGGCGGTTGGACGGGATCGTCGTGTTCGCGGACGACAGCAACATCCACAGCATGGAGCTCTTCGACGAGATTCAGAAGGTGGAGTGGATGGGTGCGCTATCGGTGGGAATTCTGGCACATCCCGCTGCTCCTCGGACAACGTCGCGGAGGCAGGAGAGGGAGACACAGAAGAATTCACCATTGCCGATCCAAGGCCCGGCATGCAACTCCTCGGGCCAACTGATCGGTTGGCACACCTTCGATTCTCTGCCATACGCCAAAAAAGCCGCCGCCACTGTGGGCGATGGGATGACGGTAGTGCCAACGAAACTCGAGTGGGCTGGGTTTGTAATGAACTCGAGATTGCTGTGGAAGGAGGCGGAGGGGAAGCCTGACTGGGTTCGAGATCTAGAAGAGGTGGGGACTAGCGGGGAGGAGGTGCAGAGCCCGCTGGATATGTTGAAGGATGCATCATCCGTGGAGCCAATTGGCAATTGCGGGAAGAAGGTTCTTCTGTGGTGGCTTCGGGCCGAAGCACGCTATGATAGCAAGTTCCCTGCAAGGTTAGTCTCACGAATCCCATCTGAGTGATACTCTTATCTGGTTTCTTGTTGATTTGGCTTCCTCGTAAAAGGCATGTTCTGATTCAGGCAGATGCTTAGCTTCTAGATAATAATATCCGTATGCTGTCATCGCATCCCAATCCATATACAGGTTTGGCATTGCAAATTTCCACTTCATAATTGTGCCAAATTTTCGCTTAGCTAGTGTGACAAAAATTTCTAGCCTGATGATGTTGAAAGAACTTGTTCCAAGTTAAACATCTGATGTATTTATAATCATCTCTTCAGATTTCATAAATTAGCTCAAGTTCTCAGCTAGTAGATTTGTGGCTAAATTTATTGAAGCTCTTGAGCAAAAAAAAGTTGATTGCATTTTCGGGCAAGCTAAAAAATTGTACAATGTGTATGCCATGTGCTTTTGTACTATCCTTTAGATAATGAGGCTTCTTGCAGCTAACGGCGTTTGCGGAAGGAGATAAATTGAACAGCAATTTTCCATGCATCATCTCCTCTAATTTCAATAGTATTTCATGCATCATTCACAGTTTTTATTATCATAATTTTCTCTTCCCATATGATTTAAGATTACAAATGTTGTTTGGAGAATGGGCTCTCTATGTTTATTTGATTTATATTACCCTTTTCCCTTTGCCAATTTTGTTCTCTGCAATTCTAAGAAGAGGGACTAAATACAGCAAGTACATATTGAAGGTCTGGAAAATGAAAATAGATGAAGGTAACTTAATCATGATTCATCATGGACTCTTAATTGTAAGGGCCCTGGCGATTTAGATTCACTTTGAGCTGGGGCCGCATTGAATGATTAGATTTTGCAGATCTTATCCAGAGCCAACTCGAGTGTAGCCTAGCATCTTGGAGGAAACCAACCTCCAAATCCTGAATATACTTGAGACTTTAGAAGTTGTCAAATGATTCTCGTTTTGTTGGACGAAGGGATCAGAAACATAAAGAATTCTCATGTTTTCCTTGCAACATCTCTTTTCTTTAGCCAGCAAGTAGATGAGTCTGATCGTGTTCATCTCCACCTCAAATAACTTTTCAACCTGCCAATTTATACAAGAGTGTACATTTTTCAAACTGATGCATTTTCATCCTCATCATGATCATTTGATTGCCCTGTATGGTGGACTTTTAATCAATCTTGATTTCCACCGAGTATCAAGTTGATGAACATAAGGTAGGTAATTTTTGGAGTACAATTAGGAAGCTGCGATATGGTTAAAGTCCTGGCAAAAGATTCAGATGTCTGGTGATGAAAATGAATCTTCTGCTGTTCTCTTTTGCTTGGAGTCTTGTGGTTGATTTAAGCTGAAGAGTGTCACTGGTAGTTGCATGTCTGACAACTCTTGCGTAGGAACTAGGAAACAGAGTTACTAGATGCTGCAGTGTCAATTTTGTTGGAGTACGAGTCTCTAAAGGAATTAGATATTTGGGTCCATCCATGTATGCGTAATAGTAGGCTGACGTAAAGAACTGCACGAATTATTTGCTCTAATGAATGGAATTTGGTTTCTCATATGGATTTCACATGAAATTTCATCGAAAGTTTGCAAAGAAATTAATCGGATAATCAGATTTTGTTTCCGTATCAGTAAGTTTTCCTTTCTTGTTAGCTTATAGGGATTTTTCTTGTCTGCAGATGGGTGATAGATCCTCCTCTGGAAATTGTGGTTCCTGCAAAGCGAACTCCATGGCCTGAGGCACCTCCTGACCTTCCATTCAAACAGATGGCAAATGACAAGAGTCTTGTTGAAAAACGTGTTTCAAAGAAGGGTAGATCTTCCAGGTCTAAACGCAGCTCTCGCAGCAAAAAGAAACGCGAACCACATGCGGATACACGAGTATCTGACTTGCAGGAAGAGTAATTCCAGCAAGAGGTATTTACCGATGCATTATTTCTAGACCGTAACAGCATGTAAAGAACTACTCAAGAGTATCATCCTTCGCATGGAGATTTTTATACTCACTATTTATCCCCCATCAGAAACGTGATCGCCATGGAAGTAGCTTCGCCAGGAGTCAGAAGTTACAAACTGTGTACAGCATCCAAGGTTCTTACTGTATCAGTGGCGGCAACAGATTTAATTTGTCGATATTACTATATTCTCGCCAGAGCTTCATTCTTACACGCAAAGCTGATTTCGCAAATCCCTGATAATGGTCTAGCTCTTGGAGGTGCTCATATTCTACAGATGTCGACTTGAAGATGCTTATTCTATAAATTGAGTCGAGGTGGAACTCATAGTGGACATGGAACCTGATTCAAGATGCATTGTTTCGGGTTCATCCAGCAGCATTCATCGTAACAAAAGGTCTACCTATTTGCCTGCTATTAACTGATGCAGCTCTCACATATAATCTTTGGGCATCCTCCCATTCTGCGATTTCCCAAGATAAATGTTGGCCTTTTACTTGTTCTTCGGCAGGACGTACAATTCTTTTGTGCATGTATTTGTGTCAAAAGGAATAGGTTTCACCGTCCTTTCTTTGTTCATCATCTTGATTAATAAAGTAATTAAGAGTTCTTTTAGGCGTGGCAGAAAGTAGATAGTTGATGAAGACTTGGACGGAACTACTGCAATCCTATCAAGTCCACTGTTCATCTTTTCTTTTCGAAAGAGGATCAACCAAGAGGGAGAGGGAGAGGGAGAGGGAGAGAGAGAGACCATGGGTGGCGGGAGAAGAAGAAGAAGGAAGAAGAGTAAAGCAACATGGTAACTCGAGTTGTCCTTCTTCCTCTGCAGTCTCTAGTGGCAACGCACAGAGAGGTGTTCCCCATTAGAAGCATAGCACAGTTTTCAGGAGACGGGCTGCTGCTGCTGCTACGCTGACTCGCAGTCTTTTGAGCTGAAAGAGCAGCCTCATCGTTTTCTTTGAAGCTGATGTTTGGGATGCTTTGTAGCTTTTCTGTGGGGGCTGCTTCCGCTGATCACCGAGTACAGACGCAACTCGGTGGACTAATGCAGTGTCAATCGCGGTTTGCCCGTCAGAGACTTTACATATCGCGATCAACAAGCGATCAGACCATGCCTTGTAAAATGTTCATCATCTCTAAAACAATTGGCGTCCGAACTCGTCTTGTGTCGATCGATCGATCGATCGATCGATCGGTCTCTGGAATACCTACCTCATCATGAAGGCCATTCGAGAGGTACGAGAGCGCATTCAAAGCCATTCTTGAAACTTGGAAACCAACACAATGTCACAATAAATGTGGGTCGTCATAGGTACAAGACAAACTTGCCGATTCATGTTAACTATTCGGATTCTTGGGAGTGGGAGAGAGGTACGGGTGGCCCTCAACCTTGTCGTCTCATTCATGGCTTCCATTAACCTCCTGCGTCGATCACTTGGCACCTCTTCTTTCTTCAGGATTAGCGCTGATAATGTCTGTAATGCTGCAGAGAACACGACGAAATGATGCAGGATTGTACTGAATTAAATGTCCCATCGCGTATATCGGGTAAGACTACTATTAATTATGAAGTGGTACGTATCGTATTGCTGTGTGTATTAAACCATCAGCATTAACTACGAAAAGCAAATCGATGTTCTCAGCTAATAGCGGCAACGGTTACTTGTGTTGTGCGGCTTTAACGCCTTGTTTTCGTCCCACGCGAATAAAAAAGGTTTGGAAACTTAAAGATTTCTGTTCTCGATGTTAAAAACACGAAATTAAAACTGTGTGATTCCAAACACTATCATGATATCTATCCCCTCCGGATTTTAATATTATATGATATATATTTAGATTATGTACACACATATATTTGAATATTATATCTTATGTCTTAAATATTTAAAGTGGATTAATCATAAAGATACATCTATAAATTTAGAAAATAAATGACTTGTATATATTCTGACAGTGATAAAGAATGAAAGAAATGGAGGAGGACGAAAGCTCACTCTGCACATATCGATAATAAAAAGGCCAACGCTCCCTTTCATTTGCCAGTGCTGCAGAAGAAAGAAGAAAGAACGAAGAAGAAGAAGCCAAGACAATAGCGGCGAGCGTGGAGAACACGACGATAAAAGAGGAGAAAAGAGCCAGAGAAGAATGGAGAAGAGGAGCACCAACTATCTTCTTCTTCTCTCTGCTTCTCGGCATCCTACCAATGTCTTTTTACTGTTTTGCTTAGTATAATGAACAAAGCCCGACGGCTCTTCTTCCAGCGGGTTGAAGAAGGGAAAAATGGCTCTTTTATCTCTCCTCGATCTCCTCTACTGCCGAGAAGAGAGCTTGGAGTTGGAAGAAGATGAAGAGCGGGCGGAACCGACGCTGCCGCTGCTCGAGGACCGGGAGACGGAGCGCCACGTCCTCTCGGCGACGGAGGAAGAGGCCGACGAGGAGTGGGCGGAGGTGCTCTGTTCTCTCGCGGCGAAAGAAGGGGAAGCCCTGCGTGAACTCGTTCTCGACGGCGGCGGCTCCTACCTCCGGTCGGCGAGAAAGGAGGCGGTTGAGTGGGTCACGCGCACCGCCGCGACCCACGACTTCTCCGTTCTCACGGCGCTGCTCGCCGTGAACTACCTCGACCGGTGCTTCCTCTCTCGCGCTGCCGGCGGCAGGCTGCTCCGGCTCCAGGACGACAAGCCGTGGATGGGGCGGCTTGCGGCCGTGGCGTGCCTTTCGTTGGCGGCGAAAGTGGAGGAGACCCACGTCCCTCTCCTGCTTGACCTCCAGGTGCCTGCACCGGTGGAGGCGGTGGCGGAGGAGGGCGGATTCCTGTTCGAGCCCAAGACCATCAGGCGGATGGAGTTCCTGGTGCTCGCCGCCCTCGGCTGGAGGATGAATCCGGTCACCCCTCTCTCTTTCATCGACCACCTCCTTCCCCGGCTCTGTTCGAAGGATAACAGCGCCAATACTGGCTCCGCCCCCGCCGGCATTGCCGCCCGCACCCGGCAGTTGGTGAGGAGGTGCGAAGCGGCTCTTCTCTCCGTAATAGCTGGTGAGTTATCATCAAAACGCGGCCTTTCTGTCAAAGTTTCGATTTTTTTGCTACCATTTCCTCAAATTATTGGTTTATTTATCGAAGACTGGAGATGGGTTGGCTATCCGGCGTCGGCGTGGGCAGCGGCGGCGCTGCTCCAAGCGACGGAGTCCGGCGACGGAGGCGGCACAACGGCGGAGTCTCCAGGGACCCGCCACCTCATTTCCCACCTCAACGCCCCAAAGGTTGGATCTTTTTGTCCCCTTCTTCCTCGGCTCTGTTTCGTTATCGTACTGTACTGTGCTGATGGGCAAATCACTTCCACAGGAAACACTCGGCGAATGCCATCAGCTAATCCTGGAATCGACGAGCACCGGCGTCATCGGCCACAAGCGCAAGCAATCCTCTTCCGCTTTCTGCCACTGCTCATCGCCGCCTAGTCCCAGTGGGGTGATCGGTTCCTGCTTCAGCTGTGGGAGCTCGTGCGACTCATGGGCGACGTGGCCTTCGTCTGCGCCGTCCTCGCCCGAGGTTCCTCCTTTCAAGAGACTCCATGGCAGCAGCATCGACGAGTCCTTTGGGGAAGAGGGAGTCAGCGACGAAGGTGTCGGTCCTGTTTCAGTCTTAAGTATTACCAGTCGAGGTTATGCCTAATGATCCTAGAAGAAGCAGACTGCCTTCCATCTCCCCCGTTAGGCCAGTGGCTCGCATCTCTTGTGAGCAATTCTGGTCGTGGGCCAAGGAGGAGATCTCGACGACGAGCGTATAACAGGGAGAAAGAAGCAGAGATGGATGGCATTGTTCTTTTCGTCTTTAAATTATATAGAGAAGATATCTTAGCACCTCTGGTACTCTTTCCTACCGTGCGTCAAGCAACTTGTTGTCCTATCAGTGCTCATCAACATCGCTACTCGCTCATCATCCTTCCTCCCCTGTAAGACCTCGTGTTCTCTTTCTCGTTCGACGTTCTTCATCACTGGTTGGTACAGGAAAAGGACGCATATTTAATGACCCACGGCAATAGCTTCGACCACTTGTCTGTCTATGTTAGGCCATGAGTGTTTGCACTCTCCAGCTCTCACTGCTCATCCCCCCTGTTTCACCCAAAGTTTGGGAGAGACGCAAGGATGTATGGAGGGAAAACATAAAAGGAGTTCAGGAGAGAACAAGAACTTTAGTTAATGGGAGGATTTGCCAGCGCTTTTGTAGGTTTTGACCTTAATGAGAGGAGACTGATGCCCCCCAACTCTCAAAGTCTGGCCATGGACTTTTTTCAGTCCACCGCTTAATCTAACCAGAAAATGGAGTCCTTTAGGCGGCCTCGATTTGCCAGACGATGATGCGCATTTAGTCGTCCTCCATGTGATGCTTTGCTCGACCTTTTCCTGCTGTGCTTCTCATCATCGCTTGCTCCGAGGCACAAATCGCCCTTCTTTTGCGGCAGATCTTTGCTTCGACGCCATTCATACAGCTCATAATGATAGAAAAGGAAATGGAGAGGAGGGAAGGACTCAGACTGCGTCCTCCAACACAGTCAGTCCTCTTTCTTTTCTTTACCTCTCGACGAGGACTGGAGGCGGCAGAAGTCCACCAACACAAACAAAGCATCCAAATACGGATGATTACTCTATGCATTAGAAATCATTAAATGTGTGAAATATATATATATATATATCTGCATGTTGGTCGTTAGCAGTCGTGATTTGCAGCGTCACGAGACCACAAAATGCATGCATGCAGTCTTTTGTTCTTGGAATCTGCGCAGATCATCCTTTGGATGTCACAGTTATGTGGTGGATTTGGGACCACAGTCTTTACTGGGTTTCAGTGGCTGCGTTACGACCAACAACCCACCATTGCCTGACAGTACGACCCACCTTACAAGCTCAAAAGTGTGGTAGCATTCAATTAGCGGAAAAAAAGCTGCTTCTCATGTTCTTCATTCATCGCTCCTTTTTAATGTAATCGACTATAAAAAGTGTGATCAATGGATACGTTCTACATAAACACCAACCTATCATCTCTATTTGTAACGTTGACTCGTTGACCAGGGACTGCTGCTGCAATGTGTGGTACGTGTACAACGAGGCGTACACCTTAGCCATCTTTTCTTCTATCATTAGTTACCATGTAGAACTGTGGCACTCGTGATCCGGCGTTAATGGCTGAGGGGAGTGTGGAGAATCGAGTGCAACCTCCCCCTGCTTTCAAAATTCCAAATCCTATCGGTGTTAATGATGGAGTCAGTGTGCCTGGAGTTGCATGCATGCAGTGGTTGAGATCTCTTAATGGCGTGGTCTTCCACATGCATGATTGCGGAACAGTGAAAGCTCTTCGTACGGCACACGCATAGGAAACAAGCAGGCATGGCCATGCACACAAACCAGCCCGCGCAAGGAAGAGAAAGAAGACGATGGAGTTAGGTGGGGATCGAAAGGAGGGAAAGTCCTGTTTGGTGGTGGGGGTGGGGGTTGGAAGCTGTGAGTCGAGAGGGAGGCAGCACTTCCAGCTTTCTTTACGCTGCACTCTGTCTTCTTTCCATGGTGGGTTTCTTTTTGTCCCACAGAAGCGGCAGCAAAAGCTCAGACTGTGCGGCCCACACGAATCATACGGTGGCCGAACTCCCGCTTTTGACCCGTTCCTCCTCCTCCTCCTCCTCCTCGCTCCTTCCCCTTCCGAGGACGACTCGAGTTCATTACGCAGAAGAAAGTTAAGATAAAGAAACCGGCAATTTGTAAGCTGCTTCTGCATGCTGCAAATGTTCCCGAGCTCGACGTGTTGCGTTCTTAGACGAGGTGTTCGATCTGTCAAGTGTCGGTAAGCCAATTTAGTGGGGAAGGAATGCTGGGGTGGGTGATGTAGTTCACGGGTTTTGAGCACCGGTGTCCCATTTCGGCGGAGATTAATAGCTACTGCAGGCGACGAGGAAACCTAAGCTCAGTCAATCGCAATAATGCACGCAGAAGAGGCTGTCTGAGCCATCTTGCGGAGCAGCAGCAGCAGGCGAGTCGTCTTCGTCCGTTGTCCCGCGTACACTGTTCGTGAGTCAGCTAGTCATAGGCGTTGCGTGAGTTCCATCAGGACGCACTGATGCCCCTCGACTTTAGTAACAGTTACCCTCTCGCTCTTCCTCTCTCTCTCTCTCATGATGAGTGGCTGTGCTGAGCCTTGAAGAGCGTTGAGTTGGCTACCATGCATGTGGTCGAAAGAGATGGATGAGAGAGGGACAGGGATGGGCCTACCGCCGTGGAGGTTGTGCAGGGGCACTTGGTATATGGAGGTTTCTGAGTGCGGTTGGGGCCATTTGCATGCGTTGCGTGATTCATGGGGAAGACATGATTGCGCTGTACAACGAACACGAGCATTTTGAATTCTTGGCTGACAAACAAGCAATAGATTCTTCGCTATGATTGAGTTGGAAGGTTTGTGCAGAATATGCCACACCGGCGAAAACCCTCCCTCCCCACGATAAGCCTCACGAACAACGTATAGCAGCATGAGGGGCTCGGAACAGAGTGACGGGAGTCGACGATCTTGTTCTGTTTTAGGAGGGAATGGGATCAAAATATTAATCATGCGAATAATGTAAACAGAACATTCATTTTGACTGCTATTTACCTCACTGAATTAGGACAATACAACACTTGCATGCATGTCCGAGGAAATGTATCGAGACCCACTAGCCGGAAGAATCATACATACATATTCCCAAAGTACGTTCTTTCATGTCGGATTCCTCCTCATCTTGCAGCCGCACTGCATCATTCGGCTTGATGGCACCTGTCGATTCCCCCATCGCCTCTGCTTTCTTGTGCCTCAGGATCAATAATCACCACCTGACATGCAAAACTCAAATTAGAAGATGTTAATAACTTCACAGCATAGGCTGCCCGACATAATTTATGGCTACCTACATTTTAGAGAAACTGTCTGAAGCCTTTTACTTCACCATTGGCACTTCAGCGATCAAGTCTCAGTCTACAAAGAAGAAGAACAATACCAACAGAAAAAGAATGAGAGACAACGCTAGAAAACAATCTGGATAGGCCTTCAGATGAACTTAATGTGGCATCCCCTGATTTACTCAGAGGTCAGATAAATAAATACCTAAAGCATTATGTAGCAGTATCGCCTTCGCATGCGCTGTCTTCTGAAAGATGAACCTAAATACCATACTATAGCATTTCCTCCATTTTATTCAGTTTCTGCACTGAAGAATTGGCCACTAATGTTACATTGATTAGCAATTGATCTGAAAAACTATACCAATCGATATCCGTCAAGCGATCTCATAGAAACCGAAAGTTATCAAATGAAACCTCTGATTTATCACATTATTATGTAACCATCCGTGGAAAGAAAAACATTAGCACTAGAAGAGCAAGGGATGAGGTTTAATGACAAAACCTGTTCTGATAATGTTAATAATATTTTCCTGATCAGGTCAACCAGAGCAAAAAAAAAAAAAAAAATTGAAATTCCAGACAGCGATCAGATTGCTAAATTTCAGAACCCCATTCAGCATACAGTTGTCCAGAAACCTAATCCGTGTGATGGTATTGCACAAGAGCAACAGAAAAGATGCGTTGTTTGTATGATTTCTATTAAATAATTTTAAGAGCAGAAAATGCATGAGTTGCTTTAGAGAAAGGATCCCTACTCTACCAAACCGAAGGAGTCTGCTCCGCAGCTCCAGACCAACTTAAGATCCATAAAAGCTTGATCCACAAGAACGAACTGGAACTCAACTGTGTTGAATTCCAAGACGATTCCCAATGAAATAAAATTTTAGGAATTAACAAGAAAACTAACCTGTTGAGTATTCGGATCGACGCCAAAGACTTTTGTAGGGCTGCTCGCGACCCAACTTCTCTTCTCTTCTCTTCTGAGTGTCATTTTTTCCATCAGATCTTTGTTTATGTGTATTTGAGGTTCATACATAAATGTAACAGTTGCAGCAGGTGATCACTCGGCATGATCCTTGCCAATCCCTTTTCTAGCAACTGCCCTAAGTTTCAGCTCTTGTCCACGACGCAACTTCACAATGATTACACCGCTAGTGACAAAGCTACGATCATCAGAAGCAGAAGATAACATCATCAGGGAAAACAGTGAAATAAATGCATCTAAGTATATGTTGGAGCCGGCAATTGGTAAAGTGGCAATGGTGTCGAAACAACATAAGGATACCTACCATATTAGTAGATCCAACAACAATACCATCTTTTAGCACTTGTAATTATCTGTACCTCGGAATGAACAATACATAATGATAACATGATGGCATAAATTAGGCTTCAGTCCTCACACCATTATGATAGCAACAGTGTCTGACAAGTAAGTGATCCATTACATTGTAGTCATACAAATACTAGATAGAAACCTTGAGAAATTCTTTATGTTTCTCTCGATGACAATCTATGGATCCAAAGAGCTACTGATATAAGGAAGACATCACTGTATGGCGTAGCGAGACTACTATCCAAACATGACAATTTTGGTCTTGCAACTTTAATCGTATACACAGAAATTTACCATAAACACAAGAAGAACAGACTATGAATAGATCAAAATACATCCAGAAACCAACTACAAAATCTGAGTTTTTACCGATTGTCGATTAAGATCCCAACAACATCAGAAGCTCATCTAAATTAAAAAGAACTTCCACAATATTCGATTCACACATTGTGCTTCGATTTCATGTTTCTTCCAAGAAATAAAATGGATTTTCTCCTCAACAACCACAGTGATAAAGGAAGTCGAAACATAAAAAATTAGATTATTTTGGCCATGCAATCCACCTATGATGTCTAAAGGCTCCACTAATATCATTATCATCACAACAGAAGAGGATCAAAACCAGAGTCTTACGGTGAAAGAGGTGACATAATGGTCTACATCGAGTAGCATCATCCTCAAGTCAGAGTATATGCAACAGAAATTAAATAGATGATTTACAATTAAAATTCACACAGAAATGAGAAAATAAAGTTATAAGCCCCAACGCTTGTGACTGTAATCATATACAACCAACAAGCGTTCTCTTTTTTGCACCAAGAATCAAACATAGTTTATAACTTGAGCAAACACCTTATTATCACCAAAACATAATACAACAAGATGACAAAGCCAACAAGGCCAATTTAGATCCCTATTTTTTCGTGTCCTCGCCAACCATTAAAGCTTCTTTTCTTTCTTATATGCTCAGGAAGTTGCTATCTAATCTTTTCTAACAAGACACGGACTTGGCCTTTGATACAGCCGGTACGTAATGGTTTATTATCTATCGGAAACCTTTTGCATCCCTATCCCCTTCCTGTCCATGAAACCCAGATTTTAAGATCTGTCAATACAGAACAATAGTCACAACAGAAAAAGGATCACAGAGCTTAAATACACCAATCAACAGGAAACGTGCCTACTCGTTCACTTAGCTGTGAAACAGCTTATCATTTGTCACGTCCATCGATGACATAACGATGGGAAAACGTATAGCCCAGACGTTGTGATGCAAAACACTGTGCAAAAATGATGAACTACATAAAAGGAGCGGCGGCTTGGGAGGTTCAAGACGTTCGATCCAAACCGATAGGACTAGTGATTAGGGTTTGCATTAGGCGTCCCACCCGCATCTTCCTAAAATCTTTTCGTAGGTTTAAGGGTTTAAGCATGAAACACAAAAGGTCGGGTCTAGGGCTTACGATCTGATCTACGAAAAGGTGGGAACGAGGACGAGTAGAATATGATAGGGAGGGAGAGTGAGTACTTCTGCTCGGCGGACGACGGGGCCTTGGCGGCGACGTCGACGGGGTAGACGCGGGGGTCGGTTGTATGGAGGTCGGCATTGATGACGTCGAGGGTGTGGTCCGAGTCGGAGCGGACGCTGAGGAAGAACTCGCACTAGCCGTCACCGTCGCAGGCGTCGCAGTCCCGGGAGAAGCGCACGGACATGGCGTCGTCGCTGGTGAAGGGGAATGAGGCCGAGGCGGCGGTGGGCGATGAACACGTCGTCGAGGACGACGGAGTTTGACCTCGGTCTCCACCAGCATCCCTGTTCTCACCTTTCCCTCCCTTCTTGTCGCGTCGCTACGTAGCCGCGATGGAAGATCGTCCGATGTTTAGAAGGGTTACCTCAAGCGGACACGTGGCCATTAACGAATCTCAAAGCATAGATTATGGCATCTGCCTTCCTTTTTTTCTTCGGGTCTTCTCTTTGAAATAAGACCGGTATTAGAAATTATCCATGAGAATTGTGAGAGGTTTGACAAAATTGAGGCAGTCAGATGTTTCTGAAGCACTTTCCCACAGCAAAATGAAAGGTTTCTAAAAATAATTGGAACTTTCAGCTTGAAGGACCCAACTGAGAGCAGCCTATCTATTCTTGATGACGAAAGTCAAACCTGGAAATATATTAGGACTCATAAAAGAGGCATTAGGTTTAATAAAGAAGTCATATTTTAAGGAAAACATAGTAGCTCTTACTGCATCCAGTGATCTCCACCCTCACATTGGAGTCATTTCCTCACTGGTTAGAGCCAACATCTTGCATCATACAGATCTCACTTTGACTTTTTGTGGTTGCCGATGATTTCATAAGATTCACAGGGAATTGACAATGATAGCAAGTGTTAGTGAACCTCTACATCATGGTCGAGGGGCATGTACGGCTTGGTTCAATTGTCAATGTTCAAGATTGTTTCGGGAACGAGGCGTTCGATGGGTCGGGTTGAGCTCTAGATCGATCGAGATGCACCTCTTCAATGAGCACATCTTCCTTCGTCATCGTCGGGTTCCTGCACACTGACCTAAGTCGGGATAGGGGGTATCCCGACTTTGGCCCCTCCAAAGATCAAGTCAGTGAAATTTTTATGAAAATTTCTTCGCCCCTTTGCCGGATGTTGGCAAGTGGTTTTTATTCTGGTGCCTAATGGTCGGTCGTACATGATCTTCGTGCGGCGATCGACTTCCTATGCACTGAGGTTATACCTGTTAGTTTGGCAAGTCCCATAGTCCCACATCAGGAAAATGAAGTTTAGTATCTCTTGTTTAAACTATAAATAAGGGTCTAGACTTTGAAGTCAAATGCACCACAAGAAAAACCTGCTTTAGGTTTAAGTCCACACTCAGTTAAATAGTTTGGGCTTACAGTTTGGGTTTTTTTTGTTTAGTATTTTCGGGTGTTTTATGGCCTAGGAACATCTTCCTAAGGCATTTGTAATTGTCCCTCTTTTATATTAATGATTTGCTCATCTTTCGTCCGTGGATATAGGTCTATTGACCGAACCACGTATATCTGGTGTTCTTGTCTCTCTTTTTTATATTTCTGTTTTATTGTCTTTATTGAGTTGCCAAAATTATCCTTTGGTAAATTTCCTGGGGCTAGCTCTAACAAACTGGTTTCAGAGCCTGGTTTCAGGATCTTTTGACAACGATGACAATAACAAAGATTGTTGTCGAGAAATTCGACAGAAATGTCAACTTCGGCATGTGGCAACTCAAGATGGAGGCCATTCTGGTTCAAGAC
>LVTN01000252.1:242095-283370 GCA_001649415.1 Musa itinerans
AAAATTCATACGAAGGACAATCCAGCTGATATGCTTACGAAACCTCTTCCGGTTTATAAGTTCAAGCATTGCTTGGACTTGGTTGGTGTTCATTGTTGGTGATTGCCCGTTGGGGTTTTTATGAAGAAGGTGGAGCAAGTTTTGTTGGGACATGCCAAGGTGGAGATTTGTTAGTTTGGCAAGTCCCATAGTCCCACATTAGGAAAATCAAGTTTAGTATCTCCTATTTAAACTATAAATAAGGGCCTAGACTTTGAAGTCAAATGCACCATAAGAAAAACCTGCTTTGGGTTTAAGTCCACACTCAGTTAAATAGTTTGGGCTTACAGTTTGGGTTTTTTCTTGTTTAGTATTTTCGGGTGTTTTATGGCCTAGGAACATCTTCCTAAGGTATTTGTAATTGTCCCTCTTTTATAGTAGTGATTTGCTCCTATTTCGTCCGTGGATGTAGGTCTATTGACCAAACCACGTATATCTGGTGTTCTTGTCTCTTATTTTTATATTTCTGCTTTATTGTTTTTATTGAGTTGCCAAAATTATTCTTTGGTAAATTTCCTGGGATTAGCTCTAACAATACCTTTGGACGATCGTCGCCCGATACGTGGGGAATAATGCCATGCAACGTTATCTCGGGCTTCTCGGAGCGGTTCTTATCGGGATGACGTTGGCTCGTGCGGCTCCAAACGACACGGGAGGGGAGCGACCATCATCCCAAATTCTTGATGGCACACTGGATATAGTTCTACGATTGAGCTAACATGGTTGGAGGTCGTGCCCATGTAATGAAATCTAGAATATGCTCTATTAGCAAGTAAGCAAGCACATACTCACATCCTTTTCTAAACCTCCCCTCTCCACCCTACTTCCACTTCCACTCGAGGAAGAACAAAAAATAAATAAAAACTGGATGCCCAATACTCGAATAAAAAAATGAACAGTAGAATCACTATGTCTAAAGCACATCGGAGAAGTTAGAAAATCAATTAAATGTAGACAGTGTTTTGCAAATCAGTTTTCACAAAAAGATATTGATCTTAGGAACAACACCTAGTTTTCAAATCGCTTGCCAACTAATATATGTATTTTGGATCGTCAAGATCTCTTTTTGGTGAGAGGATCAGCACCAACATCATCACTGGGGGTAATTTGATATAGCATATTACTATTATATTGGTTATTCGAAATCAACTTGGAAATAGTTTTAAACTCATTTGAAAGATCAAAATTCACAAGAGAATGTTCTACAATAAGTGGAATATAACTAAGGATCTTTCTATATATCAATGGCTCTTGCATTGCTCACAATAACTCAAAAACCAGTTCACAAAGATTTGAAAGAGATAAAAAAAAAATAGTTCAATGTCAAGACATGAAAATATACGTTTTAGGGAATCATAAAGAAAAAAGATCATATATTGATCCATAAGATATGGTCTCTATTAAAAAGAGCTAGTATTGTGGACTTAACGCTATAGTCAAGGAGTCAGCATGGCTAGGTTCCGTCCCAAAGGTACAGAGTTGCCCACACAAAGATTCAATGATGTAGCGAAAGAATCGAGTCGGGTCGGGGAGCACCTTATATGTCGAGCCGACGAGAGCCTTCGATTACTGTTCCTCCTTACAAAGAAAGGTCAACGTTGGGAGAGAGATTCCTGACTCGACTCTTCCGAAATTTAAGTCAGCTAGATGTGATATATAAGTATTTTTTTATGAGTCCTCTTTTCAGCGGGGAGAGAATTAACTTTTATACATGTTTATCGGAGGGTCGATCGTACGAGGCTCGTTAATGATCTATGATATCTCGGGAGATTGACCCATGCTTTCAGTACGGCACGAGCCAACTTATACGACTCCATGCTGTGCGGCTCCATCTTACATCATCACGGATGGTTCGAGATAGAATAATACTACCTCGTACATATTCAAGCACCACCAATACGATTTTCATCGTTCTAAGTTTCGAAGTGCTTTATCAACGTACGGCACCACGAGATGACCGGTCACCCGTTGTCACGTCAAAATATGCCTAGTAATTTTTTTAGCAACAATAATTCTCTTAACTAATTAAAGATCTTCGATACCCAATCCCTCTTCATTTTTGGATTCAGTGATAGCCCACCAACTATTAGATTACATCCTATATATATACACACACTTTACCTGACGGTCGGAGTCGCGGGGCCTCCTTTGGGTGACTCATCTGAGCTTCCAACACATTGACTCTTCCAACCCTATAAATGCTCTATACCCGTGGACTGATTGGTAGACGAAAGGGACCCAGTGGACACTAAGCGTGGCCCATGTTAAGATATAATGACTAGGTGCGTATCTAGAAAGTTAACGCAAGGTTTATGGAGAGGTGCGTATCTAGAAAGTTAACGCAATAATTCAAACGTCACCCAACGCTGTCCTACCCAATTGGTATGGGGGACCCACCATTGACTTTTTTCGGTTCCCCTTCACCATTTGCTGTGTCGTTTTGTAGCACTCGAATCGAAACTTCTATTTAATCGATCGGACACGACACCGTCGACCAGCCAGTACGAGCTTCAGCAGCGCCATGGCCACTACCACCACACTCCTCCTCCTCCTCGTCGAAATAATTTCCTCCGCATCCGCCTCGGCTCATCCGGGGTACCCGGAGCCGGTGGAGTGCGGCGGCGAGGCGGAATTGCTGGTGGTTCGCAGGGAGGAATACGGCGGCGGCAGGATCCTGGACATCACCCACGCTTACCGGGAGGACATGCCGGGGTGGGAGCTGGAAGAGGGGCTAGGCCGCTTCCTCTGGCTGTCCAAGTCCATGGAGAACGGTTCCTCCGTCGCTTATTTCTCGGAGATGAAGCTCCCGGCCCACTCCGGAACCCACGTCGACGCCCCCAGCCACGTCTTCCAGCGGTACTTCGAGGCGGGCTTCGACGTCGACACCCTCGACCTGGATGTTCTCAACGGTATGCTCCATATATTGAATCCTCCTTAAGCTTGCTCATGCTGTTTATTTAATCTCTTCGGATGAAGACGAACAAACCGTTCACCATTCACTCTCTCATCGATTCATATTCTTCTAGCTTATCTTTGGGGGAAAGAGCTCATCTATCTCTTAGTTCCTATTCTCTTCCTTTGTCAACCTCCTCCTGTTCTTTTCTCCATCAATACTGGGGCCTGCACACACACACACACTCTCTCTCTCTCGCTGTGCTTCTCTTCCTATCTCTCGACAAGTGCCCGTCACACCTCAGATTTATTAAAATTAGACGATCATTTTAAAATTTATAATTTCAACTTTTTTTAATTCAAAATTTATGTGTTTATATTATTAAATATTTTTTTATTAAAAAATAATTATAATTTTTTAGTATGATAATAAGTAACGAAAAGTTTCTTCCATCGAAGTCTCAGTTTTATTATAAATTAATAATCTTTGTTACGATTGACTTTTAATATGGATCATTCAACATAGTCACATGAATATCATCAACTAAATATTAAAAATAAAAAAATTAAATATTTTAAAATCACACATTCAAATAAAAATTTTAAGTTTATCAAATCATAAAAATATGATATATCAATCTACCTAAACCCTAATTAGAATACTCCAATTGATTTGAATTATACTCAATTTAACTAGTGTCAACCAACATTTAATCCTTATTTAGTCGATCTAGAATTCGGTCATATCAATCCAAAATCATCCTAAATAGATTTGAACCAATCAAACTTTTGGTTCAATCAATTAATGAACTCAAGTTACTCAAAACTCAAAAGAGGGTACTGCCTACTACTATACAAGTTGAAGATTTGAAAAGAACAAAAGAGTTTAGATCTGCGATCAGCCACTTAACCCCTGGAGTAAGAGAGTATATCGATCTTCAAGCATACATCCTTTACGATACATGGGTTTGAGTCGTCTGGAACCCAAGAAAGGCCTGGTATATGTTTTTGTTTTTAAGGGTAGCTTATTTGCTTCGCTTCAGCTAAGAAGTGGGAACTGGGCTAAGTAGGAGAGTACTAGTTTAGATTGATTTAGCCCACCCAATCCTTCGTGGGTGCAATGATGAGTTGGGCTTGTCTAACCTCACGGGCCGGACCTACTTTCGTCCTCATGAATTGGGCCTATCTGATCTCACAATTTGATCAACCTATCTAGTTGATCATATCTAGTTGATCAACCCAACTTCGGTCAAATTCAAATTTGACCCATTTTATTAGATTTTAAAATTTGTTCTTTTTAGAAAATAAAATGTTGCAGACTAACAATTAGAGATAAATAAATTATCAGAGTAAACAGTTCATTAACACTTTCAGAACTAATTCATTAAAACAGATTTCTAAATCTATTTTACATGAATTAAACAATCTAATAAATTCATGAGTTAAGTTATGAAATTTCACACATAAATACTTAAAACAAAGATATGTTTATTTAAATGAATTAAAAATATTAGTTCAATACAAAAATAAGAATTTTGATAATTAAATCACATCTTAAAAAAACAATTCATCAAACTTACGATTTATGCTTACTGATTATCATTCACTAATAATAAAATTTTAAAATTAAAATATTATCATGCATCATAAAATTCTATTATCAAAGATTTCAAAAGCATAAACAAAATCTTTGGAAGAATTTTTTTTTATTTTTTTTAACAATAATTTATATTTATATTTTATTTTAATTTACTTTATTTTATTTTCATACATAAAAAATATAATTCGAAATAATCACATCACTAAAGAAATAGACTAAATTCTTAACTTGTTCATACCATCAAGAAAATCAATTTTAATCGTTTCCTTAATCATATTATATGATTAAAAAAATATATTAATTAAGGTAATTTGATTTATGTTAGCGAGAGAAATCTCATTATTACACTGCCGATAAAAGTATTCTTTTCGCACCCGTTTATTCCGATCACCCTATTGCCGCCGACGACTGCAGGCAAATCGGTGAGACAAGGTAAAGTCTCGCTCTTTCTAAAGCCACGCATTGAAACGTGTACCCATTCCCGGACCACGTTCTTATTTACGAAGACGAGGGTCCCGCCGGACAATCTCCGGAATTTACTTTATTTTATTTTCATACATAAAAAATATAATTCGAAATAATCACATCACTAAAGAAATAGACTAAATTCTTAACTTGTTCATACCATCAAGAAAATCAATTTTAATCGTTTCCTTAATCATATTATATGATTAAAAAAATATATTAATTAAGGTAATTTGATTTATGTTAGCGAGAGAAATCTCATTATTACACTGCCGATAAAAGTATTCTTTTCGCACCCGTTTATTCCGATCACCCTATTGCCGCCGACGACTGCAGGCAAATCGGTGAGACAAGGTAAAGTCTCGCTCTTTCTAAAGCCACGCATTGAAACGTGTACCCATTCCCGGACCACGTTCTTATTTACGAAGACGAGGGTCCCGCCGGACAATCTCCGGACACCTACGGACAAGGTAACTCGTGCCACTCATGGTGGGTCTTCTTTTCCTTTTGTTGCCACGTTTGTCGCCGTCTCTGTTGCTTTGGAGAATTCGCGTCACGTCCATATTGGAATTACGATACGAGTCACGAATGCCGTCACAACACTCCCTTGGTTGCGTCGAAGTGCCGAGCGATACCCCCCTTCTGTTATTATCCTTCTGTTATATTCTGTTGTCATCTAAGCTAAATATCGTCTTCTTCGATCGCACACCTCCCGATTCCAAATCGAGTAGTAAGTAAGCTACGAGGATTACAGGGCCATCGCCTACGCCGCCAGCGCCATGGCCACCACCGTCCCTCTCCTGCTTCTCTTCCTCTTCCTCTGCCGTGTCCTATGCTCCGCCGCCGCATCGGCTCATCCGGGCTACCTGGAGACGGAGGCGTGCGGCGGCGAGGAGGATCTGACTGTGGTCCGGAGGGAGGAGTACGACGGGGGGAGGATCTTAGACATCACCCACGTGTACCACGAGTACATGCCGTCGTGGGACTCGGACGAGGGGCTCGGCCAATTCCTTTGGCTCCCCAAGTCCATGAAGAACGGCTCCCTCGCCAACAACTCCGAGATGAAGCTCCCGGCCCACACCGGCACCCACGTCGACGCCCCGGGCCATGTCTTCCAGCACTACTTCGAGGCCGGCTTCGACGTCGACACGCTTGACCTCCATGTCCTCAATGGTAACATGCTCGACAGTGTTTGCCGTATGTGGTAACCCTAGAAGGCTTTGTCTGACCTCTTCGTCATTTTTATCTGGAATCAAGTGAAGAAAACATAGAAATGGTTGATAGGATATATCAATCCCAACTTTGATGAGGAAGGAGAACTAATCTTAATCGAGAATAGTCAAAGATCTAAGAATCAAAACCATCTAAGCATGAAACAAGCAAGAAAGGGGGTAAAATAAACAAGTGAGTTCACGCTGAAAAGAATAACTTGATTAGTTGGAAAGATGAGGACTATTTGATGCCTTTGATGTCTCTACCAGTGAGGCTTTGGTGAATTAGTATTTTGCTGCTACTTTTAGACTATGAATTTTCGATTTGTTGCTCTTTCTTATACTTTGTTTGCTTTTGGTGCAATTATTTTTCTGTCTCTCACTTCTATTGGATTAGTAGAGAAAATACAGTCGCAACTATGCCTAACTGTGACATCACCGTGGGTAATAAACTTTTCTGTCTAAGTTTTGAACAGGTCCAGCATTGTTGGTGGACGTTCCAAGAGATAAGAACATAACAGGTATGAACTGCTTGTAAACTTTCTACATTTTACATGAAACTTGCATCCAGCATCAAATCCAGAAGTGACATATAATATGGCAAAGGGCTTCTGAAAATAGTCAAAGCGATTAAGCTGTTGTGTGAAATATATGCCTCTATAAAAATAATAAATAAAAATTATTAATATTATATGTTGCATTCATCTTGCTTTGGGAACAATATTAAATTATTCTTTTAGTTCTAAATTTAATAACTCTAGTATTTGAACTTTAAGATGTACATGACTGTAGTATTGCTTCTATTCTCTTCGTATAGGGGCACAATGCCTTCCTGATAAGTATAAAAAAAAAATCTATTTTCTTTAGTGATTCAAATGATTTGACGTCATGATTTGGAAAATATAGGATATTATAAAGTGTTCTACCATGACTAAAACTGCCTGTACCGATGGCTATGACAACTTATGAGAATTATGATGCTGAAGTAGCTGAAATCTATGATGCAAAAGATACAACTCTAAAGCTTAAAAGCTTCAAGATGGATATTTGCATGGTTGTGTTGAATGCTATGCTTCTTAAAAGGTATTAATCCAAAAATTTTAATTGTCATCACTATCCATTTGTGAAAATAAATCAAGGAATTTGTTTTCTTTTTGATAATTAACCTAGTAAAGGTATTTTTAATTACCTACAAAAAAAAGCAGGAAACAGAATTCTGCTTTCTGCTGATTTAGTTCATGAGGTCTGTGTAATTTGTTTACCATGTACATGTTCGAAAGAGATTTCGTTTTAAAGGTCTGAGAACTGGAAGTTTGATGCTGGCCATGCTACAATGCTGAAAGCTGTTTCCTTTGATTTTAAGCATCATGTTTAAGAAAATTAAATATCTTTGCTTAAGAAGAACAATATTATGTGGCATCTCAACTACAACAAAAGTTATTATCAGACTTTTCAAGTTCATTGATGGGAATTGTAAACATAATTATTTGAACTGCAAGTGCTTGTGCTACTTCTCGAAATTGTCTAGGTTCACTTTAAGCTTCATACGAAGATATGATATAGTGGATGACAGTTTTCAATTTATGCAGCTGATGTAATGGAATCCCTACATATTCCAACAGGAGTACGTCGTGTGCTTTTCAGGACATTAAACACTGACAGGTCATAATGTTCATATTATAGTTTATATATAATGCCAACAACACATTGATCAAATAAGTTATGGTACTCAATATGTTGGCTTTTTTAATCTAGAGCTTTTTTACAACTATCAAGTCAGGTTATACTTGTTATTTGGTGAACTGTAGTTGCCATCTATAAGACAATATTGTTAAAATAGAAATCCTCAGTCAATAACTTAATCTCACAGAAAACAAGGAACCACATGTATGCTAGTTCTTTAAATAAAATGGTTTGGTAATTTTATCGACTCTCAATTCGTAGAATATTATCTTGCTAAGTTTTTGGGAACTTTAAGGCCAAACTAAAGCATGCCATTTTACAATTTTTTATCCGTCTATATGCGCAAACTAACTTAAATAGAACTTTTCTTAAAGAATCTTTTATAAGATAGAAATGTTGTGCCTTTTAGTTTAATGCTTAGGATATTGAATAATTGTTTACTTCATATATTTATCTCATGAACTTTACACAATGTCATCATGATTGTGCAAGAACTTACACATCAAGGAGAATTCATTTTTTTCATTAGGGTTTATTTCATATAATTATGTTATTTAATGGTTAATAACCATTTTCTTGATCATGTGAGGAAAAGAGTAGTGGCATTAAATTGGAATGTTGCAGATATGAAGCAAATTGATACAATTTTTAAAAATAATTGAATTTTTCTACAGGCAACTTATGTCGAAAAAGGAATTTGATACAAGCTACGTTGGGTTTATGAAGGATGGTGCACAGTGGCTGGTTGATAACACTGACATCAAACTTGTCGGTGAGTCGCAAAATTGCTGCCTGTGTACCATAGTCTTTTCATAGTGCAAGGCGAGTGCACTTTTGATGGTTGATAGGTCATGACTCATTATCTTGCATGCATAAATTAGTAGAAATATCATGACATAGAGGGCACAATATGAGAGAAATGCATAGTGCTGCAATAAATGAGAGATGGAAGACCTTCTCGTTTCTAAGTAACATGAATTTATTAATCTTCTATGTCAGTTTTACTCTTGGCACGGAACACCAGGTCAATACTTTCTCTCTATAGCAACATATTTAGCTGTGCAAAACCTTTTTTTCCCTTGTTAGTATTGTGCTGTTTGCTTTCTTATTTATATATACAAGAATAGTGTTTTTTTCATCGTTCGTCACTAGAAACTTTTTTTTGGCACATTTTCTAGGTGTTGACTATTTGTCAGTCGCTGCATATGATGATTTGATCCCTTCTCATCTGGTTTTCCTCAAAAGCCGGGTATGTAATTCTTTCTATCTCATGTTATATCATTATTCTCTTAATAATGACAGACTCCTACTCACACCTCTACTAAAAAGTTGCAAAAAATATGTATATCTGTAGTCATCTATCATCTGCAATGTGGTGTTGTTGCTCGTTGCTGTGTGTCCCATAATTACATCCATATATAAAACCTTAACCAAAATTCTTCAGCAATGTTTGCGTAAGTAAAATCCTATGGTGAAGACACTGGACTTTCACCACATTTACATATTGCACCCCAACAATGATTTCATGAGTTTTTTTGAGACACCCGACTTCCTCATATTTACATTATTGAACACTGGCAATAGTGTTTTCAGAACTGTTACCTATTAAATATTATTTTACTGCATTGATGCCTTTTTTTTTTGCATAAAGACTCCTTTTTCAAAAGGAAACATGGATGGATGATTTGTTTTTAATTGAAAAAAAATTAATTACATTAAATTGATGTACATGATTCAAACCTAAGATCCTATCATATATGCAATAATGCATCAATCAATCAATCAATCGGATGACTCAACTAAGATAGACGACTATAAATTGCTTCATCCACTGCGTTTGAATAGCATCTTTTTATTAAACAGCATGTACATAATTGTAACTGTGCCACTAGTCATTATTTTTTTGATTGATTTATTTTGTTCAGGAGATAATCCTCGTGGAAGCCTTGAAACTAGACAACGTCAAGCCTGGTATATACACCTTGCACTGCTTACCTCTTCGGTTACGAGGATCCGAGGGTTCGCCAATCCGGTGTATTCTTATCAAATGATTGTCGTCACCCCCACATGACTATCAGTAATCTCTGACTCCGTAGCTCAACAACTCTTTGGCCGTCACCAGTGCTGTAAATATTGTCTTTAGATAAATAAGGATGAGCGGTGTTGACATGGTTTAATATTTTCCTACAAGAACTGTTGAAGTGGGGCACAGAACATGTAATCTATCTACTTGGCTGATGATAGACATGTATCAGTTTGCTTTAGGAATTTGTCTTATGTTACCATGAGGATCACGACTTCCCCATCAAGGCACTATGGTTACATAACTCTGCTATCGTAGATCCTTCAAGGACTTAGTGGAGGAGCACGATGGTGATATCCTCCGGTGGGTCTTCTCCGTCTGCAAGGAGTGAAATGACTCTGGTGTCGTCTGCTTCTCCTCGGATGTCTCATTCTCGACTCAAGGTCCTCACCAGAGCCTTTCCACTCCTCTCACACGGAGCAAACCGGATGTCGACGCTGTGCTCCTCCACCCTCGGGAAAGAGCTCCAACAGGGGGATGCCGAAGTTGTAGATGTTGGAGAGTGGGGTGGAGGGCTTGAGAAGGCAGAACTTGGGTGTGCAGTAGAAGAGCGAGGAGGGGTCAACAAGGTTGTGGAGGAGGGGTCAACAAGGTTGTGGGGCAAATGATTAGGGAGGCACGGGAGGAGGTGATGCTCTTGTCCAACAACAACCACTCGTCGAGGAGACAGTCGAACATGATGCAAAGCTTGTCAAGGGAGCATAAATCGAAGGGTGATGACCACTCAGCATGATGCAACGAGAGAGGGGTCTGCCACCATCGACGCTAACGGTACCATCGTTCCTCATTCGCCATCGATACCGTCTACCATCGAACGTTAAAATTATCATTTTATCTTTTATTTTCATGTTTCCATCAATGAAATTGATGTCATTAGGATAAACAAATAATTATTCTCATAACTATAGAGATACCAATATAATTTTTAAAAATATAAAGATCAAAAATACTAAAGACAACTAACTGATTTAAGATGCACCAAAAGTTGAACACAATGACCAAATAATTCCTTGTATATTTGCCCCGAGAATATCATTAGTATCAATATCCCTAACAAACACAAATCCCCTTTGTATTAATGACATCCTTTACAATATCCTTCAAATTAACATACAAACATTGTCAACATTCCTTTGGAAAGATACCTATGACTTCAAAAGCCTTCTGCTGTTTAGTTTCCACTATAAAAACCCACGGCCTGACTGTTTCATCGTAACCTGACATCCTTAGGAGCAAGCGGCCAACACACTACAACAATGCAGATGTTGTAAAACACATACCTGGATCTCCAGCCCCCTTCAGCCACAGCCACAGCCACAGCCATAACCATTGCTGCAGAGAAGAAAGCAGGAGCCTTACCAAAAACATCCACCTGAAAAAGAATTAAATAAAAGAAAACATGATAGAAGAATTGGTTTGATTAGAGAGGGGAAAGAATCACTGGTTGTTATAATTATATGAACTATCAGCAGAGAGTGGCATCGAGTAATCCTTTCTCATGATGCGTATCGGCTTGATTAAAGCATCAAGGTTGTCTTTCTGCATGAGAGAGTTGCCCGAACTGAACTCAGATTGATGCAAGTCCTTCGAAGCAACAAAACTTGATTCACCATCGTGGTTGTCAAGGCTGAGGCTGATATAGTCAGCAAACCGGCCATCAAAGCAGAAAAGGTCTTCAACCTTCTTGTCGTCTTCTTTATCCAAGGAAACTGCTAAGGACTTGCCGACGTCACTAATGCTAGAACCAAAGTAACGGCCCCAGCTATTGCTTTGCACTGTAGATCCTTTCTTAGCCTTGCACTTGTTTTTGATCTTAGGATGATGAAGTTTGCACTTGGTTCCTTGCAGACACTTCCCTGTTGCTTTATAGAGGGGGCACACGTAACTGTGCTTCTTATGGCACTGCTAGTGGATAGACACAATTAAAGCACTCAACAAAGCAAGCAAGACAAACAAGTTATTCTTAAAACGCAATGAAAGCTAAGAACAAGAAAAATCCTCAAAAGGTTATTGAAGCTATAGTGTTCCTATAAGAACTATGCACAGTTGCAAAACGAACATGAGCATATCCAATTCACGTATGCATAGAGGTGGTGCAGACAACAGAAGATCAAAGGAGGCTTCCGGCATAAACATTTTCTCAATTTGAACATTTTTAGTTACAAAAAGATGAAATAACATTTCATTAGAATTATTAAATTGTATTAGTTAGGAACAAACATTGGCAATAAGCAAATGCCAACAAGAGCAATGCCGGAAAGATTTCAATCAAGGGGGGTTTAATAACAAAATTAACAAATTATACAAAGAAAATAAGTGGGGCGATTTCTCAAGAAAAGCTCCACATTTGTGGGTTTTCAGCAAAACCTATTCAGTGTTACATTAAACAGGTTACAGTATTAGATCAAAGATACTAATAAGTCCATTAAGGTCCAGTGTTAGATCAAACAGATTACCATGTTAGCTTCATTATCAACTTTATAGGTATTGAGGTTTCATATAACATCAACAAAAAAAAAAATGTAGGAAGCAATCTGTCTATAATGTTTTTAAATAAATTACTGAACAAGGATGCTCTAACGGAGTTTTAATTAATTCAAATCTCCACAAATTTTAATTATCAACATTATAATGGGAAGTTCTATAAAATAATTTATACAAGAGTTTAAGTGATTTTTGATGAAAATTATTATTTTTTTTATAATTTCAAAATAAAGGATGAAAAAATTTGTAATTTATTTCATCACTTAACCTTAGATTCAGATCTATATATTTTGAAAAATCCTATAATATTTATATTCATTTATTGTGAAAGAATTATAATAAAAAGGATGATGCTTAACCGATTAAAATATTTTTTTAATGGACTTGAGTGTTTTCGATCACTAAATCAAAACATTATAACCGGTCCATCATTGGAATGGTTCAACCAAACAATTGGTCCTAACAGCTAGGTTTCAAGAAGATAACAAGGGCATTTTGGTCGTTTTTCAAGGGAGGGGCTCTCTACAAGCAAAACAAAAAAAAGGAGGTTTGTTCTTGGAAAATTTCTTCCATTTGAATATCAGTTCTTGTCAATCAACCTGCAAAAGTAGCCAAAAAATTTCTTGATCGAGTGCATGTATCTTTAACATGATTTATAGTTCTCCAAACATCGTGATTCTTATTTAGAGTAAAAGCCAAAAGTATCCAATCACTAGGCTCATATCAAAAGCTTGTTGGAAAATATGGTACGCTTTGGTGCACATCCATGCGAATGTCTTATTGCTAACAAGTATCTAACACATCCGTGCTAAGGAGCAACATCACAACATCAATGACCATATACATCATGCAGATACAACTTCAATGCAATTTTTGAATGTAACTAATACAAGTCCCATGTCCAGGTACTTCTTAGTTCTTACAGTGTCTAAAACAGCAAAAACAAAGACCAGAAAAAAAACATGCAAGAGAAAAGATCAAAATCTAGATGCAAACTTTAAAAGGCAAGGGACAATGAAGTATAATAAAATTATCCAACTACAGAATTAGATTTTACATATAAAGTACTACATACCTCATCACCTTCCACACAGTATCCCTTGAGAAAACCTTCACAAACAGAAGCATTGGGATTCACATTTACATGCCTATAAGGGCAACTTGTATTGGTGCATAAACCTGGAAAAGCATCATGGATGTGTAACCAAATACATTTTCTGAAAAATTAATGTCAATTAAGATGTAACAAAGCGCGGAACAGGGTCACCTTGTAAAAAGTAGGAACAATCAGGCATTCTTTCTGGAATTATCTGTAGGGAATCTGTGTTAAAAAATGTTGGGAACAAGCAAACTAAGATATCATCCAGTAGATATGTATGAGAATCTTTTACCTTGTGAGTAAGCTTGCAATTAGCGTTTGAACATGAACCACTAAGAAATTTGGTGCAAATGGCAACTTTAGTTGGGTCATGGATGTATGGACATTTCCCACCCTTTTTATTGCACTCTCCAAATCGGGTAAAAAACTGGCAATATTGTCGCTTCTTTGCCAAGCGCAATCTGGCAGTATGCAAACTCCATCGTACTTTCTCACTAGCTAAAATGCGGATAAGTTTCTTTGGATCCCTCACAAGTTGGTTACCGTTACCTATTCGTATATATCTGTTTGAAAAGATAAAACCAAAATTTTGAAAAAACATCCCGATTGAGTGCAAAAGTTCAAATCAATAAGCATATATGAAAACATCATACTCATTATTGCCACCCAATAATTTCCTTTGAGATAAAGATATCTTCCTGCTGTTTCTTACTCCTTGGTCAATAGCACACGAGTGTTCATCTGCAGGAAATGCCAGAACAAAGTATTCCAACATATTGCATAGTTAAACTGGACTAGAACCATGCTCAAAAGACCGTAAACAGAACTGACCTAAAGTTATAGTTTTATAGTGAAGCAGATCCAATCACAGGAATCCTAAAAATTCTGTATGTAATGATATAGAACATAGTAATTTTTAGGGACTATAAGAAGAATGCATTAGTACTGGAAGTCTGAAACTGTTACTGATTCCAAAGTAAAGATGACCCTTATGATACTGAAATCATTAATAAACCAATATTTCCCCATCTTGACTTCCTATGACAAGCATATCTTATGCACCACTCTTTTTCTTTTTTTTTGCATCTGAACCATTATTCATAGAAATTGACTGGTATGTACACTATCATATAAGGTTTAAAAGTCTGATGCACCTGTATGTTTTTTCCAATAAGCATGCCTTCACAATTAAATTACCTATGAGTAGATCTTTTGGTTTATTGTTAAGACGACCTCTCAGCAGTTTTCCTCACTGATCCAAATAAGCATGGACTGATGATCATGTACCGACTAAGTACTGCAGCCAATAAATCTCATCTGGGCGTTGTGGGAGAACATTGTTCACCCTTTATTTCACATGCACTATAAAGCTATCATTTTGCCTCTGATCACAAGGTACTGAATATTATGGACCATAGAGTTGTTTTTTAATGAATTAGTAGAATGCACATACATGGACACATTATAATACAGCCATCTATTTGTGTGCCTTCAACAGTCACTTTAATTCTTTGCACCTCTACAGTCACATCATCCAAAAATAGGGAATAAGCTGTGTATTCAATCTGTCAAATTTCCTCCAATTATGATCGATGATACAGCTTGTGCAGGCTTCAGGTTTGGTGGGCCAAGGGTGTGCGGTAACACTAAGCAGGGCCCAACCTTCTCTACCAAACAACCCATTAAGGCAAGGTCCCCAGAGATGCTCCTGACCTATAAAAATAACTATTCATGATGGATTAAGATGACCTGTATCAGTTTAGCTTATGAATCGAGGTTGATGCACACTATTCTTGAAGATAAATGTGGATTGCATCAAATTGTTTCAAAGAAGCGGTTGCCTCCGACCCAAATTGGCTCAATGATATTTAAGGTTGCACTAATCTGTTGTACTGAATAGCTTAAACAGAAAGCAGTTAAAAGTCAGGTCAAGCTTGTCTAACATCCTATGGCCTTGGTGGTCAGTTTAGGATGCTCCGAGAGATTAGCATAGCATAATATTGGTGTTTGAAAGAGATTCAAGTCTCACTTCTTTATGCAAGAGCAATGACAGTCGTACATTACAATGGTATGATGATGTATGGTAGCATGCTGAAATACAGGATGGAATGCTTAGAAAGCAAGAGAATGAACTCTATTGCAGGGAGATTGTTTAGCAAAGAAATCAGCTATACTTATTTCATTGACAAATAAAAAAATGGTATAAAAGAAGCAAAGATCATAGGTCCATGGTACATCAAATTTTATCATCAAGGCTTTGTTGTAGTTTCTAACCATGTAACTACAATAATTTATCAAATAAAACATTCATGATTGTACATCAAAAGTAAATGTCAAAACAATCTTCAACACAGAAGACAAAACTATTTCTTAAAAGTTATACTGCAAAGGTACAAATAATCAAATAACTACTGGTCACAAATGCGAAATTACTCAAACACTTCAAGCAAGAGCTCTCGTATCCACTTACCAAAAAAAAAAAAGAGCTCTCATATCCACATGAGAACCAACAAATATAATAATTATTAAAATAACTTACAGCATTCGACAAGTTCTTCCGACTAAAGGTACAGGTTGGGGCAGGTTGATGAACAACCCTAACCCCAATCCAACCCTTGGGACCCCGCCCAACTCCACATATCGAGCAGACAAATTCATGTTTAGTCAGCTTATAGATGGGCTGGGTACAACCGCATTGACTTATTCAACATTTTATTTGGGAGAAAGGTAAAAGAGAGCTGTCTCCGGACCATTCATCAGTCACAATGGACATTTTAAAATCTATGCTTCATATGAGCTCGATCATTGATTACGATGATCAATTAATATATATAACTGCAAAGCGAAAAACATACAATTATGTGTATATCTCAAGGTCAGACCAAATTGGTTGGATCAGGTTGGGTTGGGTTAGAAATCAACAAGTACCCAACCTAAACTCGAGTCAGGTTGAGGAATCTCAACCTTAACCCAACCCCCCATTAACCAAGTTGGATCAAGCATGTTCAGGACAGACCCAACACCTTTTGCACCCTTACTTCCAATAGTTGTATGGATGAATCTTCAACATATCAAGATCTTCACATCCATATCAAAGACATATTAGCAGCTACAACTGCCAAAAAGAATCTAGATTTTCACATGCAATTATATATCTATATGCACGTATATTTGTATGTTTGTATATCACAATCCTGATCCTCGGTCCACCATGAAACATAGAATCTTCTACACTTAAAAATACTCCTCAAATCAATAATCAAGGTAAGCTGGTCAAATTACCTACAATATACCAAACTAAGTCAATATGAGTTTATGAGAATGCTATTACGAGTGCAAAGATTAAGCAAAAACAAGATCGTAGTAAGTGACTAAGGCCATACAACTTAAAAAGATGTCATGTCAGTGATATATGGTGGAAAACCATTCCACACTTGTATAGGCTTTTGAAAAGAAGGGCATTAAAGATCAGTATACTTTGCGAGCAGTAACAATTGTCAACTTGATCTGAAATAAGACTAAATTATAACTTATGGAGTGAAGAATTTCCATTACTTTTATGGTCAGAAACAGAGGCCAACTTCTCTCTTTCTTTTTTCTTCCTCTCAACTTCAGCAACTGCCAACGCAGCTTCCTGTGATGCAGGATAATAACATCAGTTCAAAATTCAAGCAATTACAGATACATCATCAATATTCGGTATAAGAACCACTAGCTTAATAGAAGTAAAAGATTATCATGCCAAGATTAGAAACAATTAAGTGAGACAGAAAGTGGACTGCAATAATGCAACTAACATTACTGCAGAACTCCACCCTCATCCCCAGCCCTTCAACTAAAAACATAGCACGCCCACATGAACTATTTTGATCCTGTTCATGGCAGTTGACAACCATACATGAAAGATTATGAGGAAATGGTTTGTAGAAATGAAATTCTAAGGCGATAGAGTAATAAACAACTATCATTATGAGGTTCTGTTTTGCACTATAAATGTAACCTTTTGAAAATGTATGCATTGGAGGTGTAAAAAGGAAATTCTAGGTGTTATAAAGTTGCATACAACTATCATTTCATGTTTCTATTTTCAGTACAGAAGTTACATTCTGGAAAGGTATTGGAAGATTAACTAGAATTGTAAAACTCAACGACATTTACATTGAACAAAATTTGAAACCTGAAAAATAGAAATATGAGCGCTGACTATGATATGTTTGACTTCAAAAGTGAAACAGGCTGGTTTATCCAGAAATAAGATCCTCTGGATGTGTGGCTACATTTGGCAGAAGCTACCTAGATGACAAAAACTGATGAGAAGAAGAGATATACGAAGATGGGCTCGCAGTTACAAATCCTTAAACATTTAAATGTCTCAGAAGCTGAAGTTTTAGTTGGAATTACAATTAGTTCAATATGAAGACGTAACTACAGAAGTCAATCTGCACTATCAGATTAGTAAAACCAATGTTACTGAATAAGACATTGAGTATATGAATGCATATTTGTTAAGAAATGGAAGCAGAAGTACAGAATAGCCGATTTTAATCAACAATTAAGTACAGAAGCATACGCCCTTGGCTCACCTACATAGGAAGACTGATTATTGGCATTGAGAAGAAGGCTTACGATTTGATTCTCAAGTACCATTACAGGTTTAGAACATTCGTTACATAAAAAAGGGTCCATACTAGATGTTCACAAAAGATAACAGACTTCACTTGTACAAGCCAGGTTACAACTAAAATTCCACAATTCATGCACAGAGAACAATTAGAAAATTTTGTTGAAGACAAAACACAGAGAGAGTTCTGATGGTATCACACTATCACTCACCTTATTAACCACTTTTGAGCGTCTCTGCATGGACCTTGACCATTTCAAACTACATCGACCAACTTGTGACACCCCAGATTTTTGTAGAGAATAACCATCAGTTGACAGTGTGTAGGCTATATCCCTTGTAAGCTGCATTTTTTGACTGGATCCATCATGGAAGATATTTCTCATATAATTAGTTCCAACAGAAGGCAAAGAAATTAAAAAAACATATAATTAATAAATACATGAGAAAATAGGCAGGAATCAAGGGGACCCAACCTTCATGTAAAATCTTACCTGCGCAGCAATAAGGAATGTCTCTTCAAAACTGATGAATTGTTGGTCCAATACGAAGTTCTCTTCCATGGGAAAAGGTGAGGAAGAACCTTCAAGCGAGTTAATGATGAAGCACTTTTTTTATGTGGTTCTAAGCCATTCAATGTCCAGACACGAGAGAAACTGAAGTGCTTAAGCTGCTTCTCTCGAACTGCATAAATGAAAAATAAATTGAATAAATAAATAAAACTCGTAAAAGCTCTATATAACTTTGAGTTATCTGAAAAATATCCAAATGGAAAAAAAAGATATGAGGATCATCCGAGTGATAAAAAAAAGCAAACTATATCAGCTAAAAAATTACATGAAATGTTAAACTGATGCTGCTCTGTGCTCCACAACAAAAATTAAGAGTAAATCCAAGAGATAAAAAAATTAAGTAGAGGTTAGAACTTAGAAGGAACTAAAATCAAGGACATCAACATAGATGTTCATAAACTATTTCTCCTTATTGTTCAAACTAGACAAGGTTATATCCAGATAGAGAGAAAGTGAGGTTGGCAGCAGCTTGATAATCTTCTGATTTGATTCACTGATTGGTCACTTCTCAATAGCACAGATGATTGCTTGGATTGTATCAGCTTGGTTTTTCTTGTACCCATCAACATACAAAGCAACAGGATATTACTATATCACCAAATAATTTAAATCAAATTAGCTCCTTAGACTTAGAAAGTGCATCACAAACCTTGCTACAAATATTTGTGACCTTGATGCATTTGCAAATTTCTTGGCTTTTACATGTGTGGACTTCAACTACTATTACATAGATAGGCTCCTGCCTGAAATCAACTTGCGTGTTTTTTCAGCCAGGCAATTCATGTTCCTCTGCATGTACATTGGGACCATTGTACAAGCAACATTTGATATGAGCTCCACAAAAGAGAAATTTGATATGTGGTTGCAAAAGCAAAGGACTGTTGCCTCATGCTGACCATCCATATCGGTCTCTGGCCACACCAATACGCACCAGTGAGCCCACACACAGTAACTGGTATGCATGAAAGACGAGAAGAGAAAGGAGAAGAGGAAGGAACATATAGCAGCGGAGGAATGGGAGGAAGGAGGAAGAAGGAAGAAGAGAAGAAGATGGAGAAAAAGGAAGAAGAAGAAGAAGAAGAGAAAAGAGGAGGAAGAAGGAAGAAGGAAGCAGTGGAGGAAGTGAACCCAAAATTGGCAGCGACAAGCAGCTAGGACCGCCGAGCAGCTAAGCTCGCAGGTTCTGCGTATACAATGCAGAGGGATCGCATTCCAACAATTGTTTAATAGTTTTTTTCTTTAACAATTCGGATCAGACTGCCCAAAACGAGGGTGATTTGGGTATCATTCATTTTGTACCGGTCCAGGCAAAATTGCATTCCATGATTGCGACAATATAGCCTTTAACCATTAAAGAATATCAAAGGCCATAGGTGTCACACCTACTAGATATCTATCTCCATTATCACTCCTCACGCTTGGTATTACCTGTCTTCAAAGGTTTGTTTAGAGATCCAATTCCCATTCTCACAGCTGGTCCATCTAAACAAGGTTTAAAGGTTTGTAGAAAGCTACAATTACCAGGGACCCCTAGAATGAATTAAACATTGAAGACTGATGGAGATAGCAAGAAGATAGTAAGAGGATCGTAAACATTCAAACATCAGGTTGTCCAAGGCTTTTATAATGAATATCAGGATTTCATCTTATGTAAAATTAAAAATGTAATCCTTATTTAATAGAGAAACTCTTTTATGTTCAAAACAAGTTAAAAGACAAATGTGCACCCACACACAACGAATTCTACTTTCATGAATTAGTACATGAAATTTGAAAATGAGATTTAGAAGCAAAATGCAATGACTTCATAAAGTTGCACTCCAAAATAAATATAGGGGCAGTACCTTTTCTGGATACTATCAACTAAGATCATTGTTGCAAAAGATCTGGATTTCAGTTCAATCAAATCATGCACTGACAAACTGTTTTGCATAATTTTATTTGGCATAGAATAGTATTTTATTCTAATACGCTCAATACATAAAAGATGTTTCAATCAAATCACAAGAATTAGCATCATATGTAGGAATCTGTATAACACTAACGAGAACAAGTGATGACAATTTTCTGTCAAAAAAGGTAGTCGATGATGTTAGCATTAAAAAGGCACGATCCGTGTCAAATATCTAAAAAAAAAAGTGGTAAAATGGATGTTGTTTCTAACACCAATGGTCTCACTCTCTTCTGTATAATTGTTACAAGTTGTAACAAACACTACTTGAGAGAAATTGATTCCTATTCCGATAAAAGATATTCAAACCAAGATCTTTAGCTTTAGAGTTATACAGCTAAATATCTACATCTATTTACCAAGTTTAATATGCCTAGTTGTCTACATCTACTTTACAATTGTTACAATTAGTTGAATAATAATAATAAAGGAAATGACAGCAAGGCAAAATAAACAGTCCATACTTGCAGATGCGAGCATATGAACAAAAAAGATGCACAAACAGCAAAAATAAATTAAAGAGGAAAAAAAACATAAGACACGATAATTTATTGGAGTCAAATTATATGGTATATAGAGACACGCAAACACACAGACCTTTATTCAATTTCTTCTTGAGTAGAGTAGAAGAGCTGCGATTTGAGGTGAATATAGGAACCTTTTTCTCATCTGAACTTGTATTTTCAGCATGAGCCTTGTCCTGCTTATTTTGACCATCTGAAGAATATATAGTCCGTACAAGCTGGTTCTTCTTTTTCCTGTAGTAAAGATCTGATGATGCCGAGGAAGGAAATGTTTGGGCCTTGTCCAAAGGAGGGTTAGCTGAATCAGTAGGTTTAGGCCCAGAAGCAGCAACCAACTGATTAGACTTGTGTTTCACATATACCATACTCTTAGTACACAAAGGATCGGATGTTTCATCAATCTTGACATTTTGGTCATCGACACTGCAGGAAGCCAAGTCGAGTGGTCTGCTGTGAACCTCAGTCCTAACTTCAGGAATAGAGTTCTCTGATAAGGGATGAGGAGCTTCCAACAAAGGGTCAGCAGTGGAGTTTGATAACTTTGTGCCAAGAGGTAAAGGAGGCGTTTTAGGTCTCTCAAAAGAAGTATTAGAACAAGTAAAACCATCATTGGTAGTATCTTTACTCTCAAAATTCATGCTTTTCTCCATATTATCTTTGCTCAATTTACTCGAATTGCCCAGAGTATGTGATGGCTGAGGAGGAAATTCAATAGATGGTTTCCTAATAAGACTATTACCTTTACGAACATAAGAGCTTTGAAACTTTCCAGGCTTCTTTGGTGATTGTTTACACAACGAACCAACTCTTTGAGACTGCAGAACCACGTGAGAACTTGAAGAGGAAGCATCATTTCGACGCCATGTCTTGTTTCTCAAATTGTGACGTGAATGAGCTGATTCCTTCAGTGAAGTTACTGAATTAGCTCGACTTGGAACAACTTTTGGAACACCAGAACTCAGAAAGGTTTTCTGGCCCAGATGCACTTGTCCATTGACTGGTTTTGATTCTGTGATCTTTTGTTTCTCAGAGTCATGTGACAACAAGTTCTTTTGTTTCCCAAGAATAGGTTTACAATTAATGTCTTCATCTGATTTGACACCTTCAGCTTCAGATACCAAAGATCCCTTAACAGGTAAGGAAGAGTTGTCTTCCTTGCTAAGTTCCTGGTCTTGCTTATCACAACAGTTGTTGAAGTTAGTGCAACCGTAGCTGTCAGGCAATCCTGGATGGAGTTGTTCTGGCACTGTAAAATGAGAAGCATCTTGAGTTTCAGACATAACGAAGGAACAAATTGCTAAACTTTTCCCTCCAGGTCTCAAACAATCAGATTGAGGTATTTCAACATGAGAATGAATACTACAACCATCATCTTTTTCACATATGGCAGTTTCTGGATGGTATTCCCCTGAGACTGCATCTATTAACAGCGGAGGAAGATCTGCTGAAACATTCTGCATTTCCGAGTGTAAATAAGCATCAGCATTTGTAATCTCTCCATAACCAAAATCCTTGAACTCTTCTTTTGCACCCTTATTGACCTCTGTGAGCTTATCTTCGTCAGTCTGTTTTTTACTTTTCAAGTTCTTTTCTATAGAATCATCTTTGCTGAATGTGGAACTAATATGATCAACTGGCGTGACAAACTGCTCATCCCTCCCCGGTGGTGATGAAGAAGAATGCTCGGATGAAGATGGGACAAAACCATTATCAGGACATCCACACTTTTCGTCATCATCTGGCCCATCAATATCCTGGTTGTCATGGCTATCAGATATGATATTCTCAGCCAGAAAAAGAGCTGATGGCAATTGCTCAGTGCCAGATTCCGGTGCAGCCTCATGAGCCCCTTGATCAAATGGCCTTGAGCTAGCATCATTTACAGCTCCAATATCAACCGGCGGACTAGTGCAGTTTTGGCCATCATTTTCTCCAAGATTGATAAATTTCTTCTCCTTGTCACTATCATCGCCACCAGCTTTGAATATGCTAACAGATATGGAAAGATTTTCTGAAATCCTCTTCTCTGTAGCCTTTGTGTCTGCCTGACAATGCTCTGAATTTGTAGAATTAGCAAGTCTAAATTCTGGAATTTCTGCACTATGACAGTTACTGTCGTTAACCTCACCAAGGGCAATGCAGTTGGGAGTCTTTTTTCCTGTTTCCAGAACCTTCGTTGAACAAGTTTGAGAGTTGGCATCATTCGCAGGCTTGATAGAGGAAGCGCCTTGCTTTCCTGACAATTTTAAATCATTTAGTACCTTCCTAGGAGTATCTAATATGGGCTTTTGAGGAATCCCATCCTTCACCGCAGAAACGGATGAACCAGGATCAGTAGGAACGGCAAATTCCTCCCATTTTCTCACCAACTTCTTCTTTTTCACAGTCTTCTTCGGCATGGACTCCTCAGGATCCTTCCCATCAAAACTCACAGCCAGACTAGGAGAAGCCAAGACTTGACCCGCCAAATTATTTGATTTAAACGAGAAATCCGGTATACCCATTTCTGCTTGGTGCTGGACAGCGTTACTGGAAGGAGAAAATGGTGCGGGAGAAGGTGAAGATAGAAAGGATGGCTTCTCCTGTATCCTGTTCCAGACAGATATCCCTGATTGTATTCTAGAAAGGGCACTTGGCCTCTTTGTAGGTTGCTTGATTGGTGAATGCGCTATATTGTAATCATTTCCTCCACTACACATCTTCCTCTTGCCTCTGTTACCTCTGAAATAATTTTCTTGAGAGCCATAAACTGCACCGGCAATAGGTGCCTCATAGGCAACATCTGCATTATTATTTTCAAGAAACTCTCTATCTCCATCAGAATAAGAATGGGCAGAAGGTTGCAACGAGGGCAGTGGTGGCTGAAGATGACGTTCCATGATAGAAGCAACTTCTCTCCGATCCTCTCTGCCTCTGTCGGAATAAGAACGCATCAGCGGTAGCTGCTGCTGCTGCCGCCATTCTGTAACGGAAGCAGCCTCCCTGTTTCCATCTGTGGCTACAAAGTGCCTCGTACCCCTCGGGGAAGAAGTGTACGCTGCCCCTAGAGAAGCACCAGGCAACGATTCCGGGAAAGCACGGTGCTGATGGCCGACCTCTCCGTTCCACAACTGGATATGCCTCTGGCTTCGACCACCCGAGTTCTCTTCATGGTCGGGATCTTGCGCCCATCGCATCCTCTTCCTTCCCACCGAGCCACCATCCAGATCCTCCGGATAAAAATTACCCCGACAAGAACTCGCAAGCCGTCGCCTGTCATCTTCCTCCCACCTCAGTCGAATCAAATCCTGCCTCTCATCGACAACCCTAAACTTATTCGCATCAAGAACAGTGCATTCTCGGGGATCTTGGACGAAACCCTCGCCGGGGCCCAGCAGATGAGGCCGGCACGAGGGATAGCGGTCGTCGGGCAGGGGCAAGCGGTCCGTAATCCGAGGGGAAGGCTGGAGGAAGGGGTCATGGGGGTGAGGATAGGGCAAAAAGAGGTGGCCACCGTCCTCGACGGGTGCCCGGAAGTCGCGCTCGTGGCGGCGAGGCGGGTTCTGGTTCTGATACGGCGGTGGCGGCGGCAGTGGCGGGAGAAAAGAAGCAGCGTGGTGGGTCTGACGGGGGTAGTAATTGGGATCGACGAATTGGTGGGAGGGGGGAGCATGGTTGTCGTACCTGGATCGTCCGGAGAGGTGAGGAGAACGCAGGGGATCCATCGTCCACGCGGAGCGCCTCCAAGAAGAATAAGAAGGGGGAAAAGGATCGCTTCTCGAAGCCGCAAAGAGACACTGGAGGAGGAAGAGAAGAGCGGCGAAGGGAAGCGCGTCGGCGTCTGAAGGAGAATGGAGAAGAGAAAACTGGCCAAGGGAGGCGTATCGGCGTGTGAAGGAGAAAAGAGACGGCTGGCGTAGACGGAAGGTGGGTGGAAAGTGACGGTGATTAAAGAACGAGTGCGTGTGAGTCACGATGAGCGACACCGTATCCTACGCATAAGATCGAAAGGCTCACATCAAAACGTGATACCCATCCAACGGTCGCGGAGCCTGCCAACTGAGAGCGTAAGCCCTACGCGTAACTTTACCCTAGCGCGAGGCCATTTTTTTCAAGTTAACGACCTACGCCACACCTGACGCGCCCGTCACCCGAGATCACCCCCCTCTTGATGAGCTCCTTTGGGCCCCACTGGGCAGCCATTGGTTCCTCGAATCGCAAACGGGTTCGTGGAAGACTGCCAACCTGTAACTTCATATTCCCACAAAGACAAATTGGGTAGAAGGTCTGGCAGCAAGATTTAATTCGCCCAAAAACATACGAAACCTAAATATACAGCAGAGGCAATAAATTACTTGTGTAGTTCATCACCATCGTCACAAGCTTCATCCTCTGAAGACTCTTCCTTTGGAGCTCCGTCGCTTGGTTTATTCTTCTTCATCTTCTTCCTCTGCTTCTTCTTTTGGCGTTTCAGGCGTTTCTTTGCCGTCCTTTCCTCCGCAGCCTTCAGCCTCTCCTCCCTCCTCATATTAAACTCTGCTACCTCTTTTCTTCTCTGGTAATCAGCATCCATCCTGGACAGTCGGTCCTGCTCCTTCCTCCTCATCTGCCGATACTGTTAATCACAAACACCTTCGTAAGGCAACAGGCGAGAGATGCTGCGCCGAAAGCAAGCGAATTCAAATCGACCATATATGTGTTTGTTCAGTCCAAGTTTCGTCCAATGGATTAATTCAGAGTAAAGAAAACCAAGAAGCAAACAGCTCATCGTTTTGCTGCATAAAATCTAACAAAGTCAAATAATATCAAAATGCTCCCTGTATCGAAGTGGCTCAGTACGATAATGCTCTTTCTCTAACATGGAACTAAAGACCTAGTTGCAACTCAGGAAGAGAAAGTTATTGTATCGTAATGTCACTGCCAGCAATGCTAACAAATCCAAGTAATTTCAATACGCCCCTCAGATCAAAGTGGCTTGGTATAATACTTACTCTTTTCTCTAAAATGGAACTAAAGCCCTAGTTGCAATTCAGGGAAGTTATCGTATAAATTCTAAGCTTCTTGCCTATCATAGATTGCAAGGGCTGGACGTAACAGCATGGTACTTCAGAGGCTTTTATCCGACACATTAGTGTTTAAGTTGTGATCACATAGTGTTGACTTGGCACAAGGCTCGTGCCAACCAGCATGAAGCTCGTACTGAAATTAGTAAACGAATATCATAACGGCATATTACCAGCACAAAACCGTGCCATGAAAATGAAATCTTAGGTGCCTACAACGTCTTTAGCTATAGGTAGATTGTGTATCGTCAACAATCTTCACATGACACTAAGCTGCTTACGTACTGGAATCTCTGGTTTGAATTTAGCACTCAAACTAGATGCTTTCGAACCAGATGAAGAGAATATGCTTACGACAATTGATCAACCATTAATTACCTCATCAGTCCACATGCCACATGGAGCAGAATAAGCCGATCAAGTTTGTAGTTGATATAAACTTGAAAATTATGAAATACTTACTCCTAGTTGTTCGATCAAGTTTGACACAAAAATAAAAACAATCTTAACAGAGTAAAGTAAATAAGAACCCAACCAGATGGCTTGCACACCACCAGAACTGTGGTCTAAGGCATACCAACTCATTATTATTGTGCACTGCACTAAGAAGATTTTGAGTCTGTCACATATGTTCGTTAAAACTGTTAAACTAGCTTCACGAGCGACGACGAGTTGTGACGAGAATCCTATCGGTGCCAGTAAGCCCCAAATCAGGATGTGCAACACACTAACTTGGATGGAAGCATGTTTCAATAATCCTTATTGAAGCATGATGGTCTGAAACATGCACTTTGGTGCAGACAAATTTTCTTAGTGGCAATGCAGTTGTTGGTGAAATAAGGCAGGTTGTGAACAATCGACCATTGTGCATTAGGAATGTGACATTGGATATACCAATTAAACCAGTCCTTAGTATGCACATAACAGATACTAAGAAATGAGAATGCGGCCTAGCTTCCAAGTTCCAATATGGAAAGCTATGAAAGGAAAGTTGTCATGGCAACGATCGAACACTATCACAATTCCATTTCATATTGAAATATAGGATAAATTAATTAAAATTAATCTATAAAATGGATAATATCACGAAGTGGAGGCGGAGAGAGACCTGATGGAAATCGCCGGAGCCGGAACCGGCGGAGCTGCCGGAGGTGTTGCTGACTCGGACCGGAACGTTCTCCATGATTCTTCGAAGCTTCACCTCGAGGTCCTCCTCTTCCTCCCTCAGCATGGGTCCACTCTTCGTGTACTCCACCATTGCGCCACCCCGTCCGTCCCCCGCACCGGTCTCTGCATCGATCGCAGCGCCGGTCTTGGGAGCCACCGCGACGAGCTGGAGATCGCTGCCACTCCCGTCGCCATCCCTCGACGGCCCGGACATCGCCGCGTCCAAAATGGAAGAACCTGAGACCCTGGTGTAGAGAAGGGGATCGACGAAATATGACGAAAGTAAATATCTCAAGAACCCCGTCAAGAAACGGGAAGGTGATCCGACGAGAAGCTCGAGTTGAGACGCGATCGAGAGGTGCAGAGTGGCACGCGGACGAAGGTTATCTGCGACGGCACGGCGGTCGGGTGGCGATGGAGTACGGAGCGGGAGAATTAGGGCGAAAGGTCGCCAGATGCCACGACGACCGGCTCGAGGGTCAGGGCTTGCGTTTGTTTTTTCTTGCTCGGATAAAAGTGCGGTTTAGGAAATGACCAGACCGGAGTGGTCCAGTTCGGGTCGGACCGGTTATCGTCGTGTGCTTCCCTGAAAGTTGTGCATATATATTTTTTATAAATTAAAAAGAACATAATTACTCTGCTAAATTTTAGTATAATAATTATATAGATTAATATGGATAATATAATATATTGATAATAAATGTCACATCAATAACTTTTGATGCCACGTCAACATCTAGCCAATACCAAAACACTTGATGCATCACAACCAAGTAAAAAATATCTTATTGCATGTGATGCATCCACTAATGACATATATGAAAGTGCTCACAATGCATTATAATCAAACAAATCATCTGTCACAAGTGATTGCATTCGTCCATAACATATATATTACGATATATGATGTACCATAGTCAAACATAAAATATCTCCATGGGCGTGATGTATAGAGATATCAAAAATAACTTATGTACTATGATTTAGTAAAACATCTTGATATCTAATATATCTTTATAAACAAAAACACTAAGAGAAAATCATCTCTCGTATACTCACCTTTACTTATCAAAGCATCAAATATGTTTTAATCGGACTAAACATCTCTCATGCATAATGTGTTCAATCTTGAACCATCAAAACATTTGATACGTTTAAATCGAGTAAAGTATATTTTTATATATAATTTATTAATCTAAAATATATACATAAGACATTTGATGTGACGTAATCTAGTAAATCCTTTTATCTGCATGGTGTATTGAGTTCATAAGATAGGTTTTATATTTTGGGATGAATAAATCCATATCTCAAGTGCAATAAAATGACAAATGATATAATAATTATGTACGATCCATCTAGGTTCAGACACGAGAAGTATCGTCTTCGTGGACACCTTGCGAAGCCTTATGCATGATATCCCAAAATGGCCAACCGGTTACGTGAAAGCCTAAATTACGACCAAGTAAGTCGATCTCATATTAAGTGAAGAAGAAGAAGTAGTCATTAAAAAAAAACGACGCTTAAGTAATGAAATTTAATTCATTTGGAGAATATACAAATGAAATAATGAAAATAGAAAGAAAAGGACACAAGCCTGACCTAGTTCGTGTGATTTGTCTTTGAAGTGCTAATGACTGTGATTGGTGGGTGGGGAATCGTCTTCGGACGTGGCAACATCCAAACCCCAACTAATGCAGCCTCCAATGGAGGAGACTTCTTGTCCTCCTACGTGGTCAACTCAGCAAAGATAATTAGATGTCGAACTTTGACTTCCGCGGACAGCGACGACACATACGCTGACTGACTCGGTTGACTCAGTCTTCATGCTTAGCCTCGTCGCCCCACTCCAAACAATAATCCCATCCGTGGTTTGCTCATCGTTCCACCACAGTGTATTTATATCCCTTTTATATGTTTTAGCATCGAGGTTTAAACGTTGTAAATATAACCTTATATTTTCATAATTATTTTTATTTTTCGTTCCAAAAATAAATGAGAAAGACTAACTGAATCTAGTAACATGCTATTAATATTATTTTATAAGCTAAGTTACATAAAATCTTCTATGTAATCAGTTCTCAGCATTTGTCACTCATATATAAATATAAAAAGATTCACACATTCGATTGCACGGAGTAATGCATGCATGTGTCAATGCATGAGAAGTCACATGTTATCATGTGTTTTGGATTTTTGTTCATATAGATAAATAAATGAAGGGTAAGATCATATCGAATAATATAAAAAATATATGATCTGATCGATAAAGATTGATTGATGATGTTCTTTCTTATCATATTAAGTCATATGTCAAGAACAAACTACGTTGGAGACAAAGATGTGTAGGAGCTTTATTGGTTGTAAAGATTTCACTGTCATATGAAATGAAGAAATGTGAAGCATGTCAGGTTTTATAGACAAAAAGATTATTTTTGTTTGTTCGCTAATTTAATTGTGTGTTCATTTAGATTATTTTGATGGTAATTTTTCGCTTAATTGACACTAGATTTTATTTATTCAATACCAGTCATGGTCAAACTCGGTCAATCTTTGTAAGTTATCCAAAAAATTGTTAGAATAAATTAATTCATTATATTTTTTTAATGCAATCGATCTAATCGATTGGACTAATTTCTGAAAATAAGTCTTTTTTTATATTTTTCTTGGGAAACGCTCCCACTTTTAGAATTCTTAAACACCACTATTTTTTTTGCCTAATATCTAAAATATATATATTTTGTTTTTTATATAGATCGATAACTAGTTCGATTATAATATTTTTAGTAATATTAAAAAAAATATTATAATATAACGTAGAAAAAAAATTGTAATATAGTGTTTCTATTTTCGACAATACTAAAAAAATACTATAGTATATTATAAAAATATTTTTAATATAATATTTTTATATTGTATGATAGAGTTTTTATGGTATTATTGAAAATATTATAATGTAGTATAAAAATATTATAACTCGACTGATTTACCTTATAGACCAATCAAAATAATAAAAGAGATAAATGTAGAAGAAAAAAAAAAGTGTGGGTGATTAGCGATATTTCAAAAATTATGTAAAAAAGGGTAATGTTTGAGAATTCTAAAAATGTGGAACGTTTGATGAGAAAATTAAAAAAATTCACCCGATTTGATTTTTGATTTATCAAGTCCGATCATACAGTTCGATCCGATTATATACAGACGGTAGAGATGCAAATTGTACGTTCCAAACGAGATGTGTAATCGTAGAGGATCCAATTGGATAAACTGTACTCGAACAGTATTGGCGATTCGTCGACAAGGTGGCCTCGTGACGGAGGGAGGGGTTTTCCACTGCGTGAAGGGAGTGGGTATGCCATGCCGCCCACCGACTCGCCCACTTGGTCGTAACCCGATGTCAATATGACAACACATAACATGGATAAAATAATGATCTAGCATAGTACTGATGGTATTGCTTATCATTACAGAAAATATATATAATTGGTGGCAAAATATATTCAGATTCCATGCATCTAAACTAGCTTGAGCATCTTTGACGACAATCTCGAATTTGTTTGTTGTCAGTTGATGATGACGAGATTGCATCTCGTTTTTTTATTTATTGAATATAAAAAAATTAGGTGATTTTTTTTAAAAAATTAAGTTTCATAAATTTTTACATAATATCTTAATTTTTTAAAATTTTCATAATATATATATTTTTAAATGAAAATCCTATTTTATTTCTATCTTTGTCGGATCTGGCATTACTTCATTCCTCGCGTGTGGTCGACGACAAGAGGGCCAACCTCTTTGTACCACCCATCATCGACTTCTTCATTGCTCACGATTGACCATGAGAGCACGTAGGTAGTCCTTTTTTCTTCTTGGCTACGTGGGTAATAATGAGAGCATGTGGGGTTGGATCATACCTCATTTCTTTTTTGTCTGTGGCCTACAACAAGAGTGACTTGTGCGCAATGATGACTAATAAGGACCATCAATAGACATGGGTTAGACGAGGGTGATGGACAAAGACGATGCCTAACAAGGATAGTATTGTTATTTAAAAAGAAGATTTTCTATTAAAATTATTGAAAAAAGGTGTTATTTAAAAAAATTTCAAGAGTGAATTTTTTTTCAAACATTCGCTCAAAAAATTTAGCTAGAAAAATATAACGTCCACCGACACAGGCAGCTACCTGCCTACTGATTGGAGTCATTGCTGGATCGGAGCGGGACCCAACAACGGAGGGAGGGAGGAAAAGAGACTGTGGTAAGAGCAAATTAATATACGGGAAACGGCGATGCAACTTCTCGGCTCTTTCGCGCGGAATATTATTACGGGGGACCGAATTTTATTATCTTAATTTTCTATCAATTATTCGGATGCCAGTCGATCCAACTAATCGAACATGAAGTTAGTGTCGAGGGAAGCACCCTCGCAACCCACCCTTGGTTCTCTAACCATGCGACCTCTCTCCACGAGTATAATAACATTTCTACCCTCAATGCCCAACGCGTCTTCCGTGAATAACCAACCCTCGCAGGTGCGCCAGGGGGCACGTGGGTTGCGGATGCACGTGCGGGCGTAACTGCTGCCTGCGTTCTCTTCCGCAACCGAAACGGGCAGGACAGGCAAACGTGGGGACAGTGGGGGAGAGGTCGACTGAGAGACAGCTGTGAACGCGTAACAGTTCAGTTGTGTTCTTTTTGTCCGCTTCCGATCCATACTCAATATCCTACCTAATATCATTTTCTACAGCGAGGGGTGATACTAACATTACTAATTATTATGCTCGGCGACATAACCAAAACTTTAAAGAAATGGAGGACGGAAATGCGGAGAGGTCGGTCGCGATTTAACAAAGGGTGGTCCAATCAAGTGGAGATGGGATTTCAGCAGGTGTTTGGCGGTTGAGGCGACCAAGTAGTATGGGCTGGACGACGGAGTCAGTAGAGAAACGAAAGGGGAGGGGCCGTTACAGAGCTGCAGCTGGTGGGAGGTTGACAGGCTGGCGTGACGGGACGGCAGTAATGATCCACCGTCTGATTTCGAGACGAGTTTTGTCGTCTTCTTCTATCATGCAACGCAAACATTTATATAAAACCATCAAAGTCAGAAAAAGACGCGCCCGTCACTGTGCTATCCGACCTCCTCAAATCCAAATCTTAGCCAACTGATGCTATGGGAATATTTACGTGGCAGGGAATACCCAAAAATAAAAAAAATGCAAGCTGGTGCCAGTTCGGTCCTTGTTAATTGCATACACGAATGAGACCACGAGAGAGAGAGAGAACCCGCCAAGTGGACGGCTGAGTTGAAGTCCCTGAGACGGATCATGGGATATTGAATGAAGAGTCCCATCACCGGACGTGGTGCGTGTACCGTCCCCGATATCGAGCTTTAAAAGCGTATGGGTTGAATACGGTCGTCCGTACGGGAACGGACAAGAGCAAAGGTATAAATACACTACGGAGGAAGGCGTCGTTGCTTTCATATTTTAAGAGAAAATACAAAAAAAAAACAAAGGGAGGGAATTTGAAGAGGGTGATGAAGGGTAGTGTGACGGTTGCAGCGAGTGACTGACGCGTGTCGGTGTGACAGCTGCGTGCAAGAAACCGTTCGCGGGGAAAAGCCCGGTGTGCCCAACTCCCTGCGACCGGTTACCATACCCGGTTGTTGCCGGTCAACACAACACTTGCCTTATCCTGCCTATATAGCCGGCTGTTTCATCGTCTCCTCCACGCTCCGCATTTTCTCCCATGCTCTCTCACCACTGCGGCACTTGCGAGATAAAACACGTACCTTTTCTCGATCTACCGTAGGGGTTTGGGTAGTAGGTCGATAAATGTTAAGCGATATGGTGGCGGCGGCGGCGGCAACGACGGTGGGGAGTAGGTGCAACGATGTGGATCGGATCAAGGGGCCATGGAGCCCGGAGGAGGACGATGCGCTGCAGAAGCTGGTGCAGCGCCACGGCCCGAGGAACTGGTCGCTTATAAGCAAATCGATCCCGGGGAGGTCGGGGAAGTCGTGCCGGCTCCGGTGGTGCAACCAGCTGTCGCCGCAGGTGGAGCACCGCCCGTTCACACCGGAGGAGGATGAGACCATCATCCGCGCCCACCGTCGCTTCGGCAACAAGTGGGCGACTATCGCCCGCCTCCTGTCGGGCCGGACTGACAACGCCGTCAAGAACCACTGGAACTCCACCCTCAAGCGGAGGTACTCGGCCTCCACCACCGCCGTTTCCGTCGATGGTGGGTTCGTCGCGGCGGCGGAACTCGAGCCTGTGCCGGAGCGGCGGCTCAAAAAGACGTGCAGCGACGGGCCGCTCCTCTCGTCGGACGGTGCAGGGCTCTACTTGAGCCCCGAAAGCCCATCGGAGTCCGATCTCAGTGATTCTGGCTACCACAGCCATCCGATGATCTCTCCGGTCTCCACCGGTTCGCACATCTACCGACCGGTGCCGAGAACCGGAGCCGTCGTACTCCCATCCTCATCCACCCCAAACCACCACCATCCGACGGAGCCCTCTGCCGCAGCCGCAGCCGCAGCCACCTCCTGCTCCCCAGAGATCGTAGAATATCCGGTGACATCCCTCACCCTCTCCCTCCCTGGATCCGATCCGATGGACACCTGCGATGACCGCCACAGCGCCGACAACGACGGCAATAGTCAGAAACCGCTCGAGCTTCTTCCATCTGTGCCGATGCCCCTGCAGGCGCGGCCATCGTCTTCAACGACGAGGTCCGCCGAGGCCACCGGTGCAGCCCCCTGTTGCAAGGAAGAACAGGGGTGGCACGCGCCGTGTCCCTTCGGCGCGGAGTTCTTGGCGGCGATGCAGGAGCTGATCCGCAAGGAGGTGAGGAACTACATGTCCAGCTTGGAGCAAAGTGGTATGATGTGCACGCGGTTTCCACTGCCGCCGGAGAGCGTTCTTAATGCCGGTATTAGGCGGATCGGCATCACAAAGATCGAGTAGAAAGGGGAAAAAAAGGCACCGATGCTTCAAGACAATCGTGGAATTGAAATTTTCTCCCTTTCTTCCCTAGTCATAGTCAAAATGACTAAAAGATGTTTATCCTTCCGTTTTTTGCTTCTTAAATCTGCAAAGAAATAAAAGCAGCTGGGTTAAATGGTTCCGCGTACAGACAGGCGTGAGATGAGATTGGTGGAAACGAAAGAAAAGGTAAAAATAGCTTCGTTGAAATTTGGAGTATTATCTGTCCATCTGCCGAAAATTAAGTTACGTAGTGAACCAACAGCACATTGATTGTTCCGTGTAGTGAACGAGTGTTGGGCTGTTAAGAAGTCGCCTTCAGGATTGATTGATTCGACTGGAAGTGATGGAGGAAACGGAACCGCATTGACGCGATCATGGTGATACATCGCAACGACCATCAGTGAATTCAAATCAACCGATAGCATATATGATCAAACTTATCTTAATGATCGTATAAACACAGTTAGGCTGCGGGTATTATCGGTCATTTTTCAGAAACGATTTCGCAGAAAACAGTTCGACGACAAAGAAGCCGAACGATATAGTAGAAATAAGTCCTATCCATTATCTCTCAAAGCAATAGTTTTTCTATATACGAAAATACATGTCAAGAAAAGAGACAGGCAACTAGTTTAAAATATAAATTCAAATTGTATGTGACTGCAAATTGAAATCCGTCCGATCGATCTAATGCTACTAGGGGATTAAAAACCGGAAAGAAACAAAGCACCTGACCGGAGCGGAAAGAAATTGAATCCGTCCATGAAGATTGAGATCCCATTAAATATACCATTTACGTGGTTCAGCGACGGCGTCGAACTGTCCCCGCAACCGTCGGCCAAGCAGCTGCCAAGGAATTAGAGCGCGTAAATGATGAGATATAAGGAAAAAATGCGACGCCCTCAAAGGAGTGTTTTTCGAAACGGGAATTCTGGTCCGGTTTGGGTTAGACCTACCCGCTTGAACGGCCCCTTCAGGCTTCACCAGTTATTGTTTAGGTTCAGGTTCGAATCCAACCGCATCCGCTGATCCCATCCGTAGTTCATCACCTGCCAATGACGGAAACAGAGGACGGGCGGACGGACGAAAACCGGAGCCATGAGGACCGTCCACCGCAGGGGGAGTCATCGTAATGATCCGTGCAACCACCGATCAGAGGCGTGGATCAAGCGCACCGCAACGGAGGCTAGCTTCCCCGCCTCGTTTCCCTGCAGGAATCTTGTTTCTGTTACACCACGGGAGTCGGCAACAAAAAGATAAAGGGGGCAAAGAAGACGACAAGGGATCGCGTGCCCTTCCATCCTAGGCACCGATCGGTTCTGGTTCTTCTTCTTCTTCTTCTTCTTCTTCTTTTCTCCTTCTCTCCCGTCGCCAGAGAGCGGAGATACATTCACCGGTACAGCGATGTCGAGGTGCCCTGGGTGGGGGAAGCTGCCGCGGTCGCCTGCGCATCCTTCGCCGTCCCCACACGTCGATGACGACGACGTCGTCGACATCGACGCCTCCGCTGGCGGGCGCAGAAGCATCTCCTATCGCCGCCTCCCCGTGCAGCTCCTCCGCCTCTCCGTCCTCAAATTGGACGGCTCCTCCTACGGTACCTTCCGCTACTTCTTTGACCTTTCAAGAAAGTGCACGTTCTTCTGAATCTGTCGTTGCCAAACCTCAACACTGCGATGTTGGCAGAGGTGGAAGTCGCAAGGACAGCTTCCGTGGTGGAGCTGAAGATGGAGATCGAGGACATCTTCAGCGAGTCCCCCGACGACGGAGGTTGCTGCATTTCTTGGTACAGTTCGATTCGTCTCTCACCGGATGAACTGTCAATAAAGAGAGAGAGACAAACACTCCCAACTGATGTATTTGGAGTCCATAACGTTTGCGGTGGTGATGGCAGGTCTCACGTGTGGGGTCAGTTCTGCTTATGCTACAAGGAGCATAAATTGATTGATGATGGAACGTCTCTTCGCACTTTCGGAATCAGAGATGGAGATCAGGTCTCATGTGACTTAAGATGTTCGACCGCTGGAAATTAGTAGGCCATTGTGTCTTCACACGACTGACCACTTCGCTTCCCTCCGTGCAGCTTCATTTCATAAGACATCTTTCACCGAACCAGAATACTAACCGGAGGAGACTCAAAAATCGACGAACAGAGACCGTAGAGGAGAACGGCAAGGATACATACAAGAAACACATCAGACGCCGCGGATATGTGGATGAACAGCGTCAGGACCATGACCAGAGAGATTGGAGTGCCCCCCACACACAACCCAAGTTGGGTCGTTTCTTCCGACGCTGGTGCTGTACACCGAGTCCTGGTAAGACAAAACCAGAGAGACAGAGTAAAGTTAACGGCAAACGCAAAAATATTTGTTGGGCAATATGTAGGTAATCCAGCAATACCAGTTGTATGGTGATCGCTAGCGGAATTGCTTGCCCTCCCAAAATAAACATTGTGTTTCTTTGTGGCAATGACTAGTACTTGGGATAATAATTTGTAAGGTAAGTATAATTGAATATGGTTACCATTTGACAGCTAGCAGTTCATAAAAAAATTAATAATTTATCATAAACTTTTCGACTCGAATCCCACTTTCATCGTTAATTCTTTGCACACAAAAAAGAAAAAGGTTATCCTCATTGCAACCTATAAACTTCCTATTGCAAGCAAGATGATCAAAATAATGATCGAATGTAGCTTCTTAACAGTTTCGACTATAACAAAGGTACTATGGTCCTTAATTCTTTACCAATAAAAAAATAAACAAATGCAATGGACGGAGTAGGCCAATAAGTTTGCGTCGCAACGTAATCTTCTATCTAATTGTCATGGCATGATGTCGATGATCACCCGTGGGCCGAATGAACAGCCCGACCTTGTCCCCATGCTTAATGTTTCATATTTGTAAGAGAAAAATAGACATCGATAAGTGCCTACACTTACGATCCCTTTTCAAAAAACAAGAATCATACCACATTTATATTTTTCCAATCTAGACCGAAGTCTCACATTATAATATGATGCATTCATTTGTATCTCCTATTTGATTTAAGACATGCTGAAACAGAACACTTTCAGGTACTTGCAGCACTGTTGTGCCTTCCATACAGTCGATATAAAACCCATCTAAATGACAAGTGTTTTAAAACATATTTAATTTAAGATCCCTCGAATGATAAATTCCCAAAGAAACACATATATAAACTATGATTGGAAAACAATAGTTTGTGCCCATAATGTCACGGGACACCAGGAAACAACAAATATGGCAGTATTCAAAATCTTGCAAAATCCTTTCCATGAAAAACAAAAGAACATATTAGAATGATAAGATTCAGCAGGAAGATGTGTAAGACTAATTGAACAATAAATTCCTGTAAAGAACACATATATAAAGTAGAAACTATGGTTTAGAAAACAACTATAAGTCTCCATTCTTTTATTGGACACTATGAGACAATAGTGATGCAAGACTTCAGAAGCTTGCACATTCATCTCCAAGAAAGAAACATAATGTCACCTTCATGCCATAGCAATCCCACCAAATCAAACTCCAAGGAAAGGAGAAAAAAGAAGCAAAGTTGGAGGTATATGAAGACACTACCAAAAAGCTTCAAGCTTGACATTATTAATTTTGAACAACAAGAGCTTTAAAACAAAAGATAAGAGTCATGCACATTATTCTTCAAGGAGAGGGGGGGTATGGAGATGGCAAGAAAAGCCTCCAATCAGTAATATAGAATAAGGATGAGCAAGTATTTCTCTTAATGCATGGTGGGAGTTCCATGTAACTGGACATTTACAGAATTGCTAAGTGAAAAGCAAATTATTCTTCAAAAGAGAACGAATAATATATTGGTATTTAATCATCAAGATTGAAAAGTTAGAATTTTAATGGGGAATGGATGCAAAATGAGGGACAATAAAGCCTGATTACAAAGTTTAAGGTGCTAGCTAAGACAAGAAACTAAGTTAACCAGATAATATGACATCCATGCCTCAAAAAATTTCGCCTGTTCAAGATCAACACCAACTTTGTACCTTTAAAAATGACACCTGCATTTGAGCCAATCTTCGCACCATTCCACCAAGGAAACACAGTATCATTCTCACGACCGAGTGCACACACCCACCTCGTTGCTTCTGGAAATAGACACCTTTACTTTGGCATTTCAACAAGTGCTTGATAGGCTAACAATAGATTACTTCATGTACTTTAAATTAATATTAGGATCTTCATAAATAATTATGAAAGTAAAATAATTCACCTCAATTTTCTTGATCACTACGGCGGCGGTGGCCTAGGCGAAGGGCTTTCTTGCACGACAGATCTCACGAAAGGCTGTGATCCCACCGTGGGATCCGATGATGACCCGTTTTCCTTTGTTAGCATTAGGGTTTGGAGGGCCTTTTCCTTTGTGGCGCCTCCCTCAGACTCCAGACGTTGAGGAGGGGCGGCGACAGCTCTGCACGGGCGAGATCCTCCTGATCGCCGCTGCGGGCTTCTCCCTCGTCTCATGGTAGGAGATGGCACCAACGGCGGACCAGCGTCGCTACCAACCTGTTGGCGGCAGCGAATACGACGTTCTTATCATCCTCGGGAGCAAACGAGAAAACCCGTCGGAAACCGACTCGTCAAACACCAGATTCTCTAAAGCTTCAGCCTCGACCTACGACTCTAAACGCATGACGATCGTTTGTCAAAAGTTCCCAAAGAGCTGCAACCCTCGACAACCACACCGCCATCGGGTAAACCCCTCCTCCTTAGGGTTGCAGCACAGGACTGAAGACAAATAAGAGCAGGTGACGTTGATGGACCCGGTGGAACAGACGAGCTCGTCCGTGACCGACCCGGTCGTGCTACCCGCCGATGGTGCCCACCGAGCCCTTCCAGAATCGAGAGCAGACATCACCGAAGCATTCGATGGTGTGAAGAAGAAACGAAGGAAGCGGTAGGAACCTTCTGGAATTTAATTAATTATTTATAGTAATATATATTCTGATTAATGGATATAATAAATTGGAAAAGGAATAAAAAGGCCGGTCCAAATATTGGGCTCATCAAAGCCCAATACACACACAAGGCCATCTAATTCTAATGTCTATAAATATTTACATTTTTAGGACGAGTGTCTTCTAGAAGCATCTAATTCTCTGTCTTCGGCCATTCATTTAATTTTAATCTCTCTATTTTGTGCTAAGAAATGAGAAAAGAACCTGAAACCAAAAATAAGAAAATTAAATTTTTTTTACTATAAAAAAATTAATACATAAACTCAAACTCAAGCTTAATTCCCTTTTTAAAACTCGAAAGAAATTTTCTCTTAATTTTTTTAATTTAGTAAAAAAATATCTTCAAAGAACATAAACTGTATTTCTTTATGACTCTCGCATGAAAATTTTTAGACTTAATAGTATATTTATAAAAATAAATCATAATTCACTAAAAACTTTTTTTCTATTTAATTATTAATATAAATTCTAATTTAATCTACCATGAAATAAAATCTAATTAGTACTCTCAAAATATTTACCAAGCTAAACGTTTTTCATACGTATTAACTCACAAATACAATTCTTTAAGTATTTTGTGTGTGTGTGTATGTATATCTACACACACACACACACACCTGATTTAGTTGTGTTTGATACACTGCTGACTTCCCCATCATAAACTTCTCTTTGGAATTATACGTCGCCTTAATCTACCATCATCAAATGGGATGGATTGATGTGAGAAGCATACATTAATTCATGTACTTAAATGGGAGAGTAAGAGACAGGTCCAAAGTCCACATCACTAACAGTGCTGCACCAGCTAAACATCACCGAAGAAACATGACAAGAATATAAAGAGGAGAAGAGCCAACGCAAGCTAGCCTTGCAAAAGGGGCGAAGCCTTCGACCATGGCAGCAGCATTCAATGGTGGTATGATGGCCTCCTTTTCAGTTCGGGAGAAGATGCTGCATGCGTTCGCTTTCACCAGCGCTGCATGCCTCCTCTCTCTCTCTCTCTCTCTCTCTCTGTAATACATCGGCCGGTGTCAAGCTTCAGCTTAAGTGCAACCGACCACCAAACATTGCAGCTATATTATTAACTTCTTCTCATTGCTTTCCCTTACGGTCACTGTTCAACCACATCACAATGCTTCCATCAGAAACTCACATGAAGCATCTGTAAAGTGCCATAAGAATCATGTCAGTTCAACAAGGAGACCAGTAAAGTGATGCTCGTTATGACTCCTGTGAAGATTCACAGGTGACATTTACTATCACTTCTTTGACTTGTAGACACATATTTGGGTTATTCTTGTTCTTCTAACCAGTAGGATAAGGTTTCCAGCAGCGTGGAATGGATGATGGTGATGTTTGATGAAGAAGAAGGCAATCATATACATCTTGGAACGTGCATGATTGATGGTAGTAATTAATTTTCATGTGGTGGATGAATTTGCAATTATTGCTCTAAAACAACAGCCTTAAAACTATTATTTGCACGATCAAACATAATAATATTAATAATATGATTTTTACAAACCTATATATTTACTCTTCCGAATTTTAACGTAACATATATATCCTCTAAATGTTTAGGGACATAATATTTTCGCACTAGAATGCTTCTTGTTCTTTGTGAGACAGAAGTTTCAAGTAGAATAGAATTGATGATGGTAGCTATTAATTTTCATATGGTAGGATGAACATGCAATTGCTTCTCAAATCTACAGCCTCAAAACTATTATTTGCATGATTAGAACCAAATAAAATATTCAGAGATGATGATGATGATATTTAGAAACACATATTTATTCTTCCAAATTTTTATATAACCATCTAATTATATATATATATATA
>LVTN01000252.1:285944-310311 GCA_001649415.1 Musa itinerans
TATATATATGCCTAATAAAGATAAGAATAGCAATAAATAGCATTTCCATAAACCAGTGAACAGATTGAACCAAACACAGTTCCAACCACTCTTCTTACTCTCTCTCTCTCTCTCTCAGTAGCTGTTGTTGCCTTCCTTCCTCTATTTTATATAATGTCAACCTCCCAAAAAGACACCACCTGCTAAAAGCACTCCATAATCTCCGTCGCTTGCCGCACGCACCGATGGCCTCCCGCTTCCGCAACCTCTTCTTCCACCGGCTCCTCCTCCTCTGTCTCCCGTCCCTCGCGGCCGCCTCCGCCCGCGTACCCGCCGTCATCGTCTTCGGCGACTCCACCGTGGACGCCGGCAACAACAACCAGATCCAGACGGTCCTCAAGAGCAACTTCAGCCCCTACGGGCGCGACATCGCCGGCGGCCGCCCCACCGGCCGCTTCTGCAACGGCCGCCTCGCCACCGACTTCATCTCGGAGGCCCTCGGCCTCCCGCCGCTCGTTCCGGCGTACCTCGACCCTGACTACGGCATCAAAGACTTCGCCCAAGGAGTGTGCTTCGCGTCCGCCGGCACCGGGCTCGACAACGCCACCTCCGACGTGCTGGTGAGTCGGTCCACTTCCGAGAATAATGTGACGGTTACGTGCAGTATCAGCTGTAGACTATCTACGTGACCGTGTATTAGAAACCACTTCATCATGAACGGTGACAAATCTTTGGCAGATCTTAGGATAACTTCGGATTAGAGTTAGAATTAGATCTTCATAAGGGATTTAGACTCGCAAGAAATTGTCAGAGACCTAACGACTTATAAGTCATTGGTTTTCATACTCCTTAATCAATGTGGAACTAAATGACTTTATCAAGTTGTACTGCATGTGATGAGTCTAAGTATTTTATCATGACTCAATACTGCATCGATCCTCGACACGATAAGATGATAATTATTCTATTAATTTTATTGAACTTAGACTAGTAATAAAAAATACTTAACTGAAGTTAGACCTCTACGAGTTATACTAACTTTTAACCCATTTTCGATATGTGATTAAATCATAGAGTTGCAATGTTGTTGACTACAAGAAAGCTAAACCCTAAGGGCATAAAACTGAGGCTGAGTTGGTAACATTGGTTGGAAAGCTAAAGGCATAAAGTTGCAATGATAGGTGGTCTAACATTGGTTGGAAACAACAGGCCGAGTTGAAATCTCACCTAATGGCACGAAGAAGCAGATGTGTGATCAAATTAGATTGCTATATAAGAGGGAACAAAATGCTTTGGACGAGTAAGTATGCCTGCATTTGTCCTTCGCCACCGTCTCTCATCTGAAATGGCGACTTCATTAAATGGATGTCGACGACTTGCACTGAGTAGACTCGTAGACAAGTCACTTTGGTTTTTAAGGTTTTCTTGGGTAGTATATCCATTTTCAGAATTTTCGGATAATATATTTTTTTCCTAATACTCAAAAAATATCATCAGTCATCTATCTTTTTTTTTTTTTGTTTCTGTGGATCGATCCATAGGATAAATTGGTTTAGTATTAGTGATACCAAATAATAATAATAACATAATACAAAAATATTATGTTTTACAGTGTTTTCTTGATTTTACTGAAAACACTATAACATATTATTTTTAGGGTTTTTAAAAATGTTATAAAAAATATTGTGCTATAATATTTTTTTGATATTACTGAAATATTATAACATTGTGTAAAAACACAATAACTAGATTGATTCACCTAATGGATCAGTTTATAAGAAAAAAATATATATATGTTTTTTAGATATTAGAAAAGAAGAGATGTTATTAAGAAATTCTGAAAATAAAGATATTTTTATAACAAATCTAAAAGGAGGAGTGTTTTCAGGTAATTCACCATTTGTTTTTTTTTCCTACAGTACCTAAAATACCCATAGTAAGATTGAAAAAAAAAAAAACTCTCATCCCTTCCCATAAGATAGTATAATCATTGTTTCGATTATAATATTTTTAAATAGGATTATAGTATTTTCAATAACTTAACAAAAACATTATAATCTCATATATAGATACCGTCAGGCAAAAAAAAAAAAAAAAAGCTCAAAGCACAATACAAATCAACTTGTTACCGTATATCAATAAAAGAAAAAAGAGTAATTTTTATGATTATATTTTAGTTTTTCAGGAGAGATTTCAAATATATATTTTTATTGGCTTAAGAATAACAACATGCAAAACAAAATTTTTTTTTACTGTTTTATTTGCTATAGTGTTTTTTTTTGTATTATAAACTTATAAAAAATCATTTTAATCGGATTGTAATTTATGTGGTGTTTTACTAGAAATTCATTATCATTAAAATCATTATAACAACATGCAAAACAAAAAAAATGTGGTGTTTTAGTAGAAATTCGTAATTTCATTTTATGCTCAACATCGATTGTCTGTCAACCGAATAAGACACGACGTCGGAGCGAGCTGATGCAGCTTTGTCTTCTGCCGATGGGTCGTACCACAGTCGGTGATACCCTTATGGCAGGAGGTGGCGTACTTCAAGGAGTACCGGAGGAGACTGGGGAGATACGTGGGGAAGGCCCGCGCCATGCACATCATCCGCGAGGCGGTGTACATCGTCAGCATCGGCACCAACGACTTCCTCGAGAACTACTACTCCTACGTGACCGGGCGCTTCCGGGAGTTTAAGGTCGAAGAGTTCGAGGACTTCCTCATCGACCGCGCCGCCGACTTCCTCACCGCCATCTACACCGTGGGCGCCCGCAAGATCTCCTTCACCAGCCTCGGCGCCATGGGGTGCCTTCCCCTGGAGAGGACGACCAACGTCCTCCACGGCGGCGACTGCATCGAGGAGTACAACAAGGTGGCCAGGGACTTCAACGTCAAGCTGCAGGCTTTGATCCACAGGCTGTGCTCCTCGTTGCCGGGGCTGAAGCTGAGATATGCTCCCGTCTACGATGGCTTGCTTCGTATCATCCAGAACCCAGCCGCCTACGGTGAGTGAGTTCGGCCCGCCATGAGTTCCTGCGTTTGAGTCACGCTCGCTTCTCACCGGACGCGCACGCTGCTTGGAAGCAGGGATCGAGAATGTGGCCGAGGGATGCTGTGCGACGGGGAAGTTCGAGATGGGGTATCTGTGCGATCAGTGGAATCCATTAACGTGTAAGGACGCGGACGAGTACATTTTTTGGGATGCTTTCCACCCCACCGAGAAGATCAACCGGATGATGGCACAGGCAACGCTGAGGACGAGCTTGGCGGAGTTCATATGAAGGGTACATGTAAGATCGTCTCCATCCTCATTTATCATTCACCAATTTGGGAGGACAGTTTTGATTCAATAATTCATATGCATAAGCTTTTCAGATCAGATCCTTTAGAATTTATGTTGGATTGTAATGCATGACGCACTGAAATAAATATAGAATTTTCGAGACTTTTTTTAGTCTAAGCTGTTCGATCTTAACAAAATTAATGGAAGAAGATAATGAAGTGTTCATATGCATTGTTCTTTTTTGCTTGATTGTTGGCCGGATACTAATGACAAGACCTCCAGCTTTTGGACCAAAACAATAGCAGATGACAGCCCCACTCACAGTACACACATCTCGAGTTGAGCCAGACATATCTCGTTGAACAGACCATGCGGAGCGTATCAAACCCATGCAACCACAAGTTGTTCGATCGAATTCGTCGCACCGTCTTCACCATCCGGACTTCTTCTCGATCAGTATCTGACGCTGGGGCGTAGGCATGGGAATAGCTGCCGAGCGTCGGTTGCACACACAGGATTAGTAGAAGATGGAGTGCATGGAGAATACAGGAAACCAAGCTTGGTGCATACCCCAATCCAGGATGAATCATTGTGGTGCGCCCTCTCGGTGGCCGGAGATGGTGCAGGTTGAACCGGAACTGCGGGGACCCAAGCGACGGCTGTCTTCTTTTCCTCTTTAACCTGGTTGAAGATGACCGTGTATCCTGCGGATGATTTCGGGTCCGCTGCATCCCATTCGCCGAACTTGGGTACCGTCGAGGGTCTTTGGCGCCCCTGTCGCCATTAAGCATGCAGGTCTCACAGGCAGAACAAAGATCAACGTCGGGAGATTGGACGAGAGGGAGAAGAGAAGATTCTCACAGCGTCATTTTGTCGAGAATTTGCTGCTCTACCCTGTGTTACCGGCGATGGAGACCGGACATAGCCAGCTTCACCTGGGTTCCTGCGTGCCCCTGTTCTCTGACCACCGCTACCTCGAGGCTGCGGTGCAGCTTGTGCGTATCCTTGGAATTGCCGCTCTTCCCTGCCATAATTTGCTCCCTGATGATGCTGATTCGCGATATTGAACTCCACGGCCTTGTCCCTGCGGCCCTGCTTAGGATGCTGGGGTTCTGCAGCAGCCATTGCTGCAGGCTTGTGGAGCTCAGGGCTCTGCTCTGGATCATTTGGGTTGACGATGTTGCCACCGGCAGCTTTCCCCTTGCGTGCCGTGTCGAAGCATGTCGTGTAAGCAGCGTTCTCGTTCCAATCACCGAAACGCGGTACGTGTCCTCGTTGCTGCAGATCACAAATGACAGTGCTTAAGTAGAGCCGATTGCAGGCTTCTAAAGATCCGCTCCCCCTCCGTGACAAAGATTTTCTTCCTCACAAGAATGTGTGTTGCAAAAGCAAACAGAAGAAACTGAACGAAGAAGGCTACTTCACAAGCAATCAAAGAAACCGAACGAAGAAGAGGAACTTGGACTCACGGCCATGTCGATGTAAGGAGACGAGGCACTTCTTCCGATGCAGAGCCGTGAGAGAGAGAGAGAGAGAGAGAGAGAGAGAGAGTTGGGAGTTTGTTGTCGAAGCCTTGTCGATGGAGGGAGCAGAGGAGGCAGCTATGTATAGTCGGTCGAGGTCGCGTGAAGAAACCGCGGACACGTCAACACGCGACCCAGCCAACGCATGCTCTCCTGGTCGATGCCATACCTGCGCACGGCTCCGCTTCATTTGGTCAATTCCTTGGGGATCGTTACGTATCAGTACCGAATGGTCAACTGCTTGAACAGGAAAGGTCAACTGCGCTCCCCATTGACCGAGTCTTAAGCTGATGTGAATCCAGAGATATGCCCATACGCGATCAAGAAAGAGTCAGATGTTCCTAATCATATATACAAGTCAGTTGTATCGATCTATTTAGCAGCTTGCTCGACAGATCATATTACTAAATCTCCTGATTTCCTTGTCGTGTAATTATCCTCGAGGCATATGTATTGCAGGGTCGATGTAACAAGCAGTTTTCATATGTTGACTGGTTCCTTCTTAGACGTAGTTCGATAATTTCATGGGGTCTCCTGGGTTATAATGGGTATCTAAGGTTTTGGTAGGAGCACATTGTCTCGGATGGTGATAAGATCATTTAATCTTATATTGGTTGAGGAGTATGGAAAACAAAGACTCGTAAATCCATTAGGTCCTCCTTACCCTTGAAGGTATTGTTTGGAGGTCACATGCTCTGAAAGGATAAAACCGTACGAGTATGCCTATCGCCCAAAGCAGACAATTCCTTGCGAGCCTACGGGCTACACCAATGGATGACCAACCAAATGGTCCATTATCAGATTAGCGTTAGAAAGATGGCCCGAGGCCTGCACCTCGGCTATGAGCCCTTTTCCTATGGGAAGGAGTACTAATAAGATCATTTAATCCTCATAATCGGATAAATCATGGGTGAAGCTTATAAAGATCGATGCAACTTAAACGTGAATACGTTGAAGGTAATGGTAGGTGGGACAATTCCTCGAAAGGATAAAATCGTGCGGGTACGACCAAAGCGGACAATTCCTCGTGAGCCTATGGGCCAATGGTTGACTGACCAAATGGTCCCTTATCAAATGGTGAAACATCTCTTTTGCTAGGAGCCGATCTGATCCCATAATCTAATAGATCGATGATTTAAGATTATCCAACTATTTTATTTGCATGAGTATGTGTTGTATAATCGGATCATATCACAGGCAAAGCTTATAAAGATCGATCCTACTTAAACATGAATATGTTGAAGGTAATGGTAGGTGGGACAATTCCTCGAAAGGATAAAATCGTGTGGGTACGCCCAAAACAGACAGTTCTTCGTGAGCCTATGGGCCAATGGTCGGCCGACCAAATGGTCCCTTATTAGATGGTGAAACATCTCTTTTGCTAGTAGCCGTTCTGATCCTATAATCTAATAGATCGATGATTTAAGATTATCCAACTATTGTATTTGCACGAGTATGTGTTGTACAATCGGATCATATCACAGGCGAAGCTTATAAAGATCGATTCTATTGTATTTGCACGAGTATGTGTTGTACAATCGGATCATATCACAAGCGAAGCTTATAAAGATCTATCCAACTTAAATGTGAATACGTAATGGTAGGTGGGATAATTCCTCGAAAGGACAAAACCGTGCGGGTACTGTCACGGACTTAGCTAGAATTGCCTAAGTCGTGAGGCACCATTGTGGCAAAGACGCGAACTTAGTTTGCGTTGCCTAAGTCGCGAGGCACCCTTGTGGCAAAGACGCGAACTTAGCTTGCGTTGCCTAAGTTGCGCCTCACCCTTGCGATATGCATCCGCAAAGATCAGCCCACTCGCAACCTCTCATAGGTCCCGAAGGACCTGTAAAAGAGAAAGTTGATTAGTTCGAAGAACAAGCGACGGACAAGTCCCGACGTCTCGCGAAAAGGGAAAGCTTTACAAGCAATTCAGCGAGCACTTTGCACAAGAGAAAAGAGGGAGAGGAGGAAAACAAGGACTTTAGAAGGTTGAACAAACAGTTGCTCACCGGGTGTCGGGCGCGACAACAAGTTCCCGTCAAGGTAACGTGAGAACTTGCGAAAGGTTCTTCAGCGCTCGACTCTATACCGAAGCCCCATCCTCCATGGTGCCACTCGGGTGGTTCCAGGGTGCTGAGATGGCTGGCGTTTCGTGTGCAACAACGGGCTGCAGAAAATAGCCTGTGGCACGCGAAAATGGAGCTGTTTTGGGCTATTTTGCTCGGTTCGGTGAGTGGTTGAACTATAGTGCTGCAACTTGTTCGAACTTACATTTTTACAAGCAAAAGGATATAAAACCAAGCCAAAACATGCTGCCAAGCAACTGTACATATAAATATGAACGACGAACGGTTTGTTGAACGAAGTTGTTGCGGGTGCGCGACGACCGTTCGTGACATTCTCCCCTACTCAAATTGTTGACGCTCGCGTCGATGCTTGTTGGTAGTTGTTGATGATTGCTTCTTCATGTCGTAGGGCGTCTTCGGGCTCCCAACTGGCTTCAGTTCGGGGAAGCTTTCACCATTTCACCAAGTATTCGGTCAGCTCAGCTCCGGTGGGTAGTTTTATCTTACAGTTCGCTAAAATGGTTTCAACTCGCTTCTCGTATGAGGCTCTGGTGGGGGGTGGCTGAGTTGGAACACTTTGGAAAGCATCTTACGGATTCGAGTGGTAGGCTTTCAAGTTGTTGGTGTGAAGAACATTATGAATTTGAACCACGTCGACAACTGTAACTTGTAGGAGACGTTGCCCACCTTGTTGATAATTGGGAATGACCCTTCATACTTGCGCACTAATCCTTTGTATACTTTGTTCCTAAAGAATTGAAGTAATGCTGGTTGGAGCTTGACCAACACCAAATCGCCGACCTTAAACTTTTGCGGTCACCTTCCCAAGTCTGTCCACTTCTTCATTCTTTTTGTCGCATTCTCCAAGTAAGCCCGCGCAATATCTGCATTTTGGTGCCACTCCTTTGCGAAGTGGTAGGCTGACGGACTACTCCCATTATACCCGATTACCATGGTATGAGGAGTTGACGGTTGTTGCCCTATAACTCGAAGGAGCTCTTGTTGGACGTAGAGCTCCGCTGCAAGTTGTAGGAGAATTGAGGAATGTCCAACAACTTCACCCAATCTCGTTGGTTGGTACTCATGTAGTGCCGAAAATATTGCTCTTGGAGCGAGTTTATCCTTTCGGTCTAGCCATCCATCTAGGGGTGGAGGCTTGTGGAGAAGTATAATTTCGACCGCAACAATTTGAATAGCTCGGTCCAGAATCATCCTAAGAACAGAGCGTCTCGATCACTGATGATATTGTGCGGGACTCCCCATTACTTCACCACATCTTTCATCATCAACTTGGTCACCTCCTCTGCTGAATAGTGTAGGGGAGCAGCAATGAAAGTTGCATACTTTGAAAATCGATCGACCACCACGAGTATCGATCCGAGTCTCCATACTACTGGCAAGCTTGATATGAAATCCAAGGAAATGCTCTCCCATGGTCTTTCTGGTATGGGCAACGACTCCAAAAGTCTCACCGGCTACCATTGCTCCACCTTGTCTTGTTAGCAAGTGAGGCACGTTCGAACATATTCCTCCATATCAGTCCCCATCTTTGGTCGGTAGAAGACTCTCCACAAGAGCCAAAGTTCTGTGAATGCCTAAGTGTCCAGCCCAATGGGAATCGTGACATCTCTTAAGAGTTCACGCCTCAGATTGTTCACTCGATGAACATAAACCCTATTCCCTTTGGTGTAAACGAGTCCCTTATGGACCCAAAACCGTCGTGTCTTGCCCTCTTTAATGAGCTGCATCATGGTTACTGCCAGGGGATTACTATACAACCCATCCCTGATCCTGGAAAGGAAGTTGGAGTGCAACTGACTTGCTTGGCCTCTGCCCTCCAATTGTACGTCACTCACACGCTCCACTTTCCAACTCAATGCATCGGCCACGACATTTGCCTTTCCGGGCTTGTACTCCATTGCCATATCAAACTCACCCAGGAGGTCCTGCCATCGTGCTTGCTTTAAGGAGAGTTTCTTCTGAGTTTGGAAATAGCTCAACGCGATGTTGTTTGTCCTTAACACAAATTGCGATCCAAGAATGTAGTGTCGCCAAACTCGCAGACAGTGGATCACCGCTGTCATCTCCTTCTCGTGCACCGGATACCGCCGCTCAGTCTCGTTGAGTTTGCGGGTCTCGTAGGCCACCGAATTACCCTCCTGCATGAGTACTTCCCCAATAGCGAAGTTTGAAGTATCTGTATGGACTTCGAAGGGCTCCTCATAATCTGACAATTTGAGCACCGGTTCTTCCAACATAACCTTCAGATCTTAGAATGCAATTTCACATTTATTAGACCACCTCCAAGGCTGCTCCTTCAGCAACTTCGTCAGTGGAGTTGCACGCTTCGAATACCCCGCTATGAAGTTCGCCATTCCGCAACCGCTTGCACTTTCGATTTGTCCATCCGAATGGAGCCATCACCGATTCGATGCCCCAAGAATAAGATCCTCGTTTGAGCAAAGTAGCATTTCTCCCTTTTCACGAACAAAGTGTTCTCCCTGAAAACCTTGAAAATTGTCCGAAGGTGCTTGACATACTCCTCGAGCGTTTGATTGTAAATGACGATATCGTCCAAGTAGATGACCACGAACTTATCAAAATACTCTTTGAATAGATAGTTCATGAGAGTGCAGAACGTGGCCGGAGCGTTGGTTAAGCCGAAAGGCATCACCAAGAACTTAAACGCTCCATCACACAGGTAGTCTTTGCTTCGTCGCCTTCAGCAATGCACACCTGGTAATAACCTGATCGAATGTCGAGTTTTTAGAAATACTTGGCTTTGCTCAATTGGTCGAACAAGTCCGCGATGAGCGAGATGAGATACTTGTTCTTCACTGTCACTTTGTTGAGGCCTCGATAATTGACGCATAATCGGAGGCTCCCATCTTGTTTCTTCTTGAAGAGAACTAGAGTTCTGAATGGTGCTTTAGAACTGTGGATAAGACCACCGCTTAGCAGTTCGCCTAACTGCTTTTTAAGCTCAGCCAACTCGGGAGGGGGCATGCAATAGGGTGGTCTCGCTGGAGGCTTCACTCTTGGCTCCAGCTCGATGTGATGATCCATGCCTCTGTGTGGTGGTAGTCTTCGACAACTCAAGTGGTATAACATTTGTGAACTCCTTCAGGACGTTCGCCACCACAGCAGGTTCATAAGTGGCCTTCTCGTCGAATGGCTCTAGCTTTATAGCAGCCACAAATGTTAGTTCGTCTTTTCGTACCCCTTTCTTTATTTGTAATGCCGATATATGTTGGGGTTCCCTGGTTCCTCTCCGAGAGATGGGAACCACACAGGGGTCGTCACCTCCCATCATACATAGGGAGTTAAGGAACGACATTGGCACCAACTTCGTCGCGTGCATAAATTCCATACCAAGAATCACTTGGAAGTCATCCAGTGGCACCACCATCATGTTTGTGCTCCCGCTCCATGTTCCGATCTTGATGGGAACTCTCTTTGCCAACCCGAAGATTTGCTTGGCCTCCGAGTTCACCACCTTCATTCGACTTGGGCTTTTCTCTAAGATCAGCCCAAGTCGCTTTGCTTCTCAATCGACAATAAAGTTATGGGTAGCACTCGTGTCCACCATTGCACGGGTCGTTTGGCCATTGAGCTTAATGTCTACGTACATTAGCTCGCTACTTCCTGCTTTTTATAGCCTTGTCTTCGTGTTCTCCCCCACTTAACTTCGCATGATGTTCAACAAATGCATTGCTCCCATCTGGGGTCCTTGCGACTCCTCACAGTTGCTGCTGGATTCAAAACTACTCGAACTAAGAGCGACAGCCTTGCCTTTGTCCGATCGGGATGGTGGGGGGGGCGGGGTCAATGGAAGCTGTTAAAGCATTGAGTGCCTATTTTTGTGGGCACTCTCTCACCATGTGCGGCCCTCCGCACAAGAAGCATCTATCAGGTTTCGAGGCATTGCCTTTCGGGCTTGGCCCTTTGTGGGAACTCTTCTTCGTTTGTTCATCCCCGAGCTCCTTCCCTCGAGAATATTTTAGAGGGCGATTGCCTGAAGATTGTTTCTTTTTTCCCGGGTCTTCAGAGGAAACAAAGTTGGTGAGCCTTTCTACGGCAGCAATTGCCCCGATCACGTCGACGACATTCCTTCAATGTAGTTTTTGTTGAGCCCATGACTTTAAACCATCGAGGAAGCTGAACAGCTTATCCTTCTCGGACATGTCCTGTATGTCCAACATTAGCGCAGAAAATTGCTTCACGTAGTCTCGAATGAAAGTATTTTGGCGAAGTTGTCTCAACTTCCTTCTTATTACGAACTCTGTATTCTTCGGTAGGAATTGAGTTCTCAACTCCCGCTTCAAGTCCTCCCATGTGTCAACTCGACACCGACCTTGTTGGATCTCCTCCCAACGGGTTCGCCACCAAAGTTTTGCATCTCCGTTCAGATACATCCTTGCTATAGAAACTTTGGTGTCTTCAGAATCGGGCCTCGTAGTTCGAAAGTATTGTTCCATGTCGAACAGGAAATTATCGAGCTCTTTGGCATCTCTAGCCCCTCCATAACCATGAGGCTCGGGTGCCCTCAAGTTTTGTGGTGGTGCAACACGGGTGTTGCTTCCTCCCGCATTTAGTGCCCTCGTGAGCATAGTCACCCTAGAAGTGAGTTCCGCCATGACTTCCTGCAGGTGTTGCACGGAGTCTTTGGTGTCATTTGATAGTCGGTCGACTAGGGCCTCAACCTTGTCGATCCGGGACTCCGCTTCTTTTTGCGAGTTCTCTACCCCAACAAGCCCTCGTTGGCCATGGTAGAGTTCCTCCAAGCTCGCTTCAAGAACATCCAAGCGGGTTTCCACCGTTGTGAGTCTCTCCTTATGACTCTTCTTCCCGGTTGGCGCTCCAGATTGTGCCTCCTCCGTTTATGGAGAGTAGCCAACTTCTCGCTCGACATGTTCGCTGTTGTGCTCCACTTGAGTGGCTCCAACGACATGAGAGCAAGTATGCACTTGCAACCTACATGCGGCTGCTTGGGGCAAGTGTCCGGCTTGCCTCGTCCTGCTTGATTCGCCACGATGCTTTGCCATGGCGAAAATGCAAAGTTCCTTCGATGCTTGGGGCAAGTGTCCGGCTTGCCCCGTCTTGCTTGATTCGCCACGATGCTTTGCCATGGCAAAAATACGAAGTTCCTTCGATGCTTGCTCAAATTGCTTACCCGCTCTGATACTACAATGTCACGGACTTAACTGAAATTACCTAAGTCGTGAGGCACCATTGCGGCAAAGACGCGAACTTAGCTTGCGTTGCCTAAGTCGCGAGGCACCCTTGCGGCTAAGACGCGAACTTAGCTTGCGTTGCCTGAGTCACGCCTCGCCCTTGCGATATGTGTCAGCAAAGATCAGCCCACTCGTAACCTCTCGTATGTCCCAAAGGACCTGTAAAAGAGAAAGTTGATTAGTTCGAAGAATGAGCGATGGACAAGTCTCGACGTCTCGCGAAAAGGGAAAGCTTTACAAGCAATTCAGCGAGCACCTTACGTGCACAAGAGAAAAGAGGGAGAGGAGGAAAACAAAGACTTTAGAAGGTTGAACGAATAGTTATAAGTCCACAAACAGCTACTCATCGGGTATTGGGAGCAACAACTGTTCCCGTCAAGATAACGTGCGAACTTGCGAAAGGTTGTTTAACGCCCGACTCTATACCGAAACCTCATCCCCCATGGTGCCACTCGGGTGGTTCCAGGCTGACATTTCGCATGCAGCAACGGACTACAGAAAACAACCCATGGCATGCGAAAACAAAGCTATTTTAGGCTATTTTGCTCGGTTCGGTGAACGATCGTACTGAAGCACTGCAACTTGTTCGAACTTGCATTTTTACAAGCAAAAGGACATAAAACTAAGCCAAAACATGCTGCCAAGCAGCTATACATTTAAACACAAACGACAAACAGTTTATTGAATGAAGTTATTGCGAGTGTGCGATGACCATTCGTGACAGTATACCCAAAGCAGACAATTCCTCGCGAGCCTGTGGGCCAATGGCTGGTCGATCAAATGATCCCTTATTAGATGGTGAAACATCTCTTTTGCTAATAGCCGTTCTGATCCCATAATCTAATAGATCAATGGTTTAAGATTATCCAAGTATTGTATTTGCACAAGTATGTGTTGTACAATCGAATCATATCACGAGCGAAGCTTATAAAGATCAATCCAATTTAAACGTGAATACGTTAAAGGTAATGGTAGATGAGATAATTTCTCAAAAGGATAAAACCGTACGGATATGCCCAAAGTGAATAATTCCTCACGAGACAACGAGCCAATGACCGACCGACCAAACGATCCCTCATCAGGTGAAAAAATATCTCTTTTGCTAGTAACCGTTCTGATCCCATAATCCAATAGATCGATGATTTAAGATTATCCAATTATTGTATTTACACAAGTATTTGTTGTACAATTGGATCATATCACATGTGCAACAAACGTGAATACGTTGAAGGTCCTGGTAGGTGGGATCCAATCGATTATTCTATTGCAAATTGTGTTTCTACCTACAGGTGCAACAAACAGGTAGATACATTAATGTAGAAATAAGTCCACTCAACGAGAATATAATGTGAGCAGCGATACTGCACCAAAATTTACAGCTTGACTTAGTAAATACATAGTTTAAAGGCATTTTATTTTAACGTGAGAAAAGCGTATCGGCTGTCATCCATCCCAAGTTATAAATAATCTTTTCGATTTGAATCAAAATTGAACCGAAATCAAATCGGATCAATTTTAAATTAATTAAAAAATAAAACATAAATTGGTATTATGTTCAAAATCTAATAACCTACATTTGAATCTACCAACATCAAGTCTAATTTTAAATACCAGTATTTTAAATCATTATCGAACCAAATAACTATCTCGAGATAAACCCATAGTCCAATCTGATCGCGATCACACGCACCTCGAGATTCTCACACCATGATGACACTTTCTACCCCGACACGGAATACCCTACAACTTTTTAAAAGTGAATTATGCTTGATACCATCATAGTTGAGCATGCCTTCACGTTTCATAAACCTTCAGCTGGCAATACTTGTAAGCAATCAATCTATCGGGCTGGTTTCTGCCCATTACATACTCTTAGGAAACTTCTTATTTTCCTCCCGTAAATGATTCATTTCATTCATTGTTCCATCAAATCGAGTCAACACGATAGTGGTGACCTCTAATTTAGCATTGCAAATGATCTTAGTATCTTAGATTCCAAGACTTCAAATTTCCAACCCACTTCACGGCTAAAGAAGGGCAGATGAGGCCATTGGGCATGCAAAAAATGTCAAATCTACTGGTAAACCCTTTACCTAATGATCTCAATTATACTTTACCACATCTTTCTTCATCTCCCCAGCAGAGGTAAAACCACTTGCATAAACCTGACAAGCCTAAATGCTAAACTGGAATCACGACTTCAAAAGAAGATTTTAATGTGGAGTAATTTCTGCATCAGATTGCTTCACGAACTGGGAAGGCAAGAAGAATTCTAAAACACCCAAAGCCTATATCTATCGTGTCAATCACTTGCTCTACCCACTGGGAAAAGAGGTTTGAACAAATAGCAACTAAAAGCCTCCAAAGAGTTAACCAAATAAGGGAGAAGCGTCTGCTTATTCTCGGGAGGCTTAGGAAAGAATCAAACAATATGTTGTTATGGTACTTCCCTTAGAGAGCCAAATGCGTTTAAAACAAACACCACAACGAAAATGCAGTAGTAATCTAAAAAGGAAAAATATGTTGGGGTAGATGAGAGACTGATGCATAATAGCATACATTGAACTCACCGATATTCTCCACACCTTTGCTGAATTAACCAACACAAAAGACTAAGACAAGCGATGACCTAAAGATGTTTGAAAGTGTATAAATAAACCGACAGAATCAGACAATCATAAATCCAATCCACAGTTATTGGCAACTCTTACTAAAAGTTTTGGTTTGATACCAATATCAACATTTTTCAACACAAACTCACTGCAAAGATACAAATGTATGAGAACGAGAATAATCAAATGATCGACTCGTACCACAGAAAAGGGAAGAGAGAACAAGAAAATTCTGGAAGAATTATATGAAGAATTGAGACCTTGCATTGAAGTCTTTCGGTGGATAAGTAATTGTCAGCCACATTTATCCTTCCACTTGTAGATTGGAAAATTGCTGTTGGCATTATCATGGATACCACTTAATTTTCCTATGAAAAGACTATTAATCACTCAAACACCAGTTATTTACAGAATTCCAAAAGGCTATTACCAGAGATAACAGAATTGTAGCAATTACCCAATAACTAAACCAAATGCCTAAGGTGCTATGAAGCAAACTAATGGTTGCGACACCAAGATCAAGGAAGAAATTGCATATGATGTATAAGAGGCAAATGAACGAAATCAAATTCAAAAAGATTTAAATGGAGAACAGTGCACGAAGATATATTTTTCATAATCAAACAAAGAAATCAAATGGACAATGAAGTTGTCGGACAATCATTTAGGCTTTTATCTATTAATCAGCATATCAGGAAGACAAGAACTAAAAGCAAAATATTAATGGTCTCTAAACATGTCTGTGCATAAAAATTTTCAGTCTGATAATGTTTGTGAAATGAGTGGCAACACATTGCTGTCCTCAAGCTCTGGGATTGCTCTTAGCCTGTCCTCCACCACTCTACATCACAAGGAAGAAGCTTCCTACCCCATTGTAAGTGGGGCAGAAAAGAACTAAGAAATTTCTACGAATATCCTCGACAAAATCCTTAACCTGAATATTAATTTTTTTTCCCCTCTTATAAATTAATTTACATCTCACTTCAACCATTTTGGAAATAGCAACTACCACATAAAGAAATTGGCAAGCATATATAACATTCACTTTTCACTGAAACTTTCTGAAAAGAGAATTCCAAGAAATCTCAGCTTAATACAGGTAGGAAAGACCAACTAACCATCTGCGATCGACCTACCCTGAATCAGCAGGAAGAAGGGAAGGCTCAAGGGAAAAACAAATCAGTACCATATAACACACTACTGTGATAGCTGAAACAAGAACAATATGTTCTTATAGAGAAACTTTGGTTTGAACAATCTCAAAAAGCAATCAACATAAATCTCAGCAGCTTAAATGCAATATTATCACAGTCAAAAGCTAACAAAAAAGGAACCTCAGCAGCTTAAACAGCTTTTATAAACACATTCGTTTTAGCAGAAGCTAAAAAAGACTTGTCTGGTAAATGCTGATAGATCTATTAACCTTGTCTGGTAAGTAACTAAAAGCAGAAACCATAAAATGCATTTGACAAATTATCAAACATGTTTGATGGATTATACCATATATTTCTGCTGCTTCTATCACTACATATCTAGTCAGCTCCAGATGTAATTTCTTATCTCCATCTCCCCAGAAGTCCTCAGAGGATTTTTATGTTGTCAATGCAACCACAAGAAAACAACGCAACTGCAGTGAATCAAGCACAGAGCAGTTTAGCCACAATCCGACTCCATGCGTCCCTTCTACTGCTAGATGATGGATCTACTTATTCTGTCGGCGAATCATAATCTTAATAGAAGACCTCTAGAGCATATCCAATTCAATCCATGGAAAACTCCTTTCATCTTTCTGCTTTGGCATTAGAAGAAATGTATGCACAACATTGGAGATGATGGGAGGAACCAAATAAACTTAAGAGACTTCTTTGGTCTTTTTTTTTTTCATTTTATCGAATTTGATAGGCATTTGTTTGTACAACGTAACAAAGGGCAAAAATAGGGCAACAGATCTAACACAAACCTCAGATCTGATCTGATGTCACCCGATCGCTTAATCCTCACCCCTCATAATAGCTTTCAAACCTCAAATCCAACCCCATACAGAAAGATCATGTATAGAAACCGAAAGATCGAAAGTATTTATGAGAGTAGATAGGCGAAACGGCAAGGAGAGAAGGAAATAACCATTTCTTTTAGCTTTTCCCTTCTCTCAGCCCCGGGATCGGGCATCAGAGGCGGAGAGCCGTATCGTGGAGGTCGTCCTCCGAGGGCGGAAGGAGGTTGAGGTCGAAAGCCAGCGGCTGCCGGCACAACGACACGATGTCACCGTCGTCATCGACGACGGAGGAAGAGGAGCCGCAGTCGCTGTGGCAGTCATCGTCGCCGTTGAGTACGCGCGGGGGTGGCGGGGGGTTGACCTGCTTCCTAAGGATCCGCGGGCGGAGGTGGATCGGCGCCGCCGAGGAGGGGTGCCGCGGGCCGCTGAAGGACTCTACGGTACTGCTGTGACTGCTGGACGTCGGCCGCTGAGGGGGAGGCGGCGGGTGGTGCTGATGCTGGTGATAGAAAGGGAAGTGGGCGGCGGCTGCGGGGAGAGGGGCCGGGGGGAAGGCGGACGGTAAGGAGGGGAAATTGGTCTTGGCCTTCGGGCCGCGAAGGGCGACGGCGGCGGCATCGTAGGCGCGCGCAGCGTCCTCGGCAGAATCGAAGGTGCCGAGCCAGACCCGGGTCTTCTTGCATGGGTCCCGGATCTCGGCTGCGAATCGGCCCCAGGGCCGCTTCCGCACGCCTCGGAACCGCGTCCCCGCCGCCCCGCCGACTTCCGCCGGTGGGTGCGCCGCTTCTCCCCGGCCCTTCCGCATCGCTAGCGATCGGATCGTCGCGCACCAGGTAGATCACAACAACTAGGGTTCCCCTCTCGGATTCGCAAGGGCAGATCGGATCGGGGGGGGGGGGGCAAGCAGAGAGAAGAGGGGGGAGCCTTAAAAGAAGAGGAGGCTTGAAGACTTCCCCGTCTCAAATTCCTTCGCTGGCCATCGTTCGGTTGAGGCCGTCCCCACGAACCGACTCGATCGCGCAATTAGTTTACTTCGCTTCCCCTCTCCTCCTCGGTTTGTTTCGTTCTACCGCCCGCTCCGCGCCGTTCTTTTATGGCCCGTCTTCGTACCACTGTGCTCTTCTTAAATGACCATAACACCCTTCGTTATCTTTTTGCCCTTTTCTCTTTCATCTCTCTCGCCGCCATTTTTTTTGTTTTCATTTATTTCTCAAGCAACCGCGAAGGTCGTATTGCCTATAAATAAAATAGTAAAACCCGGTACGCGTTTGCTCACCTTTGCTGTGATTGAATATGGCAGTGGGCCTGCAAATTGGAAGCGCGAAGATACCTAGAACGGTGAGGAGTAGACGCTGACGGTGCCGGCGCGGGGTAGAAATGGAGGATAAAGGAACGGATCGGATCTAAAAACGCGGCTCCGAATCCGATTCCTTCGTAATTGATCTATTTTTTGTTCGACCAAAACATAAAAATGTGATAGTGGAATGAGATTATACGTCTAATGACATGTATTTGAATATCAATGCAAATGAAAAACGTATTCATGGATCATTATTGGACTGGTAATTGATTGGTATTATGTTTCTAAAAAAATTAAAATCGTATCGAATGATCTTAAAATCTTACAAAAAAAATTAAAACTAAGAAGAAAAGCGCGCCTCAGTTGGGTAGTCGAATTCGCTTCATCCTTTGATCTCCCGCGTAAACAGAAACAGCGATAGCAAATCGTACGCGCTCCCCAACGCACGACATTTGTGACCGCCCACCCGATGAGCTCGCGCGGGAAACCCGAACCGCTGGCGCGCCAACCACCCCTCCCGCCACGCCCGCCGAATATTCGCACGCCCGGCTGCGCTCCATCGGTCGAATCACGAAACTACCCTTCTCTAGCGTTTCATTAACGAAAACAACCCCTCCCTCCACTCTCGATTTATAATTAAAAACTATTATTCTTAAGAATTAATAAATCTGAATCACGGATGCGATCCAAATCAAGAATACTGGCTATGGATTTAACATAATTCTTGTAGTAATTTTAGCATCAGACCTCAGTTCGAAAATAGGGTATAGTTTGCCAAGCACGCCAAGGTCAAATATCAATTTTATTATTAAAAGAATATTTAAGAGATAAATACATAATATATATTTATATTTCTATTTATAAGTATTCGCGTCGAACGCGTGGAGGTCGGCGTCGCCTTCTGCCGCGATACAGATGTGATCGCGGTCCCAAAGCAAACGCGATACTTGGACACGTCGCCCATCGTTTACCGTATTTTATTCGCTCACGCAAGGCGCGTAGTCGGACGCTACTCGGCCACAGCCACCCACGTTGTTGCTTCGGATGGGAAGCAGCGAGGATGAGGTCTTTTCATCGACGACGGAGGTCCCGCTGCATCCCCCCCTCCCCGGTTGTTCTACAGGAATCATATTATCGGGTCTAGTGTAGATAGGTTGTTATGGGGCAGGGAGGGGGGGGGGAGCAGTGGGTCGTCTGGCCTCCCACCGTCGCCTAGTGTTTGGTGCCTTCTCTTTTGGGCTAGTGGGAATTGTTGCAACGAGAACGAGTTGATGCAGATGCAGCAGCTGCACCACCACCCACCACCTGCAAGGAAATGAGAATTAAGAGAATAACCAGAGTGCTGGCCAACCACGCCACAGGTTGGCGGTCAGTCCACGGTGGGAGTCTCGCCCCATCGCCTTCGCGTTATTGCGGTGGGTGGCTCCCTCCGTATCGTTTGCTGGTTACCGCGGGCCCCGATTTGGCCGGCCAAGTCAACGCTCGCCGTGCTCGGGACTCGCTCGCTCACAAAAAACCGGGGCATGGCCGCCGGTTGGACGCGGCGGGCCTTACTTTGGCAGGGGGGAGCGGCTCTCGGAAGGTGGGCCGGTGTCAGCTCGCGGCCTTTCTCGTGGGACGAGGAGACACCGACCGGTCGTGGCCGGATCACCGTCGGCCGGACCGGTCAGCAAAGGGCGCAGGTGGCAGACGTGCCTCTGTAGTCCGTCCGAGTCCTGCGAACAGTAGTCTCGATTCAGCTTTATACGTCTGATCTCTGCTCGTTTCATGTTCATATGCTTCCGCTGTTCTCTGTAACATCAGCCGCACCTCGCGTTATATTTTGTTCATTTATTATGAGAGAGATACAGAACGGGGATTAAAGGGAAGGAAAAAGAAGGGTGGAAACAGGAGGAGGAGAGACGGGGGAAAGGTCGGGTGTTGGTTGGTGGAGGCTGCTCATCATCCGTCCCATCCATCCCATTCCATACGTACCATCCATCCAACTGCTGATCTGTCCCTCCCGTCTTTTCTTCTTTCCTCCTCTCGCTTCTTTTTGCTCTCTTCTCGAGGGGCTGCTGCCAACCAGCAAACTTTCCCGTACCGCAACGCTCCCCGACATCCATGCCGTCCCCACCGGGGCCACCACCACCCCACTCCTCGCCCCCACCTCTGACCGACGCGCCCCTCCGCTGCAAACCCGGTGCGCACCGAGCCCGCCACCGCTTCGTCCTCTTTCACCAGCCGTTGTTTTGACCCTCTATTTTTCTTCTGCGAAGAACTTGACTCACTGCAAGTGTTGACTACTGGTTTCGCTTGACGTCCAGTGGATTCTGATAAGATGGACATCGTGGCGGTCCACGAATGGTTTCTCTCGAAGCCAGTTCACACAAATGATTTGAATTCTATCGATATTAAATTGCATACATGAACAGTGTTCTTTAAATCTGACACTGATAACATTACCCGGCACATACAGGTCGGGCCGGGGACTGACAAGCCCATGTTCTGCTACAAACTCTCTCTTGGCCCAGAGGTGAGCTTCCTGTTGTGATGCCTTAACAAGATTAATCTAAGAATCCCATGGTGGTGGCAACTTAGCAGCCAACTGCTCTATCACCTCTTTGTCGTGAACCACTCGGCACACGATTCCAGTACTCCACGGAATCCTTGATGAATGCTAAATGCAAGTGTCTCCGAAGAGAAAACGATATCTTATACGTAAGAATCAGTAGAGCAATGAGTATATATGGCGCAGTGTTCCCATGGCTTCCATTGGATGCTCTACAAGATCAAATAATTTAGCACATAAGTTAGCGACGGCGATTCATCGTGCAATCCCGAGTCTCAGCGGAGACTAATTTGAACTCATGGCTATCGATCTGCTTCCCATGATAGCATGGTTTCTTTTTGTTTCTGTTTCAGCAACTGGTGATCGGAATGGCAGTCATCAGTACGAGCACTTGATTCGACAGGTTGTCGCTTCAGATCCTCCTTCGCCTGCAAATGGCGCCTGCAAATCCATCATGGGGACTCACGGCTACAAGTGCGAAGAACATGAAGTACATCATCTCTACGTGGTTGCTTCGTGTCAGGTTCCTGTGTTTCTTTCGTTGAGAAATATTATGTGTTTGTGCTTTCTGCAGGTGACGACAAAAGATGGTTACATCCTTGGCGTCCAGAGGATTCCCGTGGGGCGGTCACCGGCACGCAGCGGAGGTAGTGGCACGCCGATCTTGCTGCAGCACGGGCTATTCATGGTCTCCGTTCATCTCTAACGCAGTGCTCCTGATACAACTGCAACTGGATGGATATGTGATGACATGATGTTTCGACAGGATGGTTTGGGATGGCTGCTGAGTTCGCCGGATGAATCACTGGGATGCATTTTGGCCGACGAGGGATACGATGTTTGGATCGCCAATAGTCGTGGAACAAAGCACAGCCTCGGGCACACCATCTTCTCTTCGGATGATCCGGTTCTTCTTCTAACACAAACACCATGACTGTAGTCATTTATGTCTTCCTAAAACCCTTGTGTTCATCGAAGGAATACTGGGACTGGTCATGGGATGAGCTTGCGGAATACGATCTTCCTGCCACTGTTGAGTACGTTTACGGGCATACGGGAAAGCAGAAGCTTCACTATGTGGGGCATTCTCTGGTGAGCTTTTCCTCTACGGTGGGTATGACGGTGTTGGAACCGTGGATGACGACAATGCTCTTTAATCTGTTAGGGAACTCTGATGGCTCTCGCATCCTTCTGCCATTATGAGCTGCAAGAGATGGTGAGATCAGCTGTCTTGCTCTCCCCCATCGCTTACTTGAACCAGATCGGACCCGCTTTTGTGAGGATTGGAGTGGAACTTTTTGTGCCAGAGGTAAATTATATGGGGCTCTCAAATCTTCATTCAAGGATGCATTCGTGCTTCAGAATCATACCTTTTGGCTTGTTTGCAGATCTTTAACCGGATGGGTGTTCGTCGCTTCTTTCCATTCGGGTGAGTGATCTTCTCTTTCTGCACTCTGTAACGATCGGGTCAAAGCACGTTGTATATTGTCCACATGACGGGTCATTTTTGAACGATCATCTATGCAATATCTGCTGGCTTCCTGGAATTAGCTGCCTACATTTGCTAACAGCTTACGCAGGTTCTTTCTCTTCATCCTACTTATTCTACTCCTCTCTCTAAACCCCGCTAACCATTTGGCTTCTGAATCCTCTAACTCCAGGCAAGAACTGCTGTCTCAGTTCTTCAGCGGCTCATCGTTATCTGGAGCATGGACTGCAGCCTACTGCCACGAAGAACATAATCCACTTGTCTCAGAGTAGGCCTCTCTCTAGCTAGCGTTTCCTCGTTCATACTGGTGATGATGAATTTGTCTGCTTTCTTACTAGTGATCCGACGAGGCACCCTAGCCAAGTTCGATTACGACGACTGCGACAAGAACATGAAGCATTACGGGCAAGAGGTTCCTCCGGCTTACGACATCTCGTCCTTCCCCCATGACCTTCCTCTACTGCTGGGTTACGGGGGGGAAGACGGCCTCTCCGATGGTGGCGATGGCTTGCGCTTGATGGATGGCCTCAGGTTTCACGACCAGCACAAGTTGACCGTTCTGTATCGGCTCGACTATGGCCATGACGACTTCATCATGGCCGTCAATGTCAAGCAGTCAGTATATGACCGGGTGATTGACTTCTTGAAGCTGTACTGAGCATGTTAACGATGGGATATAAAAAATAATAATTTATATATATAAACAAATACTAATAAATCATAACATATAATGAAATTAAATAAAATCATAATAAAAAAAAACACCAAGATATACGTAGAAAACTCATTCAATATGAAGGGTAAATACCACGGGACAAATTAAAGATAATCCACTATGAGAATAATGAATATATAGATCTTAATCTCTTGTTCAAAAACCTAGCAATAATAATAAAAGAATAACTGAGATACAAGGATCACGTCATTGTGCACAATATTTAAATTCTCACCAAGTAATCACAGTAAGAATTTACTGTAGATTTGATCTAACCTGAGATGAAACCACTGTTAGATGATTGAGAACAATTTCTCTGCGTTATCCTTGTCTTCTTCCATTTTTTTTTCTTATTTTTCTGTATTGTTTTCATCCTTTTCTTTAAAATCACATGGTTGCAGCCTTCTCCCTCGTTGTTGTCTTTTTTTGCCTATTTTCGCAGCCACCACACATCGCTAAATATGATTTAGGGTTAGGTTAAGAGAGGAGGTGAGTTGTGGGTTGTTCAAACCCACTATGGGCTGAACCATGAGCTGTCAGCCCAACAACCTCCCCCTTCAACTCATAAAGGAGGCTGTCTGAAGACTCCTCAATGTGAAGTCATGTCGACCAGCTGTCGACATATCTCATGTCTTTCTTTTGATAAGGTCTTTGTCAATAAGTCTGCTCCGTTGTCATATGTGTGAATTTTCTGAAGCTACAATTGCAACTGCTTCTCTTCAAATACATTTCGAATCCAGTGGTATCTAACATCTATATGCTTTGACTTGGAATTAAACATTGGGTTCTTACACAAATTGATGACATTCTGACCGTCACAATGCACCACATAGTTTTCCTATTTCAACCCCAATTCTTGTAAAAATTCTTTCATCCATAACATTTATTTGTATACCTCTATAGCAGTAATATATTCTGCCTCTGTGGTGGTGATAGCAATACACTTTTGCCATCTGGATTGTTATGACATAGCTCCCCCTACAAAAGTAAGTATATAACATGATGTGGACTTCATCGTATCTATATCTCTTGTCATATCCGTATCTCTGTAACCTGTCAACATAGGTGATCCACCTTCAAAGTTTAAACAAACCTTAGAGCTCCCTCTGAGATATCTAAAAATCAACTTCACTACTACCCAGTGCTCTTTGCCTAGATTTGCAAGAAATCTGTTAGTAACACCAACTGCATATGCGATGTCTAGCCTCGTACATACCATCGCGTACATTAAACTTCCAACTACTTAAGCATAAGGAACCTTTTGCATATTCTCATTCTCCTCATCACTTGACGGACTTTGTTCTTAGCACAACTTGAAGTGACCTGCAAGAGGAGAACCAACTGATTTTGCATTACTCATACTGAATCTTTCTAATACCTTCTCAATGTACTTCTCCTGTGACAACCAAATCTTCTTATTTTTCCTATCATAGGAAATCTACATACCTAGTATTTGCTTTGTTGGCCCCATGTCCTTCATTGCAAAAGATTCACTCAATTTCTTCTCCAACTTATCAATTTTAGACATATCTTTCCCAAGAATAAGCATGTCATCAACATAAAGTAAGAGAATAATAAAATTCTCACCAAACCATTTGATGTACACACAA
>LVTN01000252.1:310427-336663 GCA_001649415.1 Musa itinerans
TTGCAAACAAAGTTCTCTTTACCTTTGACTTTGAAGTCTTCTGGTTGCTCCATATAAATTTTCTCCTCCAAATCACAATGAAGGAAAGTTGTCTTCACATCTAACTGTTCAACCTCCAAGTCCTAGCTAGCAACAATACCAAAAGCAACACGAATAGAAGACATTTTAACAACAGGAGAAAAAATCTTTTCAAAGTCAATACCTTTCTTTTGACCAAAGCCTTTCACAACCAATCTAGCTTTGTACTTTGGTTGAGAATAATATTCTTGAGTCTTCAACCTGAAAACTCACTTATTCTTCAAGGCCTTTATTCCATTTGGTAGTAGTACCATAATCATAAATGTGATTCTTTTGAAGAGCATCCATCGCTTCCTGCATAACAACTAACTATTTCCTTTTATGCTCACTTTCAATTGCTTTCTAGTAACTCTCTGGTTCATCTGCATCAGTAAGCATCATATACTTATTTGTAGAGTATCTTCTGAAAGGTTGACATTGTCTAAAAGATCTTCTCAACTGAGGTTCTGCTGGAACTTGCTCTCCAACTTCTTCTCGCTCAACATGTCTTGCAGGTAGATCAACGTCAGGTTTTACACCATCTTTTATTGATCTTGAGTTCCTTCTACCCATGCGTGAACTACTTCTAGACTTTGACCTTCCTCGGTTCTTTGAGATAAGTGCTTGTGAATCATTCTGAGATGTTGATGAATTCTTTCTTCTCAACTCCTTATTCAACAAACTACTTGTTACTTGACTCATAGTGACAACACCATTTAGCGCAGAATTACTGAGGGAAACCACCAGTGTCTCTTAACTTTCTGATAATGAATTGAGAAGTAACAACGCCTGCAACTCATCATCAAGAGACATTTTCATAGAGGATAATTGGTTAGTGATACTCTACATTTCATTCAAATGCTCAGCAATAGAAGCACCCTCTATATATTTTAGGTTCACAAGTTTTATGATAAAAAAGGCTTTGTTGCCAACTGTTTTTCTTTCATAGAGACTTTTCAATTTTTTCTAAAGAGAATATGCAGAACTTTTAGTAGAAACATAGTGAAAGATACTATCATCAAGCCATTGTCGAATAAACCCAACTATTTTTCGATCTAACCTCTTCCACTCATTATCTGTCATAATTGTGGGTTTTGCATTATCCCCTTGCAAAGGTCTATACAAATCTTTGCAATACAAGAGATCTTTCATTCTTGGTTTCCATTTCATCTAATTATTTCCATTCAAACTAATCATGTGAGAAACACTATTGACCTTAATGTTCTAATACAAAAAATTAAATCACCAAAACCTTGTTCTGATACAAGTTGATGGGATATAAAAAAAAATAACTTTTGTATGTGAACAAATACTAGTAGGCCATAACACGCAGCGGAATTAAATGAAATCACAATCAAATAGAACACTAAGATATATGTGGAAAACCTCTTCAATGTGAAGAGTAAAAACCATGGGGGAAACTAGAGATAATCCACTACGAGAATAATGAATATACAAATCTCAATCTCTTGTAAAAAACCTACCAACAATCACAAAAGAATAACTGGAATACAAGGATCATGTCAGTGTGCACAATATCTAAATTCTCCCTAAGTAATCACAATAAGAATATACTATAGATATGATCTAACCTGAGATGAAAACGGTACTAGATGATTGAGAACAATCTCTCTACATTATCCTTATTTTTTTTCCTTTTTTTTTCTTATTTTTCTGTTTTGTTCTCAACCTTGTCCCTCGTTGTTGTCTTTTTCTATCTATTTTTATAGTCATCACATACCCCTAAATATAATTTAAGATTAAATTAAAAAAGGAGATGGGTTGTGGACTGTTCAGGCGCACTAAAGGCTGAACCATGGACTGTCAGCCCAGCAGTCAAACACCCAGTGAACATATCGCGACGTCGTTGGATTGAGCTCACTTTAGATCGCTTCATTTTGCCTGAAATAAGTGGAAACAGAAATGTTTTAGATATTTAGTGTCCATTGAAAAAGCTATGCATGCGCTCAATCGCGTACCTTCCGCGACGCGTCCTCCTCATATCTCCTGGCGCTTTCAAGAAGTTTCTAGAACGAGATGGGATCCACCAATTCCACTACCTCATACATTTCATGCAATCCCCACCACCGAAATCAGAAGATAACAATTCGTTGAACCCAAAAACTGCAAGTACAGGATGCGCTGCTTTCAGAAACCAGGATTCGGAAATAAGCTCCGTGATGCACCCACGTGTCGTTAACGTAGTGGCCGGAGTTTCCGCATTTGGACGTGCTCTAATATTTTAATGGTTATATCATCGGTTCGACTTGCAGAACACGGAATCCGCACCCTCGTCTTCCTCTCGACCGACTGCGAAGCTAAAATCATCGAAGCTTGAAGAGGTACTCGATGGCGGGCGCCGCGTCTTGGAATACCTTCACCCTTAATGCTCCTCCGGCTGCGGTGGTCGCGGCCGGGCCTCCTCATGTCCGCCGCTCTTCCCTTGCCCTCACCGCCCTCCGCCTGAGATCCCCAGTTTCCAGGAGCAGCGGTAGGTTTTTGTCCTCCCCCGCGCCGATCCGCACCCGGGCGGTGGTCGACGACGACGAGTGGGGCAAGGAGGGAAACGGGGAGCCGGAGAGCGGGGTCGCAGTGGTGGAACCCCCGGTGGAGGAGCTGAGCGAGGCCGGGGAACTGAAGAGGAAGCTGATGGATCTGCTGTCCGGGACCGACCGTGGGCTGAAGGCGTCGAGCGAGACGAGGGCGGAGATCGTGGAGCTCATCACCCAGCTCGAGGCCAAGAACCCCACGCCCGCTCCCACCGACGCCCTCCCCCTCCTAAACGGCAAATGGATCCTCGCGTAAGATTCTGCCTCTCCTTTGGTCTCTTCGTTATTGATCGATCGGAAGTCAACTGAAAATGATGGGTTGCGGCCGCAGGTATACCTCGTTCTCGCAATTGTTCCCACTTCTGGGGTCGGGGCGGCTGCCGCAGCTGGTGAAGGTGGATGAGATATCTCAGACTATTGATTCGGAGAGCTTTACGGTGCAGAACTCGGTGAAATTTGCGGGTCCTCTCGCCACCACTTCTGTCACCACGAATGCCAAGTTTGAAGTCCGAAGTCCCAAGAGAGTACAGGTATCTTATCTCCTGCACTCCCTTTACCATCTCTGCGTCGTGTTTTTTACTTCATGTTCTACAAGAATTCAATTCTATAACGATTGATTTGGTTCATGTGTTCAAATTTGGTCACACGCAAGCTAATCCATGTTTCTCCTGGGACAGATTAAGTTGTATAGCTAATTTCTGGAAACAATAAATGGAAAAAAATGCAAAATATGTTTTGATTTGGGAAAGTTCTTACTAGATTGATGCATGTGTTCATGTTTCGTCACACCCAAAAATAAGTGCAAAATGGAAAGTTCTTACCATGCTTCTCCTAGGTCAGAATAACTTGTATAGCCAATTTCTGAAGATATTAAATGAAAAATAAGTGTAAAATATGTTTTGATTTGTGAAAAATCTTACTAGATTGATGCATGTGTTCAAGTTTGGTCACACCCAAGCTTTTCCCTGGTTCTCCTAGGACAGATTAAGTTGTACAGGTAATTTCTGAAGGTATTAATTGGAGAAAATGCAAAATATGTTTCTCGTTCAAGAGACAAAGGAACTTTCTTATTTGATAGGTGGGCTTCATTTATGATGGTTGTAGATTTGCCCTGTTCTTTGACTAACAATCAAGTAGTATTCTCTGTCTTTCCATGATATATAGGTAAAAGATTTACAGAAGCATAAACATTGAGTTGGAAGTATTTTACACTTTCCACAAACTTTACCAAGAAAGGTCACATGTGGCTTCTAGGCAAAGCTTTTTTGATGCAAACTAAGAGTTCTTTTGTATTATCAGATCCCTCGTTGTGTAAAGGAACTAACAGTTCCTTTAAGATAGCATGGAGCTTAAGAGTAGACTGGATGAATCCTTGGGTGTGTTACGGGATCTAGGTTCCTTTAAACTCTTGTTTCTCATATTCCCTCAGTTCATTAGATGGGGCTGCCTCCTTACTGGTCTCATTCCAAACAGGGGTTTCAGAGGAGAGCCTCCAACTAGAATATTGGCATATGTTCATGCAACCGTTGTTTATAAACTTGGTATATCGAGATTTGGAATTTCATTCTACTATTTTATTAGGACATTTTCCTGTACTATTATAAACTTATGCTTATTGGCTGAACCACGTAAACTTGGTGTTGCATTTGCATTTAATTTTCTCTCTTCCTTTCTTGTCTCTTTACCCTACCTCTTGTATGATCTTCATATCTGGGTCCTTTCCTTTGCTGCAACATATTTTCTTGTTGAGGACTCTCATTTAGGTTAAGCCTTTTAAAACAACAAGCTGCTTTAAATTGCAAAATATATCTTGTTATAATTTTTGAAGTTGCTTGTAATAAAACCTAAGTTTGTTGGATCACAGGATGCACGTTGAGATTAATTATGAGAAGGTTGAAAGCAATTACATGACACTTCTTGCTTGCTACGTTGGTATTTTTTAAAAATAAAATGGCAATATGAAGTTCTGAAACAATAGAGGTGGACTTTGTTTGCACTTTGAAATCGTATAAATTCTTTGTTTGCACCGTCAAAGTTTGGCTGACCAAAATGCTGGATAGCTTGATATTGTTGTCAGAAATTAAGCAACTTTTCCACACTATCAAAACTCCAAAATTTGCCAGCTAACTTAGTGTGTGGGATTGTCACAAAACCTGGCTAATCAGAGTGTTCCCTTATTGCATAATTCGGTAATTTTTTTGCATGTATTTTTATCAACAAGGAATTGATCTCCTTGTGACACTAACTTGTTGGTGGCACTTTATCACTGTCTCCAGATCAAGTTCGAGGAAGGCATAATTGGAACCCCACAGCTGACAGATGACATCGTTGTTCCCGACAAGGTTGAGTTCCTGGGGCAGAACGTTGACCTCTCTCCATTCAAGGGCATCATAAGCTCCATCCAGAATGCAGCATCATCTGTGGTTAGAACCATCTCTGGACAACCTCCACTTAAGATACCAATAAACAACACCAATGCACAATCCTGGTTGCTGACCACTTACCTCGATGAGGAGCTAAGAATCTCAAGAAGTGATGGCGGCAGCGTCTTTGTGCTCATCAAGGAATGCAGCCCACTCTTGAATTGATACCAATCCGTCTGCTGCCAAATATGAAGTTTGCTATACTATCATATGCGCAAGTGGGAATCGTATAGTGTATAAATAAAATAGGCTTATAGATAATAAATGTGATTTGAAATAGATGTAAAAATTACAATATATGTTATAATTAATAGCGATGGTAAGTCAATATGAGAGACTCAAAATTACCGAGCTTCTATGCTTTGGTTGGGCAAAATGTGCATTGATTAACATGAATAAATCAGATCCAAATAGAGCTTGAATAGATTAACACATTTAATTATGTTGTCATGGATCTGAAACTGTTGCTTGCTCGATGTTTTGCTTGGAGTTGCGATCATGGTGTTGTGAAAGACTTGGCGCCTCTTTGTTTCGTTTGATATCCTTTTTTTTTTTTGGTCCAGATTTGTCATGCTCATATATAAGGTTAGTAAGCTTTGTATCTTCATAAGGTGGGTTTGACATCCATACTGTTTCATTCTGGTTGTGGTTGCTAATGGGGTCGTTACATCAACTTCTGGAGAGATTGCATACGATGCCAAACTCGTCATAGAAATAGCGATTCTGTCTTAAATACTCTTAGCTTGAATGCTTCATATATATATATATAAAAGAAAAACTGCATTTCTTAACTTGACTAATAATATTGATCCATATGATATAGTTGGGACATGGAGGCTCGTCTCTTAGGGTAAGCCGACTCGTAACACAGTAACACAGTGGATTCTAGGGTCAAGAATCCTAGTCATTGCATAAATGTCTATTGTCTTTTGAGGAGATCATGTGTGTTTCCTGTGGCGAGGGAAGGGAATACTCATACCTATCGGTTCCAGCATGGGGTTTAATCTCAAGATGTCAGACTGAGGTTAATTCCCAGTTCGATACTATATGCAAATGTGAATTCATGATCAAGTCCATAAATAACAACGTAGGAGTGGAGGAAAAGAATCGCTATTGTTATTTCATCCATAAATAACAATGCAGTTTTTCTTTATAAACTGCATATATATATATATATATATATATATATATATATATATATATATAAAAAAAAAAAAAATTTTTTTATATATATAAGAAAAACAATGATTTTTTTAATGAAGTAAAATTTATGGATGAAATAAATTGAATACATATAAGAAGACATCGTCAACCAATCGTCGATGTCCAAGATGAAAATCAATTTTCATTTATCTTGAATAAAAGTTCACGACAAATGATTATAGATTATCTCCCTTCTCGTTTGTATAGATAAAATATCAAGTAAAAATTATTAGAGACAATTAGAGATTATCTCTCTATTAAATATTTAATAAAATATTTTATTATTTTATATAAAAATATAATGACTCATATTTAATATAATAAAAAAATAATTTTTATTATTCACGTTAATGCTTTAATATCTCAACTTATTAACTTAATTCTTTCGGACCTCAACGTTTTCAGCTCAAAAACCTCTCAAATAATTCTATACATATGAATCCGAATCCCTTATCCACCTCACCGTACGACGTGGCGCTCACCTCAGTCTTCGCGCCCTTTCGCCCCGCTCGAGTTCCTGACGGTACTATCCACCCAGCAACCAGCAGGCAACTTATTGGCGGTACTCTCATTTTACTGCGTTATTAATGGAATCTGGTGCGGAAGATATACCCGATCTTTATGAGATCTGTTTCAGCAGTTGGGGTTTAGTGGTTCGATGAGATTGACGGCGAGGTGAGGAGGCAGAGGCAGCAGTTGTTTTGAGCTTTGTAAGCTGTGGCCATGGTGATCTTCCTCCCATCGATCGTTGAGCTCGTTGCCGTCGTTGTCGTTGCTACTTTCGGGTGTATAGAGGCCCAATAACATGCAAGAATAATACCAATACAGCGGAGGCGACGGGGGAAGGAAGGAACGGAGGCGGAGCGGATCGGGAGGAGGAAGTGGAGGAGCCTCAAGAAGCGGCTGGCGCTGATGGGCTGCTGCGTCAGCTCTTGGGGCTTCCGCGCCTCCAATCCCACCATCATCACAGATGAAATTTACCCAGAAGGGCCGGAGGAAGAGGTGGTGGTGGGGATGGGGGGCGCAACTTCGGCCGAGGAGATGAATCTGGCTGCGGCGCTGGCGGCTGAGCGGAATTACCGGGCGGCTTCTGTGGCGGAGGTGGGTAGAGTGGAGGGGCAGAGGACGGAGGCGCCGATGCCGGTGTCGCTGATGAGGTTGTTGGAGGAAGGAGAGGAGAACGGGGGAGGGGAAGGAGGTGGCGGAGGAGAAGCGTGGTGTTGCTGCTGCGTGTGCATGGGCGGGCGGAAGGGGGCGGCGTTCATCCCGTGCGGGCACACCTTCTGCCGCGTGTGCGCACGAGAGCTGCGAGCGGACCGTGGCACCTGCCCCCTCTGCAACCGTCCGATCCTCGACATCCTCGATATCTTCTAAATCAACGGCTTTCGCGCCTCGTGCTGCACCCTCGAGATTCCCGTTTCTGATGAAAGAGCCGATTCCGGAGGAAACGCTTCGTATCTTTTGTTGTACGCGCTTATTACTCGTGTTTTGCCTCGTGTTTGTTACTTGGTTTCGGTTTGTTTCTTCGCTAATATCGGGTTCGTAGTTGACGATAGGAGGGGAAAACCTTTTATATATATATATATATATACAAGAAATATGTGATCGAGGGCTTCATTCCAATCATATCAAGTCTATCCGAATCATAAAGTTCTCCTAGACAGTGTTTCAACATGCCTGACAGATGGCACGTGCTTCTTCAGTGAGTTCCACGCGTCATCGGCGTCAATCGTCCTCGTTTGCACTGGATTGCAGGCACAACCTCTCAGATCAATCAATATCCGTACCATCTAAAACTCATGTTTTTATATCGCCTAAATAATATATTTTATTTTATCTATAGAGATAATTTTTTTTGAAAGATAAAACTTTGATGATGAGATTTAAGTTTAAGATTTTATGATGATATATTAAATTTGTATATTAACTAAGTTAGTCAACACTTTCGATAGCAGTACTACTAGCATTCATTATTCTGCTTCATTGATGGCCACCACTTCTCTGAAACCTCAGATATAAATATCTAGTTGAATTCGCTATTTAATAGATCCTCATTCATTGTTCTTCTTTACTGATGGCCACCACTTCTCTGAAAGCTTAGATATAAATATCTTAAAGGATCTAATTTCCCTATAATATCTCAAATTTTCTCATCATATATCCTACAATGTCCGTAAAAACTAGTATCACAATTCATTATCTGGATCTAATATATACGAGATTAAGATTCTGACACTGTCCTCGACGCCATGGGTGACCCTGTTCGAGCTCCGACTGCATAGGTCAGTATTTCCACCGCTAGCTATTATTTATCGCAGGAGATGGTGGAACAGCCATGAAAGCTGTCATCATCAACAGCCTCCATAGCTGGCTGAAAAGGCTGCCGGGTATTAGCAGGAGGATTCAAGCCGAATGGGATGGTGTTGTCATCCCATCATTTTGTGCACTCCGAGGAGCATTCGACGCCTCACCCGAAAAGCCTCTCATAAACCACAGTAGTAAATGGAAACGATAAGAAAAGGAGCAGCTCTCCCAACCAACCGTCCTCGGTAGCCGTCCAGGTTATGGCGGGGGAGGGAAACCAGGAGGAGGAAGGTGGCTTGTGGCGGTGAAAGCAATGATGCCAAAGCTGGGGGATGTCGAAGTCGGGAGGTGGCTTTACAGCTCACAGGTGCAGTTGCTGTAAGTTAAGTAGCTCTCACGGGGATACATTTATATGTATGGCAGTGCGATAAAAGATCAAAAGGAGGCCTTTTTTTCTCTTGGGCGAGAGGCGAGTGCGCACCGAGGGAAATGGAGGAAAAGATGGTCGGTGCGCCCCACCCACCGTCGTCGTAATCCATCTCCTCTCCCGCATCAACTCACTCTCTCATCCGTCTCTTTCCCATGTGACGCTGTGTCTTTTCTTTGTTCCCCCAGCGAGGAGGAGTCCCGCAAGTAACTTGGACGACAGGTATAGAGTTGCTCGGAAAAAGGAAGTGATTCCGCTTTGCGTGCTTCTGGGTTAAAACAAAAGGTCCCCCAGGTTTTATGACCTTTCGAGAACACCTCAACGCTTTCGAGGAACGCATGCCATATTATTAAGCAGTGCATAAACTTGGAAACAACCGGTTGCGCACTAAGCATGGACGCATCAATTCACGTGCATACAGTATGCCTGCCGTGTACTGCCATCCCAAGATCAACAGCGAACTGTGGCGTCCACAAATCCGAGTCACGAGCCAAATCCGTTGTAAAGAAAGGAGGAGCTCGAAAATTGCACAAACAAATCCCACGCTACATCACCGGATCACGTCAACAAACAAATATATAAAGGAGCAGAAGCCACAAATAGCACAAGGATACACCCTAAAACTCCGCATCCATGCATGCATCTCTTACTCTTTGGTCGCTGTACCTACCTACCGCTAATAACAATACTACTTATATCTGCAATTAAGAAAAAGAACACACACACACTCTCTCTCTCTCTCTCTCTCTCTTTTTACTCCGTGAGCTTCAACAGTTAGCCTTCCCGCCATAAATAACCTGAAGCCAATGTGATGCCAAACCAAAATTGTTAATAGATTATGCTAATATAATCAAATTAATAATAGAGGGTTCTTTAATTAGTTACCTTCATGACGAGATTTGGGGTTTAATCGTTTGTCACTGAGGCCACGCGATGGAGAACAGGTTCTTGAGCCGGCCGCCGGCGATCCGCTGAAGGGCCTTCTTGGCCCCGGGAACGTCGGCATCCGCCAGCTTCTGCAGATGCCGGCACGCCCCGGCCTCGGCGATCCGCTTCCGTGCCCCGCCCCCGGCGCCGGCCGTCAGCGCCACCGCTACCGCCACCGGGAGCTCCTTCCCCACTGCCTCGTTCCTAGGGTCCAGCATCTGGACTAGCCTCGTCACGCTCTTCTCGTCCCTCGATAGCTCCCTCCGGTTCGACCGGACGGAGAGTAGTGACGTCAGTGCCCCCGCCGCCGCCTCCTGCGCGCTAGCTGGCTTCGAGCATTCCATCATCTTGATCAGCGCCGGCATCGACTCTGCCATCGATCGCTTGATGTCTTCGCCGGGGGAGAGGTCCGCGACCAGGGTCGCAGCGAGTTGCTGCACACCGGCGCTCCCGCGCTTGATTAGATCCGTCAGTTGCGCGAAGAAGGGCGCCGACGAAGAGAGGAGTTTGGCGGCCGCGGAAGAGGCAGCGAGGGCGCTGATCGCTCTCAGGGCGTGGTCTGTTGCTTCCGGGTCCGGTGCATCGCGAAGGAACTGAAGGAGATGGAGGAGGCCGCTCTCTTGCATGATGGCGGCGCGGATCTCGGCGCCGCCCATGGAAGCAAGGGACGCGAGGCAGAGAGCAGCGTTCTTCTGGGCCTCGAGGTTGCCAGAGAGGACGAGGTCGACGAGCGCCGGGACGGCGCCTTCTTCCGCCATGGCGGACCTGATGTCGTCGATTGCAGCCACGTTCTTGAGGGATCCGGCGGCGAGGGCCTGGACGACGGGAGAGCCGGACCCAGAGTGGCAGGCGGAGACGAGAATCGAAACGCCGCCGTAGGCGGAGACGGCCCAGGCGCATGCGTGGTCGGCGGTCATAGCTTGGATCGCCGCGGCGGCGCGCTCCTTCAGGGAGGGGGGGCCGGAATCCACGAGGCGGAGGAGGGGGCCGAGGACGCCTTCCTCGAAGATGGCGCGGCGGGAGGCGTCCGAGGCGGAGGCGAGGAGGGAAACGGCAGCAGCGGCGCGGTCGCGGAGGGAGTGGTCGGATGCGTCGAGGAGGCGGAGGAGGGGCGGGAGGTCGCCCTCCTCGGCGACAAGGCGGGAGAACTTGGCGGGGTCGGCAGCGACGAGGTCGAGAAGGGAGTCGAGGGCCTGGTGCTTGAGGTCGATGGCGCCGATCTGGAGGCGGGCAAAGAGGTCGCGGATGAAGAGGACAGCCTCGGCGCGGGACGCGGAGGGACCCGGAAGTGGGAGGACAATAGCGGCATCGTCGTCGGAAGCGGACGAAGAGTTGGAGGGAGAAGCGTCGTGGTGGAGGAGGCCGGAGCGGAGGAGGAGATGGAGATCGTGGAGGTGGAGGGTGAGAGCAGAGGCCGCGATGTCGAGGTCGCTCTGGAGCCGGAGCTTGCCGCTGGAGAGAGAAGGGTCAAGGCAGCGGGCGGAGAGGGCGCGGAGGGAGCGGAGGGTGGCGCGGAGGGCGGGGAGGAGATGATCGCAGAAGAGTGGGTTGGAGGGCCAGTGGGGGGAGGCAGCGGCGTCGGCGAGGGCGGCTCCAAGGAAGGAAAGCTTGGAATGTAGGAGCCGCCACCGGCCGACGAGGGACCGGGCGGAGAGGGCGGCGGAGAGGAGGAAGGGGAGGAGATGGTGCAGGATGAGGTCGAGGTTCTCGGCCGGCGATTCGGGGGATTCATCCTCCTCGTCTGCGACTGCGACTGCGGCAGCGGCGGCGGCGGTATAAGTCATAGGTGAGCGAGCTTTTAGTTGCTCCTCTTCTCTTCCTTTACTTTTTGGGTTTGGGAGGGGTGGAGTGCGAGGGCGGAGGCAGGCACTGAGGGCTGGTTGCGTTGAGAAGGGGAGTAGAGCTCGCGGGACGACAGGGTACAGGAGAACCACCGATGCCACCGCGGCATCCTTGGGCTCGTGATGTCTGTGGTGGGGTCCACCTCCGTCGCTGAGTGAATTGTTCAGTACGATGTCTTCGGTTGCGACGGATGAAGGGGCACCTACGGAAAGAAGTGGGGGCCGTCAAGATGGAAATGGACGGAGGAGATTGCTTTGCGATGGGAAAGTAGGGATGGCGAGAGATGCCCGTGAGTGTGTGGTGTTTAGTGGCTAACTTTCAAGAAAAAAAGGGTGAATTAGGAAATGACTTGACGAAAACTAGAGAAATCAGCAAGAAGGATATAACTGTTAAATTATAAATTGTAAGATGAGAAAAAAAAAAGGTGAATTAGGAAATAACATGACGAAAACTAGAGAAATCAGTAAGAAGTATACAACTGTTAAATTATAAATTATAAGATAAGAAAAAAAAGGATGAATTAGGAAATCACACGAAAAAAAGATACAACTGTTAAATTATAAATTATAAGATAAGAAAAAAAAGGATGAATTAGGAAATCACACGAAAAAAAGATACAACTGTTAAATTATAAATTATAAGATAAGAAAAAAAAGGATGAATTAGGAAATCACACGAAAAAAAGATACAACTGTTAAATTATAAATTATAAGGTAAGAAAAAAAAGGTGAATTAGGAAATAACATGATGAAAACTAGAGAAATCAGAAATTAGTAAGAAGTATGCAACCGTTAAATCATAAATTATAAGATAAGAAAAAAAGGATAAATTAGAAAATAACATGAGGAAAACTAAAGAAATAAGAAGTGTACAACAATTAAATTATAAATTATAAGATTAAAAAAAGGATGAATTAGGAAATAACACAACGAAAGTATACAACAGTTAAATTATAAATTATAAGATAACTAGTGTTAGAGGCATGAGTAACACCTCGACATTAAACAGCTAACACCAAATGTTAAGAGGCTAACATCTTGATATCATATGACCAACACCTAATATCTCGATGTCAAATGAACAATAACTAAGCGTCTGATAATCGATATATTAGTTTATTGATACCTTGATGTTAAATAATCAACATCTTAATATAAATATAAAGATAATCATTATTTCACTATTCTTCAATCAACATCGCATGACATAATAGGTTATGTCTTAGATTCGACATGCGATAGATAATCGAATTCTAAGTTTGAAAAATACACACCATATGCTTTATGACCAAAGCAGGTGATCACATGTGAAGTTCACTATAAATTGACTTTCAATGTACATTCTTAATAGATAATTTTTATTCAAAAAGCTAATCATATTATTTACATTATTTATTAACTTAGGCGGAGCATCGAGAATGTCTCGATACAATTTTGTAGGGATCGATATAGATTTATTCATGTTTGGAAGGTTTTAACCTATGATTATGGTTTTATTATAAAAACAACTTAATAAGTAATAAATTAGATAATAACTCAGGGAAAAAAGAAAAAATAGGTAAATAATGGGAGAAGAAGTAACTTTATTAATTTACATGCTCTTGAAAGGATTAAAAGGAATCCACCGACACCTAAATTTTCCTAAAGATTTTTTTAAAAAATATTAAAATATAAGCCATGATGAAAAATTCATTAGTTCTGTTTATATAATATGCATAATAGAAATTTTTCGACACTAATTCGATTTTAGATCGCCTCCGACTTAAATTATACTATCCTATCAAATTCCTAAATATATAGATATCAAATTCCAAAACCGATGCACCGAACAATCGGGCAGACTCTTCTATTTCACAACCCGAATCTCTCTCCGGAAATGTTTTGCTTAGAATGGGAAGATACAGACATGCATTCCAACCTCTACGAGGAGCCCATACGGCCATCACCATAGCCAGTACGGCTATGGGCGTACCGCCAATTTGGCAACATTTTGATCAATTTTACTTAGCTTATATCGGACACACTTCTTCTACAGCTTCATCAACTGCGTCATGCCGAGTTGGGAGGGGGGAGCCGTCTGGGTGAAAAAAGGCAACGAAAGAAGGGGGCAAGGCGTGCATGCACGCACGCCGTCTTGCTTTGCGGAGTCACTTTCGTCGAACATGTTGGGGGCGAGTGCGGGAGGAGTCGACCACAGAGGCCGTAAAGCAAGCGCTTGACCGACGAGCAACGCCGGTTAATTTAGTCCCCTCCCGCCGATCTTTATTCGGATATCCTTTTATCAGGTACCAAAGGTTGGCGACGCCAACTTTTTCTCACGTCCTCTTTTTTTGGCTTTCGGAGAAGGGACAACAGATAGGGTGCGCTTACATCTCATCCTACGAACCCCTGTCATTTGGGAGCTAAACTAAAAACCCCACCCCCTATCCCCTCTCTCCTATCCAATCTCATCATAATCTGACACCGCTGAATGGGTTGAGTTGTACTACCACATCACCGGTTTGGCACTACTTCCGTCGAACATGTCACGGACGTGGTAAACCAACCGGAGGTCCCGATCGTGGGGGCACACCGCGGTGGGATGGCAGCGCCGTGCAACATGCTGTGTCGCGCGCGCGGCGCCCAAACCGAGTCCCACACCCTCGTGCCGTGTCATGTGGGCGGGCACATGTCGCGGATTAGGTGAAAGGTGCACGAGCAGGAGCACACGGCGGCGGGGTCGATGCCACACCGCTGTCGTCCCGAGCTCTCGATGACACGCCGAGTGTTCGACGAAACGACAGATGAGACATCAAGAGGGAAGCAAAGCAACGGTGTGGGCAATAGTTCCACTCTGAAAGATGTATCGGCAACAGCAAGAATGCCGTGTCTATTCGGCGGCATTGATGCTTACATACGTACCCAATTTCCGCTGGGGCAGAGGCATGAAGGGTTAGGATGAGAAAAGAACCTTTGAGGCTGTGGATTGGAGTTGTTACCTGTCACCGAGTTAACGACTGCGCGAGGAACCAAAGTAATGGAGATGAATCAGGCGCGCATGCATGAGATAACAGAGACGGATTCGAGAGCGACGCAGTGACCCACGATACGTTGTTAGTATCAAGTCGTAAAGATGATGCTGAGGTTGAAGAAACTATTCACCCAGCTAGAAATATTTGCCCTACTTTTGACTCATTTGCACAGACGAGTCTGATTTTTTCACGCCACAGCACGAAGCTTCCAGGCAAATGATGAGAGGGGCGTTCTAAGAAATGCACCAACGGGGACCTTATCTCCAAGATTTCAGTGAGGTGTTACCTTCTGCAACACTTGTTCCATCCACTTGCACATATGGACACAACATTCCTTCCAACTTTGCAGTAGCAGCCGGGCCAAAGTCTCGTCAAAAGCAGGCTATGGCTTCTTCCGCTCTCCTAGCCATCACACCACGCGAGTCGAGGGACCAGCGGAGATGGGAGCCAACACTCCCACCACGAGTGCTGTTCTCCGATTTTGCAGCCGTTCATACCCCTGTCGCTCTCTCCCAGCCGCTTTAAATGGCACAGGGAGCGAGACGCCTCTCACTCAAGTGTGAAGAGACGAGCGACGTGTAGCGAAGTAAAAGAGAGGAAATGGAGTGCTCCTTCCCGGTCATCAACATGGAGAAACTCCAAGGCGGGGAGAGGGAGACGGCAATGGAGCTCCTTCGTGATGCTTGCGAGAACTGGGGCTTCTTCGAGGTTTGCTCTGTTTCTTTCCCTTTGGAGAATGTTCTCATGTCCAGCTCCACTGCTAATGTTGGTGGCTTCCATTGACTTCGCTCCTGTAGCTGCTCAACCATGGCATCTCACCCGAGCTGATGGACGAGGTGGAGAGGCTGACCAAGGAGCACTACAGGAAATGCAGGGAGCAAAAGTTCAAAGAGTTCGCGAGCAAGGCGCTGGAGAATGGATCCAAGTCCGAGGTCACCGACGTGGACTGGGAGAGCACCTTCTTCCTGCGCCATCTCCCCGTCTCCAACATGTCCGAGTTGGTCGACATGGGCGACGACTACCGGTACTGATTCAAAAGCTCTCACAACACTGCTATCGATTGTATCATGCTCTCTGACCTCGAGGCCTTCCACTTTCAGGAAGGTGATGAAGGAATTCGCAGCGAAGCTGGAGATGCTGGCGGAGCGTCTTCTGGATCTGCTCTGCGAGAATCTGGGGCTGGAGAAGGGTTACCTCAAAAAGGCCTTCTGCGGGTCCAAAGGTCCCAGCTTTGGGACCAAGGTCAGCAGCTACCCGCCATGCCCTCGGCCGGAGCTCATCAAGGGCCTGCGAGCTCACACTGACGCCGGTGGCATCATCCTGCTCTTCCAAGACGACCGCGTCAGCGGCCTCCAGCTCCTCAAGGACGGCCAGTGGATCGACGTGCCCCCGATGCGCCACTCCATCGTCGTCAACCTCGGGGATCAGCTTGAGGTTTGCGATCTCCACCCGGTCTGCGCCACTCCACGCTTAAACAGCATTAACACTGGATTCTTCCGTGCAGGTCATCACGAATGGCAAGTACAAGAGCGTGTTGCACCGGGTGGTGGCGCAGACGGACGGCAACAGGATGTCCATCGCCTCGTTCTACAACCCGGGCAGCGACGCCGTCGTCTTCCCGGCGCCCTCCCTAGTGCAGAAGGAAGCCGAGAAGGACGACGCGGCGGCGGTGTATCCCAGGTTTATGTTCGAGGATTACATGAAGCTCTACGTGATACAGAAGTTTCAGGCCAAGGAACCGAGATTTGAAGCCATGAAGGCCATAGCTCTTCCCATTCCTACATCTTAAGAACATCAACAGTCGATCCTCATCCAATTCCTGCATCTCAATAATATGTCATCGTGGAAGCTACCAGTATGCAGTAAGAACGTAGCAAGTTCATGTAACGTAAGCACCGTTCTGCCGGTGAGAGGTCCTACGCATGTGTTGTCTTAAATTAGACTTTTTATCTTTGAGGAAATAAGTGGAGCACTGTAAACATGACTTTTAGTCTTTTAAGACTCCTTTTCTTCTTCGTATTTATTACCTTCAGAAGACAATATATCTTCGTCTTTAAGACTCCTTTTCTTCGTATTCGTTGCTTTTGCGAGACACTGTATCTTCAACACCTCCCGCTCTTCATATTAGTTATGACACTCTCTTCGACACTCCCACTCTTCAGATTCATTACTTTTCTAAGTCTGTATCTTCATCTCTCCCACCAATAAAGAAATGATCGACATAGGTATACCTCTTCAACATATCATATATCAAAACCCTTTTACTTCAAATAGGTATATGCCTCCTATTATTACTTCGGGACGATGATCTCTCTCTCCTAAGACAACTATCACAACGTCGCCCTCTTCTCCTTCTCACCCATCGAACCTGTATGGTTCTTAGAGAACGAAAGGCGCTATCTATCTTGGGGTTCTTTACAGGCAAAAAAATTTCTTGGTTTATTCCTCATTGAATTCTTCAATGGTGTCTTTATTGTCTTCCCTCCACCATGTTGACGACATCCTCAACCTCATCTTGTTTATCGATTACTTCTACTACAAGAGAGTTGAGGTCCCCACCATTGTCGTCGCCCAAGAGGCAACTATTGAAATTTTAAAAATTTATTATATATGGTTTGACCTTAATAGGTTATTCTCTTAGTGATGAAAAAATCATCGTCGATACCCCTCAATGACCTATGAAATGATAATAAGTAGTTGACAGTTATAATTCAAATGCATGACTCACCAATATTATTTGAAGAATTGTAGGATAAACTGTTTGATCATGAAATATATTTGAAACGAGAAGAAAAGAAGACAAGACTAATAATTACAACCTAGTTCAACTAAAAGTCGAAAGGGAGAGGCAACCAACATAATAAGAACTAATGTCAAATAAGGAGTAACCCATAAAGTGATCCAAAGTACTATAGACTTTCTAATTAAGGTGGCAACTCTAACCCAAACAAAATCTAGAAACAACTTCAACCCCAATAATTACTACCACTAAGTCCTAATGTTCTAACAATAACAATTAGTGAAGTGTCATCTGCCAATTTTATGATAAAATTTCCATACAACAAAACTGAGTTGATCTCGACCAAAGCCCAATGTCACATCCAATTGGTCTCAAGCAAACATCATAACCAGTTTGGCTACTCATTAAGGCAACTAAATCGATGGCTTTGACGCTTCACATTATGAAATCTTTGACCTATGAATATATCCATCCATACTGACTATGGTAGGAACGAAGATATCATCATTGGAGATGATACCAAAATTCGATCACACTAGTCACATATCATTTAATTTACACACGATCATTTTTAAACTCGATGATATTTTATGTACATTTCACATAGAAGAAAATTATCTGTCTCAATTTTGTAGACAAAATAATACTTCTATTAAGTTCTTTGTTGACTCGTTTCGTATGAAAGATCTAAATATCGGGATATCCTTGATCCATAATTAACCTCTCTTTACACCCTTACAATTTCAGAATCAATAAAAGTTCCTCAATGTGACTTATCTTGGTAATAAAAGTCATATTATCTTTTTGAGCATATTCTATATCTATCTCTAAACTAAAAGTTATTTATATTATTTGGAGTCCTACACTAGTAATTTTCTTTGAAAATTTCAGATTTTATATTATTTTTGTGGATTATTTCACCAAATATACATGACTCTAACCTCTTAAATAAAAATATGAATTTACGTTAGTTTTCACTCGTTTTAGATATGTGATTGAAAGCTTCTTCCGGTCCATCATTAAGACAATTTACTAAAAAATGAAGAAGGTGAAGAATACCAAGCCCATCCTACTTTTTAACTTGTGAATTATCTCGAGTTGTAAACTCCAACTTGTTAGCTCCATCAAACAAAAACATAAAGAGCTGATTGAAATCAATCTCTCTCTATCACCAAGCCTATATGTCGCTCTCCTTTTGGTCAACAACCTTTCAAACCATTGTTTACCTCATGAATCACATGCCTACCCCAAACTTATAACTCCAGTCACTATTTAACTAATTGTTTCAAGTCTTCAAACCTTCATAAACTAAGAGTATTTTGTTCTTCGTCCATACACCTCACACAATTTAGAACCTAGATCTAGATCGTGTCTTTATCAGGTTCTCCCTTGAACATTATATTTTTTTGATATTTTAAGCCTCAAATTAATAAGCTCTTTATATCTTACCATGTTATATTTATTGAATCTAACTTTCCATTTGAAAGCCTTACTCCTTTGGTGGTGAGGGTCACCACCATATCTATTTATTATTGGATTCATACGGGTACATATCAAAACTATCTCTTCTCAGTTCTATGTTTTGTTACCCAATCACTAGCTCTCCTCTAGATCCCTACTCTCTTATTGTTCCTATTCTATATTATCGCACCTCTTCACCATATAACTTTGTATCATCAATTATAGATATGTCCTAACACAATAAGAGATGCCTTTGTCTTCTCGTTGGTCAAGTGACACTACTATGCATTAGCCTGATTATATATGTCACAGATTCATCACCAACTCTCATGCCACAAACATAACTCAATCATACCATCGGGACTCAACATCATATGATAGTGTGCTCCAAAAATAACATCATTAAACTACATCAAATCCATGATCTCTATACCGCCATAAGCTCTCCATCACCCAAGCATAAAAATTCTCTCACTAGCATCACATATGTGTAGGAATTTGATACCTTTGTAATCCCACATGGCCCCTTGTGTCATCCAATCGCTTAATAGCTAAAGAGTTTCGTCAACGATCAAATATTGAATTTATAGAAACCTTTAGTTATATCATCAAATCAATGACAATTTGACTTTTCCTTAAGTTTTTTTCCTGTTAATGTTGGCACTTATGATAGTTAGATGTTAATAATATTTTCTTGCAAAAGACCTTCGACCAATAATGTCTCTATACAACAACCCTTGTCTTTGTTCACCCTCAACATCCTATCCCTGTAGACAAATTCTGAAAAGTTATTTTATGAACTTCGCCTAGCTCCAAGAGTCTAGTACAATGATCTTGGCCCATTCCTAATATTTATTGGCTTTGATGATTTAAAATTTAAGAGCTCCTTATTTATGCAATGATAAAGAAATATACTAACTAGTTTATGCATATGACATCATTGGCACAAGCAATAGCTTTCTTGAAATTAAATAATTCCTTAAGCAATTGCTAGATAGATTCTTCATCAAAGATCTAGGGCCACCAAGCTATATTTTAGGTATAGAGATAGTATTCATATCACTTTTTCTCTCTTAAAAGTACATTTGAAACCTTTTATCAAAGATAAACATGGAAAATGCCAAAGAGATTGCTACTCCACTCCACTTCACTAAGTTACTCAAATTACATGATGATAATCCTACTATAGATTTCATATCGTACCGATAAGTACATGACACTTTATAGTAATTTTCTCTCACTCGTCTAGATATTTTATTTGTAATCAATAAAATGTCACAGTACATGCATTAGCCCAACACTACTCATTAGTCTACTTCATATCCTATGATTTGTTAAAGAGTTTCTTAATCATGATCATCTCTTTCGGAAGCAATCATCCCTTCATCTTTATATCTTTGCTGATTTAGATTAGGCATGTAACATTGATGATAGAACATCCACATCGATATACATTGTCTTTCTTGGAGCAAACCCAATCAGTTGGAACTCTAAAAAAAAAAAAAGTTGCACAACTACCATAAAAGCTAAGTATCATGTCATTGCTGGTGTCACTTATGAATATACTTCAATAATATATTATGAGCACGTTGGTGCCAACTACCTATGCTTCAATTTGATGTTTCTATCTCACATGAAACATATAGCCATCAACTTCCACTGCATTGAAATCAAATTGTCAGAAGACAACTACTAATATCCCACGTTTATACTTCTGATCAACTTACAAACTCTTTGATGAAACCATTTGCTCGCGAAATATTTCAAATGTACATCATAACAAGCATACCTCTTTCATCCACCAGAGTGTTGTTCTCCAACTTTACTCGTGTTCATATCCTTGAACTTTTTAACTTGTGGTATACATCATCTCAAGTCACCATAACTTATAGCAGATAAGAAATGATCGATCTTGATATAATATATCTTTAATATATCATCAATCCATGATTCAAAGAGAATCTCCTTGTTTCATGAATATGATTAATGGATAATCAATCCCTACTTAATGTGTATAAATATACATAATAACGAACATACTTCTTTCGCCCACCAAGTTTTGTTCTCCAAGTTTGCTCCTATTCATATCCTTACAGTATACAATATTTCGAGTCACCATAACTAACATACTCTTTAACGAAACCATTTACTCGCAAAGTGTTCAAATACATTGCTCCAAGATTGACATCAACGACTAAAGCTGAATGCTGTCGGGGCATATTAGAGAATCATAGAATCAATAAAAATAGTAAACCAGATAAGAAATGGTAGATCTTGATATACTATATCTTCAATAGATCATCAATCCACGATTCAAAAAGAATCTCCTTGTTTCATGAATATGATTGAAGGATAATCAATACTTAATGTATAAATGTGCATCATAACAAGCATACCTCTTTCACCCACCACAAAATACTAAAAACTATTACTCTCAGAGGATTAACAAAAGACTTATTACCTCACATATTACTGCTGACTCTAAGCTCACAGGACAGAAGCAATTGCACCGGTGTTTCTCTCGCTAATGCACCCACACAATAAGCCGAATGCACAACGTTTGTCCGCTCACTAACGCACAATGACGTAGCCGTTGCTTATTCCGTTATTTTCTTTTGGAACTCAACATCTAACGCACAATGATAACTCACATCAGCACTTTGGCATTTCGCACAATGTCTATTTGACCTTGTTTGCTTGTTCCGGCAAACTCTCGTTAGGAGTTGCTCTCCAACTTTGCTCGTGTTCATATCCTTGAACATCTTAACTTAACTTATTGTATACAACATCTTATGTCATCACAACTTGCAAGCTCTCTCATGAAATCATTTGTTCGCAAAGAGTTTTAGATACATCATTTCAAAATCGACATGCATTATAAAAACTTAAATAATTCATCGACTGTGGCGATAGAGAATCATTGAAAATAGTAAATCAGATAAGAAATCATCTATCTTAAAATACTGTATCTGGGATTGACATCTCTCCAAGATCTTGTATTTTATCTTCAATCCATCATCCATCCTTGGAAAAGAATCTCAATGTTCGTGAACGTGTCCATCCGTGATTGCAAGAGAATCTCAATGTTCATTAACGTGATCGAAGGATAATCAATCCTTTCTTATTGTGTATAAATGTACGTGCCTTGTATGGCATACCTATTTCATGCACCAAGTAACGCCTTCAATGGGATAAGAAATGATTACTCTCTCCCAACCGCTATAAATAGCAGGGGGGAAAGAGACACCAATCATTCAAGCTGAGGGAAGAAACGAGCGAGGTGTAGCGACGTAAAATAGAGGAAATGGAGTGTTCCTTCCCGGTCATCAACATGGAGAAGCTCCATGGCGGCGAGAGGGAGACGGCAATGGAGCTCCTCCGTGATGCTTGCGAGAACTGGGGCTTCTTTGAGGTTTGCTCTGTTTCTTTCCCTTAGGACAATGTTCTCATGTCCAGCTCAGTGCTAATGCTGGTGGCTTCCATTGGCTTCGCTCCTGTAGCTTCTCAACCATGGCATCTCACCCGAGCTGATGGACGAGGTGGAGAGGCTGACCAAGGAGCACTACAAGAAATGCAGGGAGCAAAAGTTCAAAGAGTTCGCGAGAAAGGCGCTGGAGAACGGATCCAAGTCCGAGGTCGCCGACATGGACTGGGAGAGCACCTTCTACCTGCGCCATCTCCCCGTCTCAAACATGTCCGAGTTGGTCGACATGGGCGACGACTACCGGTACCGATTCAAAAGCTCTCACAACACTGCTATCGATTGTATCATGCTCTCTGACCTCGAGGCCTTCCACTTTCAGGAAGGTGATGAAGGAATTCGCAGCGAAGCTGGAGATGCTGGCGGAGCGTCTTCTGGATCTGCTCTGCGAGAATCTGGGGCTGGAGAAGGGTTACCTCAAAAAGGCCTTCTGCGGGTCCAAAGGTCCCAGCTTTGGGACCAAGGTCAGCAGCTACCCGCCATGCCCTCGGCCGGAGCTCATCAAGGGACTGCGAGCTCACACTGACGCCGGTGGCATCATCCTGCTCTTCCAAGACGACCGCGTCAGCGGCCTCCAGCTCCTCAAGGACGGCCAGTGGATCGACGTGCCCCCGATGCGCCACTCCATCGTCGTCAACCTCGGGGATCAGCTTGAGGTTTTGCGAGCTCCACCCGGTCTGCGACACTACACGGTTAAACAGAATTAACACTGGATTCTTCCGTGCAGGTCATCACGAATGGCAAGTACAAGAGCGTGTTGCACCGGGTGGTGGCGCAGACGGACGGCAACAGGATGTCCATCGCCTCGTTCTACAACCCGGGCAGCGACGCCGTCATCTTCCCGGCGCCCTCCCTGGTGCAGCAGCAAGCCGAGAAGGACGACGCAGCAGCAGCGTATCCCAGGTTTGTGTTCGAGGACTACATGAAGCTGTACGTCGTACAGAAGTTTCAGGCCAAGGAACCGAGATTTGAAGCCATGAAGGCCATGGCTCCTCCCATTCCTACGTCTTAAGAACATCAACAGTCGATCCTCATCCTATTTCTGCATCTATGTAGCCATCGTGGAAGCTTTCGAGTATCCAGTTAGAAGTTAGAAAGTCCATGTAACCTAAGCACTCCCACGCAGGTGAGAGTACTTAGGCATGCGTTATCTTAAATTAGACCATTTTTTTTTATCTTTGAGGAAATAAATGAAGCACTATGAAGTATGAACATGACTTTTAGTCTTTCAAGATTCCTTTTTTCAGATTCATTACCTGCATAACTAAGAGACAATACTTGCTTCCAACAAATATGCAGGCGGAGACTAAAAGGAGTTATATGCTGCTATATTATGAGAGTAACATATGATGAACCGGAGAGGTTTGATGTAATTTACGCAGCAAACCGAAACATCTACAAACTATAAAATTATAAACATTTAGCTTGAAAGACAACAAGCAGCACAGAAGTTCAAGAAGAGATGAAAGTGAAACAGTGGTCAGCCTAATAGATTTGAGCCAGTTAAGAAAACTCAAGAAATGAATGTGGATAACCATATATAGCGTCATTCGAATGCCAGATATATTATCATGTAGATAATGATTTTATATTAACAAATAGCTAAAAATAAACGCAAACTTAGAACGAATCAGAGTGTATAGAAGGAAAGTAAAACTAAGAATGTCGAGCAACGCTTATCAGAGTATAATTTAGCTTCTTATAACCTTATCCCAATACGAACTTGGGATGCTGATTTTAACCTACACCATATATGAGAGAGAATTCATGGCCTGCTGTCTGTGTTCTTTTGGTCATTCATCAACATTTGTTGCCTTGTAAGATATATTTTCAAAGGCAATAATAGATTCATCTCGAACAAATGGTGTCATCTCATTCGGTTCATTACAGTCGCTTCATGTCATATTCTCCATCAACATTTCGAATGGCATATGAAACAAGCTTCATGAGGTAAATAAATTATCACCGGCAAAAATATCAAACAAAAGAATGCATTAATTAAGGTTTATATGTAGATTTATGATCATCCAGTCAAAATCTTTAAAATGATATCAGAATAAATCACGAATTTGAACTACGAATCTATTTCTGTTAGTGCTTAATTAAAAATATTTATTTTTCATTTGGATTTTCTTCGTATATCAAGTCATCCGATCATAAATATATTAACTCATTTATGGTCATCCGATCAAACATCAAGAAAAATTATAAGATAAAAGGGAGATATAATTAAAGTAGAATAATATGCACTTATATTTAATGTATTACTTTTCAGAAATTAAATACCTCGGTCAGAAAAGCACCAAGATTGGGGCACGACTGTCGGTCGACGGCGTCAGGGTCCTGGGCGGGTAGGGCGTGGACGTCCCCGAGCGCGGAGGGGAGCACGACGGGTCCTGGAGTGCGACCGAGCACTCGACGGCGACGGCCCTCGTGGTCCACAGGGCGGTAACGCTCTCGAGGGGCGGGAGCCGGGGCGATCGTCGGTCTTCTCCATGACTTTTTTCTGCTGGCAATTACGGAAGACAATGGTGTGCTCCTTACTCTCTCTCCACCCCATTCAAGTACAACCCTATCGGATGGTGTCTCATTCTAGAACCTTCACTTGGGCCGGGCTTGGTTCTTTTAAAAGCAGTCGACCTCGAGCTCGATCGACTTCGATCCATTTCGTCCCATCTGGCATTTCAACGGTTCAGCCAGCCTGATCTGATTCGTACCTGGTCAAACCATTTCGCAAATCTCTGATAGGATTGGAAAGACCAAGGATGAGGAGAGGAAAAGAGGGAGATTGCGCGGAGCGAGAGTTATTAGGATTATGAGAAATAATAAAATACAAATGATATATTTTATATGACATTTAAGACAAGTTAATATTCTCTTATTTTTTTTTAATATTTGTATAGGTGCCATATAAATGGGTGAATTATGAGCAAATACCCCTTGTTTTGAGTTTTTTTAGAAGGTGTCTCTTTTCATGTTTTTCCAAGTGTCTACTATTTGACGTAATCCCAGAAATATTTTTCTAATAAGACAATTAGGACAAATACATCATACTTATCTATATGGTGAATCAGTTATTATTATGCTATAGATTGATTTATAAGATGAACTAATTATTAATTTGCTATAAACTGGCTCAATCATCGTGTAAGAATTACAATATCAAGTAAAATATATTTTAAATAAGCTTTTTTAATACATTTAAAAATATTATATGTATATTTAAAAAACTATAATCTTAACAAATGAACTAAAAACCTAATGGATTGTTAACTAAAATATTTGGAATACACTTCAAAACACTATAAATCTATTAAAAAAATTAGAACTGATGAATTAGACAAGTCTCACATGAATCAATCTGATAGTGTAATTAGGTAGTACTCTAATTGTTTTGTAAGTGAAATGTTAAAGATTATTACAAATAATGAACTCTTTTGAAAAATATAAAAAAGGGATAGCTTGAAAATATAAAAAATATTTACGTGTGAGAAAATTTTAAAAATATTAAAATAATTATTCCCCATTGATGAGAGGGTTGGGTGATCGATATTAAGTTTGACTCACATCTTACATATTTAAAGTTTTTGAATTAAATTGACTCGGATTTGTCGTTAATAGAATTCATAAAATAAAATTTTAAAATAAAATAAAAAGTGTATGTATTTTATGATATCTGAGTTAAGATTCATAAAATAAAATTTTAAAATTATTAACATAGATTTTTAAATTTTTGATAAAAATTTATTAATGATTATCTTGAATAAAAAAGTGTATGTATGTATGTATGTATATATATATATATATATATA
>LVTN01000253.1:4955-53078 GCA_001649415.1 Musa itinerans
CGTTTTGGAGGCAGAAAAAGGCATAAATAGGGCAGCAACGTGGGAGAAGAAAAGAGCCATGGGATTCCAAAGAAAAGGAAGAAAACAAGGTAGAAAAGGAAGAGAAAGAAAGGGAAGAAGACAATGACAATGCAGAGAGACTGTTCTCAATCATCTAGCAGTGTTCTCATCTCAGGTTAGATCAAATCTACAGTAGACTCTTGCTGTGATTACTTGGGGAGGTTGTAGATATTGTGGACAGTGACGTGATCCTTGTATCCCAGTTATTCTCTTGTTGCTAGGGTTTAGGGCAAGAGATTGAGATTTGTATATTCATTATTCTCACAGTGGATTATCTCTAGTTTGCCCCATGGTTTTTACCCTTCACATTGAAGGGGTTTTCCACGTATATCTTGGTGTTCTATTTGATTGTACTTTCATTTAATTCCATTACGTATTATGGTCTTCTAGTATTTGTTCATATATAAAGGTTATTCCTGTTTATATCCCCATCATGATTGTCAATGACTCTTCACTTAACCCGACTTGGGTCATGTGTGCATAAGTCTAAAAAGGGTTAAGAAGGTGCTTAAGGTGTTTGCTAATAGGCTAAACTACAACAAGACCAATGTTAAGTGGGGTGCCCTACTCGGTTCCTTCAACGCTTAAGTTAAGACTGAAGTGAAAAGTAGAGCTATCGGTAACAATAAATTAGTGAGCCTTTATAGCGAAAGGAAATATCATAGAATATTTTCTTTTAGGTAAATTACTACTATTGAGCTTGGGTAATCACTATATCATCCGAGTCCCATCATGTCATCTAAGTTGACATTGACATAATGAGCTACAATCGAGGTTGAGTTCTCCCCCTATCAGTATGAATACGAATATGTTAGAATTTTCTTTTCTAATTAATGTGAGGGAAGTTATTATTATGTATTATAACCTTGTACATCTCTTTCGCATTGAGGTGGAAGTGGAAGCTACAAACTACATGTGGGTAGTGGTCAGGCTTTAGATAGATAGACTTATTCATATGGCCAATTCGATCGTTAGATAGATTTGTCAAAATTGTTTCGATCTAATTTATTTTTTATGTTATTGAGTATTGTTAATACACAGAAACCATCTTCTGGTGAGTCGATCCAGTTGGTTTTCTACCAAAAGTGCAAGTTCCTTCTGTTTGCTCTTCCTGATTGATGTGGAGAGCAAATGTTATGGACATGACGAACGAAGCTATTAGGAGAGGCGATTTGCTAGGAGTAGTGAAGCTTAGTTCAGGAGCTGGGTGGTCCCCTCTGCTGAGTAGCCTTCTAGTTGTGCCTTTGGGCTATGTCGATGACCCTATATAACGGGCCTATGCTAGGAGTGTCCCGACTCGACCCCTTTGATGCTTAAGTTAGGAAAACAAAATGAGAGAAAGACAATAATATCAGCAGTGTAATCAAATGAGTAAATAGTCTCTTTTACCTGCTCACCCCGGCTTGGCCTAGGGCATGACTTTTATGTAGGGAAATCTTGGGAGCGACATCACATGTGCAGTAGAAGAACAAAAAACAAAATCTCTAATTCTCAAAGATATGTTCGTCGTCGTGCGAAGATTGGTGCGTAAAAATTCACGAAACAGAAAACCACGTTTGAGATAGATTGTGTTACTTAGGGAGATCGTATATCCCTGAATCCCTACAGATCTATAGGAGAGGGTGAAGGAGGTCAAGCACCCTCTTCTCTAACGGTGATCTACACAATATGGCTGCGACGATGCTCCTCAAAACTCCAGTTCTACTATGAGGTGGAGAGGGGGAAGAGAATAGGAGAGGCAAGTAAAAGGCTATGGCCTATGAACCACTGATTCTATCATATTTATAGAGGTCCCTTGTCAACTTAACCCTAATGGATCCTACCCTATTGGGTATTGGATATTCATCCAACTACTCAAGCTTCTTAGATTAGTGGATCTCTATCCAATAATCTCATATGGGCTCTTATTGTATCTCATCCATAGGATCCAATAATTCAAGAGTTTATTGGATATCCAATAAGATAGGGGTTCCGACGGATATCTCATATCCGAACCTCTACTTATCGCAATGCCTACCATATATGTGTGACCCTCTAGGCCTAATATCGAGCTAGCCATGAGTCATACCTGTTAGAACTGTTTCTGGCTCAGTGAATTATTATCTCCATAATAATTCACTCAACTCATCGACTACGGACGTACTAGGCCACTAACCCACAGTCCCTAGACGATATAGGGGAATCCAATCCATTGAACTTGTCCGTCCTCGATTACTGTGTACTTATAGTCCTTCATCTATCTAACATCTCAAAGACCGTATACCGGGTATAGTGCTGTCAGACCCGTACAGTTTCTACTCGAGTCTTGCTCTAATCGGATTCTCTTGGAGAACTCTTTCTCCCTCAATCCGAATGACTCTAGTCAGGGATTTGTTTGAGAAAAAACACATGGGACATTCCTCTCATGACACCGAGAGTGGATGATCCTCTATCGACACTCAATAGTCCTCGTATGGTTGGCTACCACTCCTGATGACCGGCTGTGCTAGATCTGAGACATCCAAACCTATAAATCCAATATCAAAGAGTAGAGCACTCATACATGACATCTTTGGTGTCTCAAGTCTAAGGACCAAATACACCACTAGAATTACGGAATCGCTGTCTGACAATAAGGCATTATCAACCATCCAACATTTCGTAAGTGGATCAATCAGTGAACTCGTTCTCTAATGAGCATATATACTGTATCCCTTGTGTCCCCACACAAGCAGCTATGAGACCAACTGCATCCATCATATGGATAGGTATAAGCACACCAGTCTATCCGGTTATCTCGATGTCCCTCTCGAGTAACCTATAACCAGGATTATTTAGGATCTGTGTTTAAAGGTAAATCAGTCTCATTATCGTGATCTCATCACGATCTGATTCTCATTGTACAGATCCAAGAACATCACAATATATATATGAATATATGTAACAAGCAATATAAAGTGATAAATGTCAAAATATAATAAGCAAAAAGACTGCGTGTCAAGTCACACGTGTCGTCACTCACGTGATTGGCTTGCAGGGCATATATGACTAGCATTTTATACCTGGGCATTGGATAGAGTAAACAAGCCTCCATCAAGGGCCCCATTACCTTACGTGGTGGAAACATTTAGTACGAGCAGCTTACCGACGTGTGCTCCCGGGAGCAACATTTGGGGACTATTGGGATAACACATTCGATCGAGCTTTCTTGCTTCTTTGGGTTAGGCAAGGCGTGGTCCCCTCGTCGTTTGTATGAAAGATAAGGTTGGTGAAGCCAAGCCATGCCGTCGATCATTAATGCTAAGCCAAGTTTATTTTCATGGCTGCGGGATCATTGAGGAGTGGGTCATGCAGGCTCACTTTGGAAAGTTAGGGCAGGCGATGTGACCTTATGTTGGTGTTCGTAGAGAGTAAGTGGTTCCAGGCTTTCGTTTAGGTGTTACCTACGTGACAGGGGACGCTAGGGGGTGTCGGGATTTATCCTTATTAAGTATGATAAACTTGAAATTAATTTTTTTTTTAAAGGGGCATACATCCTTGATCTCGAATCGTATATTGCTTCATACAAAATTTTATGTCAAGAGTGTGTCCAATAAAACTTGTTAGATAACCAAATTAGCATACAAGCATAAAAAGTCTTTTTTTGTGAGTTATGAATGAAAACATATTTAAGTAAACTATTTTCTACATATCTTATTTTTCTAATTAGCGTATTTGTCAAAAATATTTCGATCTAATTTATTTTTTAATATTATTGAGTATTATTAACACACAAAGACCATCTTCTGGTGAGTTGATCCGATTGGTTTTCTACCGAAAGTGCAAGTTCCTTCTGTTGACTCTTCCTGGTTGATGTGGAGAGCAAATGTTGTGGACATGACAAAGGAAGCTATTAGGAGAGGCAGTTTACTAGGAGTAGTGAAGCTTAGTTTGGGAACTAGGTGGTCTCCTTTGCTGAGTAGCCTTCTAGCTGTACCTCTGGGCTACGTCGATGACCCTACATAATAAACCTATGCTAGGAGTGTCCCAGGTTGACCCCTTTGATGCTTAAGTTAAGAAAACAGAATGGGAGAAAGATAGTAGTATCAGTAGTGTAATTGAGTAAATAGTCTCTTTTACCTGCTCGCCCCGAATTGGCCCGGGGCATAACTTTTATACCTGGGCATTGGGTAGAGTAGACAAGCCTCCATCAAGGGCCCCATTACCCTATATGGCAGAAACATTTAGCATGAGCAGCTTGCCTACGTGTGCTCCCTAGAGCTACGTTTGGGGACTATTGGGATGACACCTTCGATCGGGTTTTCTTACTTTTTTGGGTTAGGCAAGACGTGGTCCCCTCTTTGTTCGTATAGAAGAGAAGGCTGATGAAGCCGAGCCTTGCCGTCAATCATTAATGTCGAGCCAAGTTTATTTTCCTGGCTGCGAGATCATTGAGGAGTGGGTCATGTGGGCTCACTTTGGGAAGTCGGGGTAGGCGATGTGACCTTCTGTTAGCGTTCATAGGGAGTAGGTGGTTCTAAGCTTTCGTTTAGATGTTGCCTACATGGCAAGGGAAGCTGGGGGGTGTCGGGATTTATCCTTATCAAGTATGATGAACTTGAAATAAATAAATAAAAAAATCTCGAAGAGGCATATATCCTGTATGCCGTATATTGCTTCATGCAAAATTTTATGTCAAGAGTGTGTCCAATAAAACTTGTTGGACGATCAAATTAGCATACGAGCATAAAAAGTCTTATTTTTGTGAGTTATGAATGAAAACATATTTAAGTAAACTATTTTCTACACATCTTTTTTTTGTAATTAGCGTATATGTTGTTTAGATATTCTGTTGATGTAGCATGTCTAACAAAGTATTCATCGGACATGTAGTATGTCCAATAAACATTAATTGGATTGCGTGTATGAAATCATGATTAACCCAAAATAATGACCATATGGCTCGTTATGTTAACCGTAAAGAAGCCAAATTAAATAACTTGGCGCCGGCAGGTGACAATTATTGGAGACAAAGTAGCTTGTCATGCCGAAGTACGTCCTTTTCATGACGTTCGGTGGTGAGTTAAGAGAGGCAGCTGAACCCAAACGCATGTGTCAACCTCGGAATGCAATTGAAAGCTCATGAGATCATTATGGACGGAAGACACAGCAAGCTCCCCCGCGACGCAAACCTTTTTGACTTCTCGAGAACAAAGAGATCAGGAAGCTTTCTTGTGCTGCCCTCAACCTTCCAAGGGAAGAACCAATGAGCTCAATCCGACACCCATGCTCACGTTTCTGTCTCCGAAAGCGACCGCCACGGCGCAGCAAACTTTCCGAGGGAAGAATGCAACTCGGTGTCACGCCCATGTCGGCCGTTCTGCCCATGATGGCAACAGCCACGGTGCGGCAGGAAACGACGACCGAGACATCACATACACAGACACTGCCATATCTTCTTCGCCAGCTTGCTTCGTGGCCGCGGAGAGTCAAAGACAGCGAAGTCAGTGGGCGCGCGCGAGTTGGGATCGATGGCTGATTGCCATCTGTTCCTCCCAAAACTTTTGCAGTTTTTTGAAATCGTACCGAGTGCGAGGACGAGGCTTGTGATTGGAACCCCTGAGGGTTTTGACTGGTCTTGAGGTGCGATTGGAACCCCTCAGGGTTTTGACTGGTCTTGAGGTTTGACTTCGTCGTCGTCGTCCCCATCGTTGTTGCCGGGACTGAATGTTTGACACAAGTATCGCACCGGAAGAAGTTTAGATTCTCTGGATTCTTTTCCCTTTTTAGTTTGATTTTCCAGAAAGAATTTTAAGTAAAATGTGGCATAGTAGATTGCTTCAGAATCATACATAATAAAAGGCTTTTGTATTTAAAATCTGGCTTTGAATTGATTTCTCCACAAGAAAAATATATAAGAACATTGACCTCATTGTCCGTAGACAGATTAATGCAGGCTCACGGACATGTAGATCGTGATTCAATTGGTGCAATGGAACTATTAAAGCACCGTGCAATTTTGATATGGTTAGAAATGGATCCGCGGAAGACTCATCTCTTAACGTTGGAACTTGAGAATCCACAGTTCAATCGGAAATAAAATATACTCTCTTAACTCATGCACACAAACAAAAGAAAAGATAATGGTGAGGTGCAGGATTAATGTGAAAAACATAGTAAAATAGAGTTCTGAACAGGAGCTACATTGTTTTCTCAGAATTTAACCAGAAATGTTGTCATGAATTTCACTTCCTTTTTTATAAGCATGTGATGTTCCAAGGAGAAAACATAAACAGTTGAATAAGCACAGTAACCAATACAGACCAACACCATAAACTTGTGGAGGTGGCTATGCACCTAAGTGAATTTCCCACACACACCCAAGGGAAAACACAAATGCCCATATGCAAGCACATAAACCTACATGCATAAAGAAGTCAATCATCTTATTTGTGTAAGTTAGGCACCTAGCTAGACGCTTTATAGAGACCTATGGCACACATATAAAACTGGTTAAACCGAGCAAGGCTACCATGGAAATATATGTCCTCGAGTACAAACGTTCAGTCTGCCTGATGCAAGCTGACCTCCTATTTCATTCAGAAATTTTGGTTGCAAAGTGAGAAGACCAACAGTGTCAAAAGAGGAGCGAGAGGAGATCTAGTGGCATAATTTTTGCAAACAGAGGTGACTAGTGCAATAGTCAAATCATAGTAATATCACAATTAAGCTCAACAAACATACAAGTGATGAAAAAGGAATTAATCCCCATCAGAACCAACCATATTCCAGAAAATAGGCCATAAATCTCAGATCCAATCAAATTAGGCGCTAGAGCTCCTAAATCTTAAAACAGACTTAAACAACTCTGTATCTGTTCCTAAATCTTAACAATGGACTTAAAAATACATTTTGCTGACTAAAAGAAACATCCATAAAGAGTAATGATTCAACACTCACCTTGAAAAAGGTTATTACGCTGAAGTTACAAAACAAGAAAATGCATGATGACTATTTCATGCATGCTAGATGACTCATGGCATAAATGTAGAAATGCATGTAATGGGAAGTTCAAATGACAATATCTTATAAATGAATGCTTATTTTCCCCAGTAAAATAAAACAAAATGAATTGAGTTTACCATGTGAATATCTAATAAATTATCAGAATTGAGTACCTTGTCTTCCTTAGAGTGCAGGTCTAACCAGTTTCCCTTGGAAGCTTTAACAAGTGTAACTATGACTTTATTGGGTTTGACCACTAGCTTACACTTCTCAGGCAATATCTCCTTGTTCAATTTTGGAATGGCAAATCGATAATTCTTGCCATGGATGTCATGGAATTTGATGTCAACAGACACTGGCTTAAAAACTGTATCCACCTTCTCTTGCTCTGCATCTTCAATAGATATATAGATCTGAAGAAAAAGTATAAATCTTCACACATTTAGAGTAGTCAAACAAAGAATTAGACTCGAAAATAGGAATATGAAGTGAAATGAAAGATGGGAAAATAAATCAGTAGTCAATGTAATCCAGTTTGCATACTAACATGTTCTGTCGCCAAAATTCGGGAAACTAATAACAAGATTAAACAATATAAGGGAAGCATAATGTCCGAGCCTCCTACCAACATGAGGTATGAGGTTTATATAATCATACCCTTACAAGCAGAGAGGTGTTTACACAACACCAATAGCAGCTGCTAGTAAATTAAATAATCCAAAATCATAATAAGAAGAAAAACAAGGTCTCAATGTGTTGACCAAGTCCCTATACCTTTTTTACATTAGCTCTAGAACTCATCAGACCAAACACTGGAGTATACCATCTGCTATTACAAAAACAATTATCACCCACAACACATGGAATCAAACAAAACTTTTTTTTGCAGGAGATATTACAGGCGGTTATTTCCTATGAAAGCTAATTAGCTGTTATCAGCATCACAATAATCTTGACCTTGAAGTTTACAGATGCCAAAAGTTTCCATTAATGCAGGCACAACCATTCAGGTTTACAGTTTCTTTTTCTTTACTTCTTACAACCTTCAACAATCCTTTTGTATTCAAATCTGTACTCGATGTACTACGAAATCAATCTACATAAGAGGCTGCCATCTGACTTGCATGCTAACATGTAGAAAGTTCTGTCATCGAAATTCGGAACTCCAATAACAGGATAAAAAAAATAAACGGGAAGCATAATGTCCGAGCCTCCTACCAACATGAGGTATGAGGTTTATACAATCATACCCTTACAAGCAGAGAGGTGTTTCTACAACACCAATAGCAGCAGCTAGTAAATTAAATAATCTAAAATCATAATAAGAAGAAAAACAAGGTCTCAATGTGTTGACCAAGTCCCTATACCTTTTTGACATTAGCTCTAGAACTCATCAGACCAAACACTGGAGTATACCATCTGCTATTACAAAAACAATTATCACCCACAACACATGGAATCAAACAAAACTTTTTTTTGCAGGAGATGTTACAGGCGGTTATTTCACAGTTTTTGCAGGAGATGTTACAGGCGGTTATTTCCTATGAAAGCTAATTAGCTGTTATCGGCATCACAATAATCTTGACCTTGAAGTTTACAGATGCCAAAAGTTTCCATTAATGCAGGCACAACCATTCAGGTTTACAGTTTCTTTTTCTTTACTTCTTACAACCTTCAACAATCCTTTTGTATTCAAATATGTACTTGATGTACTAAGAAATCAATCTACATAAGAGGCTGCCATCCGACTTGCATGCTAACATGTAGAAAGTTCTGTCATCGAAATTCGGAACACCAATAACAGGATAAAAAAAATAAACGGGAAGCATAATGTCCGAGCCTCCTACCAACATGAGGTATGAGGTTTATACAATCATACCCTTACAAGCAGAGAGGTGTTTCCACAACACCAATAGCAGCAGCTAGTAAATTAAATAATCTAAAATCATAATAAGAAGAAAAACAAGGTCTCAATGTGTTGACCAAGTCCCTATACCTTTTTTACATTAGCTCTAGAACTCATCAGACCAAACACTATAGTATACCATCTTCTAATACAAAAACAATCATCACCCACAACACATGGAATCAAACAAAAAACATTTTTGCAGGAGATGTTACAGGCAGTTATTTTTATGAAAGCTAATTAGCAGTTATCTGCATCACGATAATCTTGACCTTGAAGTTTACAGATGTCAAAAGTTTCCATTAATGCAGGCACAACGATTCAGGTTTACAGTTTTTTTTTTTTTTTCTTCACTTCTTACAACCTTCAACAATCCTTTTCTATTCAAATATGTACTGGATGTATTAAGAAATCTATCTACATAAGAGGCTGACATCAGGTGCAAACTGCCCTCATGAAAGCTCTCGTAGGGCTGGGGCCTTCACAATTTTAGTTCTGCTACATGGCTAGCCTGAAATTCATGAGGTAAGAATTGGAAATAATGAGAATGCACAATCACATGTTTCATGGTTCATCTTATCAGACTCCTGGACAAAGTTGCTCGTATTTTTAAGCCTCCAATGTCAATCATCCTACAAACTTAGATTTTAGAAGAAGAGTTTCATACTTTCATCTTCCTATGTCTGTGATTATGAAAGCTCTTTATAACCAATAAATCTTTTATGTCAATTATCAAAGACAATCTAATTTAGGCAACAACAGTGAGCAAGGCCCATGCTAAGCACGTCATGAACCACATGTACTGCATTTTGTATGATGTCATATGCTTTTGAAGTGGATGTCACACCATGTCAGTCGTCCTACCAAGGTAGAAAGCTTTCACATGGACATAGGGTACAGATAATCACCCAGAGTTCATGGTTGAAAATCCATCCAATTTCAATATTACTTCAAACTTTCAACTCACCCCATTCTCCATAATACATCATCTTACGATGGTATGAAATGGATCTATTTGATTCACAATTTCTGAATACACCGAACACACTATGACAAACATCAAACAGTCTGTAGGGTAATTCGATGAGTAAAAATATCAAATACAATGTACGCATTCTGAATCCTCAATCTATGTGCAGGAACGCACACGCAAAACAGAAATCAAATTATCAGTGTGATCAGCAATAACAAAATTAAACCAAATTAGAATATGTGAGGAAGGAAGAAATAAACCGAATAAAAAAAATAAAGGTCGAGTTTGCTGAATTGAAACAACAAAAGACGGACCAACCTTGATTTTATCGTTGTCTTGATCCCAACTAAACGATCCAAGAGTGACATAGCTTCTGTTCACAGCATCAACATTAACGGGTACCTTTTCCGCAGCGACCGCAGCCTGCCGTGCCGCTGCAGTCACAGCAGTCACCCTCGACAACTGCCAGAATAACCAATCCACCAAGACAACTGAGTCATAGACCTACAGAACCCTAATCGAGTATCCAACATCGGAACGGACGATGGATGGAACGGGGAAGAGCAAGTGAGGGTACCTTGGCGTCCAGGTCACGGATCTCGGAGGAAAGGAGGGATAGGACACGGGGCCTCTTGGCGATGCTCTCGAGGTGCCTCAGCTCATCCAAGTCCAGCCTCAGTTGCTGCTCCTCCGCCATCGGCCTCCGCTTCTCTTTCTTGGACAGCTTCTACTCCGACACGCTTTCGTCACAATCGCTTGCTCGCTTCAGCTTCTCCGCGAAGGGATGCAATCGGAGATTTGGGGGCCGGTGAGATGGTGGGCTAATAACGTGGGCCAGCGAGGACAGCTTCCTTCTAATTTCCAGAGTTTTCGGTGACCAGAAAGGGCGGGAAGATTCTGGAAAAGAGGGTGGAACCATATGTACACGTGTGATCGGACCAATCAATCCGTGTACATATTTCTTATTTCAATATCAAAATCACAAATATATATATATATATAAAAAGGATAAACCAACACACACATATATATATATACATATATATATATACGATATATATACATATATATATATATACGCATATATATATATATGTATATGTATATATATATATATATATATTTCAGATGTAACAACACCTTCACAGTATGTTACTAAGCTCAGGAACATTAGCAGCACGATAGAACAGCAGAACCACCAAACCAAAGAAAACAAAACAGGACTCCAAAGGAGCAACTAACAAGGAGCTCCAGTTATTCCTCCTCAGCTACTGGTCTGCTCACCTCTGCTGCATTCTCTTCTTCCACAGGTCTCCAAACATCCAAATTCCTGCGGATTTCCTCCTCCCTCCGACCACCCCATCCTCCTCCGATTCGCCTCCCACCAGCGGCAAATCCCATCCGTCAAATCCGCCGTGATGACCGTCCATCGACCGACACCGTTCCGCTGCTCTCTTCCCTCCCATCTCCGTGGCAGCTCTGTCCCCAGCAGCCAGCAGCGCGGTTGCTGCCTCTGCTGCCTTGCGCCACTGCCCAGTTTGCACCCTCAGCCTCTTCATCTCCACTTCGAGCGTCGCTTTTGCTCCCTCCGCTGCCGCCAATTGCTCCATCAGATGTGCTGCTCTTGCCCTGCTCTCCTCCAGGTCCTCCTCCATTGAGCTTATCTTTGCCTTCAGCTCCTCTTCCTTGGCTCGTGCATCCGCAACAAGGTTCTCGGCTTCTTCCTCGGCTCTTCTCTTAAAACTCATGTTCTCTTCCAGCAGAAACTCCACTTCCTTCTCTTTCTCCAGTATCATATACTTGAGCTTCACCTCCTCTGAGCTCTCAGGAAGATCTACTAATTCATTTCTCTCCACCACTCCTCCCCCAATGTTGTTATCATCATCCTTCTTTATGATTATCTCCATATTCTGTTCGTCCTTCTCCTTCTCTGCCTCCTCCTCATGTTTAACCTGATCAAGTGGTTCCATTGGCACTACTAGTGTGGAAACATCAGAAGCGGTAGGAGAGCTGACATCCTCCACTTCAGACTTGGGAGCTGGTTGTGTCTTAGGCTCTGATGCCGGTTCCGACTCCTGAGGAAGAGGTTTCTGTTTGTCTAATTCAGAGTTCCGGTTCAAAGAAAACACCTGTTTCTTTGCCTTCTCGAGAGCTTGTTCGGCATCAACCTTGGCAACTTCAGCAGAGCCCAACTGGTCTCTGAGCTTCTTGAGCTCTTCCTGAGCTTTGCTCAACTTGGTCTCCAAATCTGCCACCCTGGTGCTTCGCTTCTTCTGCTGGAGAAATTATTGTCAGAAAGAAGAAAATGCCGCAGAATTGGGAGTGACAATTATAGAAGATACCTCATGGAGGGGACTTCGAGGGGACCGTCCATCCTCGAGCTTCGGGCTGCGGTCGACAACCATCCGGTGAAGGCTGTTGGCTTCAGAGATAACACTAGTCTTAAGGTGAAGAGGGGCTCGCGGGGACTGCTGCTGATGCAAATCTGACCCTCTGGTGAAACAAAAGCCCCAAGACATTTGAGGGATCAATAGTTCAAACCAAAAAATCCTACTGAGACGAAGATTACCTTGACCACGACATCGGTCTGAAGCTCAAAGATGAAAGGACTCCCACTTCTTTCAACAATGTCGACTCGACTCCCAGCTGCCAAGAACGACAAGATTTGGTTTTAGAGCAACAACAACAAGAATTGGCAAGGTGAGTATTCGTTATGCAGTTGCCAAAGAGATTTAGACAGCTTCGGGAGCTGGTGATCATCAGCCATGAAAGCTACCCACCAAAACGACAATGTAGCAGGAACTGTTTGTACTCTGTAATAGATCTAACTTGATCACATCCCATATTCCATTTCTAACTAATGAAATGGGTTGGGAACAACTGAATGGCTTCTCCATTGATCACATAAGAGACTGGGAGACAGCTTTGAGCATCTCAAAAGAAGAATGATGAACCATCAACGCATATCTCGTGGCCTATTGCTTTGGGTCTTCTCAGAGAAGGTTGCCTACTGCAAGAAATTATTGGAAGAACAGGGGAATATGCCCACCCAGATGAGAGAAGATTAATGATGAAGATATTGGAGATGTGAAGGAATAAATGCAAATAAAACTAGACAACTTTATCTACTTTGTCCAGATGCTAGACAAAGTTCTAAAGGTCATCATCCTTTCTAGGCATCTACGAGGGTACTGTGTTCGAAGACATCTCTGAGAGGCTGATGCTCGAAATGCTCAAAATGCAAAACTGTGTCACTCTTCATCTCAGAAAAATTGAAAAGAAGTTCATATTTTTATGTTGAAATTATAGAAAGACACTACAAAAACATGTTCTATTCAGAGAAAAGATTGATGAAAACAAAGGGAAAAAGAAACCATCAAGTCAACTCACCTATCGAATGAGCTTCTCAGCACTGATTCCTCAAACCCTTGAGCCAGTTCACCTCCTATGATGTTATCTGTTCAGGCTGGGGTTTTGTGGGGGAGAGGAGAGGAGAGAAGCAAGGCATTAAAAGGAGAGATTCAGAGAGGGAGCAGCAGTGGCAATGAGCTGGGGTTCCCCAAGCAAATGGATCCACTGCTGTGTACTTTCTGGGAACACCGAGCAGCGGACGAGATGAGGACGATCGATGGTCGTGATTGCGGTGAATACCGCCTTTGCTGTTCCAAGTCAAACAGCGTAATGGTGGCTCGCGAACTGAGCCGTGCCTTGCGGTCGAGGCCGTCTCAAAAGTGTCCTTGGAGAGAGAGGGAGAGAGAGAGAGAGAGCGATAGATCTGCAGAGGATCCCCTCGTGCCGCTGTTCCTTCTCCTTTATTGGAAAGTTGGGGAGTCCGACGCTCTCTCTCTCTCACGCGCGCATCGGCTTTTGCAAGGTGAGAGTACGTGTTGACCGAAACCCTCCGGCAATCGTCTCGATTCGGCCAGCCGGCCGGCTCGAGCAGACCGCTCCCTTCCTACGCCCCAACTAAAAGCATGCGAGCAGGGGAGATCTCCGTGAGCAATAATAAATCACAGCAGACCGGAAAGGACGTACGTATAAACAGAGCACAAGGGAAGGAAGCATCTTACGTCGAGAAAAGAGGTCTCCAAGAAGCTCTGCTCGCGAGAGGTTGCGCTCGCCTCTCCGTGATAGACATAAACCTTAATCTGTACTCATCGCTGTGTGATTAGAGAGACTGAGGTGCGACGATTGTGGCTTCCTCTACTTTTCCACTTACCGCCAAGTTTAGATCACCTGCTTAAACGAAGGGAGTCAGTGCTGGCCGGAGGGCCAAATCGAGTAGTGTCCCCATGGGAGCTTCTTGTTCATGACGAGGACACTGCACTCCCTCTGCCATGGTTGCAGCTCATCATGCAGCTGGAGACGGGGAACATGGAGGCATGTGCGTGTAGGGCTTCCATTCTCGACTGATATCCGACTAAACCTGTGTTAATTGTGGGCTACAGTACCCATGCCGTGTGAATTCCGTCCAAGGATGTGACGAATAACCCTATGCTCTTCGATCAAGCGAGCGAGGACGAACAGTGAAGCATACGAAGCTGGAGGGTTAGATTCGAGGCCACCGGTGCATGTGGTAGCAGCGTACGATGGTCCTTCTCTTTACTCTGGCAACACAGCAGTCGAACTACCCCACCCGACATTAGCAGCAGATCACCGACTATAATGATGCGAACCACAAAAAGGTGGAGGATCGAAGCTTGGGAAGATCAACATGTTGTCCTCCTTGGCGTTTGCGTTGACAAAAACAACGCATAACTGGCGAGATAACGGCAACACAATACTGACTTGGATCATAACTATAAAATTTACGAGGATAACTGCCCAAATCTTAATGGATACGATTAGATGAGAAAGCCGGCGGAGCTGTGGGGTTAACAATGACCCGATTGGTTCGTGGTATTGGGGATCAGAAGAAGGAGCATCTTCCAGACCCCATCCGAACACATAGCAATTGACAATATGAAACATGATGTATTTTCTGATACTTAAAAATAGTAAATGTTCTTGAAATATTTATGAGCCCAAAAAAAAAAAGTATTGGTTTAAAACTTAAAAATAGAAAATAAAAAAAAGATCTGCCATTAGAGATCTTACAATTTTTTTAGGCAATTTACAAAATAAAATCCCTCATATTCATTTTTCACCGAATGGAATTTCACATAATTATTTTTATCCGAGGATTTTTTTTTATAAATATCAATTATACCATTATAAAATTTGTGAATCGATTCATGTCAAATTCTTAAATCTCTCATGACACTTCATCACTCACATTCTCTTCATAATTTATATAGAAAAATCTATGTTATACTTGGGATTAAACTGAAATATCATATTCTAGTATAATTCTAAAAGTTTGAGATGGTTTAATCAAAGTTGGCCATATTATACTTGAAAATAAATTAAAATACACATTCACATATTATATCCAAAAAATCTAAAATTTAATAATTAATTATCTTAAAATTCTTTAAAAATAGAAAGTGCTATTAATGATATCCTGGTAAATTAGTGAAAGTTTGAGATAGTCTTATTGATGTTGACTTTATTACACTCGAAAATAAATAAAAACAAACATGTTTATAGACCCTATAAAAAAATTTAAATTTTAACAATTAATTATCATAATTTTTATTTAAAAAAAAAGGTATTACTAGTAGAAAGGTGAAACTTTGAGATGATTTGATTGAAATTAACCTCTTTGAATGCTGAGTAAAAGTTTGAGATGGTTTAGTTGAAATTGACTATGCTGTTAGAATCTTAGATTTTGATGATGAAATCAATTGATAAGTTTATGAACTAAATAGTATTTAAAAAAAGAGATGTAAGACAAACTTCGATCATGGAAAGATATATCGATTAAAGTAGGAGAATCAAACATTGGGCCAGAGTGGATCATGTCATAGATCGAACATCAGGCGGGAAGGATTGGGCATTGTGCCAAGATCGAATTTTGCGGAAGGTCAAAATACCGATGGATCAAGCAATACACCTAAGAAAAAGACAACATGCTAGAAGTTCGGACGAAGTACTAGATGAACTAATGACATGCTGGACAATATAAGCTTCATGATTTGTAGTTGTTATGTCTTGATCAAAATAGTTTAATTGAATTAGTTTTGGGTGTAACTATGTCAACTTAATCAGAAGCCCATTGGTCTTAAATCAGGGTTGAATTGGGCCTATTTGAAGGCCAATTCAATGACCTGAAATTAGTTGAGCAGTGGTACCACTAGTACCTCGAAAACTTTGGGATTTAAATTTTTGACTATATTTCTGAAACTATTTGGGGCCTATAAATACATTTCTCATGCTTGCAAAAGTATGAAAAACTTATGCTTTTAAATTGTTGTAAACTCTTGAAAAATGTTAAGTCTCTTTCTCCATGGGTTCTCTCCTAAACTTGTAAAAATGAGAAAAAGTTATAATAATGATAGTTAATCTTTAAAAAAAGATCGATAGTAAAAATCGATAGTCTCAGAGGAAGAGGAATTTAGAGTAGATGTAAGTCAAGACAATCGAACTTACTAAGCAATTCTTACTCGCACTTTTTGTTAATCACATTTTCGATACATGTTTCATTGATCAAAACTTTCAAACTAAGATTTTTTTAAAGTACTAATTTACCCCTCTCTTTAGTGCCTTTTACGATCCTAACATAGGGTATGCTCGAGATAAACTCAAATATACTCGTTTATAAACCTAATAAAAAAATCTAAGTTTCAATAATTAATTATCCTTAAATATTTTAAAAATAATAAAATATTACTAATGATGTTAGAATGACATCCTAGTAGAGTGATGAACGATTGAGATGTTTTGATTTAAGTTGACATGTTATACTAAAAATTAAATTAGAATATATAACTCATCTAATTGAGGATTCTGCAATCTAAGTGTCTTTGGATGAAATTTATTTAAGACACCTTAAACGTGAATGTTCAATTATAATACTCATTCATTTATTTTATTTTTTTTGAAGGATATAAAATATATATATATATATATATATAATTAAAAAATTTAGAAGTGTTTTTGGAGAACAAAAAAGATGAGAAGTAAGATGGAAAAATATGGTAAAAGAAAAGAGTGAGAAGGCACCGAAAGAGGGAGAGGAGATAGAGGAGAAAAGAACGACATTCCGATGTCATTCAAGCTAAAGACAAAATGCATTTTAGTCCGGATTGAAAATTGGGACGTCCTACATCCGACAAAAACCAATTACAAGAGTTTTTTTTCAGATAAAATTTTCCAATTTCCTTTACTTGGGTAGACTACATTGATTTCCAAACAATGACGCTAAAGATCAAGGGCTTCACTGCCCAACTACGTTCTTATTACTTTGGGTATTAATTATGTCAATGTTCCTGCCTACCAGGATGCCATTAGGATGCGGCAAGAGATTGCAACATGTGACAACATAAATTACAGATAATGACTAGAGAAGTTACATGTTATTGCCATAATAAACCTTTCCAACCAGAAGGGATGTAACTCTTGCAAGCTGATACAAACATATATATACACACACACCCTGCAGTATGTCAGCAGTGTTTTTACTGTCAATAGTTAGTAATGGATGAATAACCTCCCAGTGAAAATGTTATTACGGCTGTCTGCAATGATTTTTATTCACCGGTAGCATAAAGATGCGTCCATTCTTTTGCTGCATTGACCAACATCACAAACGGAATTATGGTGAGAAGCTTGATAGAGACATAACCTTAATTTTGTTATTTGTATTGAGAACAATTAAAAGTACGGGCTTGAATAATTAATTAGTCAAGGCACATAATTTACAACCTGAACATAATTTTACCTGTTTCTAGAGCTTCTGCTTCATTTGTCTTCCAATGCTTAGCAATATTTTCTGAAAGAGGATCATCTGGGTTTGGAGCACTAAGAAGTGCTTGAATACTGAGGAGGAAAAAATAGTCGAGAAAGATTACATAAAGAAAAGAAACAAAGTTTGAGAATTATTATCGTTTTCCAAGATAAGTAAGGGAAGGATCTTAACACAAGTCTTATCAAGTAGATTTGCAACAACAGTATTTTCAAGTGGAAAAAGGACGGATGTATGTGATTGTCATAGCTTTTTCTTTCAATTTATTGGGAAACAAAAGCCTGGGTTGAAAAGTCGGGAGAAGGTAAAGGAATTAGGACATCCATCGGTTTACAATATTCACCAATGGTTGTTCGATTGCCATAAGCAAATACAGTAAACCAAAAAGAAGTTCAACAAGGAAAATAAATTCTATCGTATCGTGGTATCTATTATTTGAGAATGATAATATTCTGGTGGCAGCATAGTTCTAATGATAAATTAAACAGTCACATCACCTGAGTAGTACTGTTCGAATTTGGAGGGCCGGAGTCCACTTGTCCTTCAGAATGTCAAGGCATATTCTTCCAAGCTGCAAATCAAACCCTTAGAATTGCATTTTCTGCAAAAGAAAAAAAAGATAAAAGAGAATATAGTAGGACTTCTTACCTTGTCAATGTTAGGATGATAAATTTTGGTGAGGAAACGGACCTGTTTCAAATTCGTTAAAGAAAAATGGGCATAGATGAATTAGCAAGATAAAACAAATATAACAAGATAAACAAAGGCTGCTAAAAGAAAGTAATGCTAGGAAGTAGAATTTCTGTTGTCATGCCAAGTGACTAGGAGAAATATAGCCCTATATCCAAAGAGGACAGAGTACAAAACTGAACATATTAAATTGGAATAGACAATGTTGTAGTGTATAGTGATGGATGACAGGAATAGAACAAAAAACCTAAGTTGCATTAAATTTTAAAAGGCAAGTATCAAGCAAGGCTAGATACGTCAATATGGTACAAAATTATGAACCTTGATTAGAACAAACTAAATCTAATCCTTCTAAGTTGCTTAATAAGGTAACAAGTAGGAGTTTATGAGGCTGTACGTTTTCGGAAGGTGAAATTGACTAATTCTTTGTTGGATTTGCAGTGGTGAAAGTGGAGCAGGGAAAACTGATACGGCAAAAATAGCAATGCAACATTTGGCTGCTCTTGGTGGAGGTAGTGGTATTGAATATGAAATTCTACAAACAAATCCAATACTTGAAGCATTTGGGAACGCAAGAACATTACGAAATGATAATTCTAGTAATTACACACAAACTACCAACTTATCTTTTTCCATTATTTTCCCATATAACAACACAACCTCCACCTACAAAGAAGCAAAACGTGACTAATGGTCCTGTACAAGTAAATAGTCATATCCTATTTCTGTTTTTGTTAAATTTAAATGAACAAGTTCCATTAGTGCAATGTGACCAAGGAATAATATCTATAAATATCCACGACAATCACACACAATTGGCAGGATATTAACTTGTGGTTATCTTACCTTTGGGGCAACCATTGGATATTCGTTAGGCAAAAACAACTCAAGCTTGAAAACCCCTCCTGATTAAAGGTTATCAAAAACAGAATCATGCTTCAGTTTAGCATCCAATAGATGATAAAAAATGCAAACAGAAAATTGAAGCTTTTACATACATACATACATACATACATACATACATACATACATACATACATATGTTACTCTAATTAATATTCAACTTAGGTTTAGCATTATTAATCATGCAAATATCTACATAATATTCTAGTTTCACACAATGGGGGAATGATTCTAATCACATGTCTATGAGGAGGAAGCAGCAAAGTAGCCGAAAACTAGTTTTGAAGAATCAATAAATTGAAAAAACCTTTTATTACATATAACTCTCAGAGCACAATAATGAACATAGAACTGAGAGAATGAACCTTCTCACTTCCAAGTAAAAGTCTGGTGGAAAGCACACCAATTATCTACATTAGCATAAGGAATGATTGCTTAAGCCAGAGTACAACGTTGTGACAAGGAGAAAAAAGCTGCATCTAGCATTTGCTTGATACATTGTGAATGTTCTGGTCCTGGAAACTATCGATTATGCAATCAAAGCACCTTTTCTGGATGTTGCACCATATAAAGCAGCATCATTTGCAATATGTATATTTATCAATGTAGCCGCAAATGAGCATCAAATAGTTACAACTCATACTCTGCATCCCTAAGGAACGTTTATCTCATCAATTTCATAAACAAAAGGTGACGATCACCTCACACTTTCTGAGGAAATCATGTGAAGGATCATCAAACAACGGAATTGATAATACTAAGAGGCAAAAGACCAATGGCAAAGAAATCACCTTCATATGGAGACTGATTTGGCCCGAGGATCTTCACACCGAAGCTGCGCATGTTGTCCTCGGACGGCAATGCACTTATGCCAGGTTCTGTAGCAATTAAAGAGATGCATCAAACCCTATAATTCCAGCGTCGCCATGTTCAAACCCCTAAACATCTAAACAATTAGAAACTGCACGAAACATTCCGAAAAGCAACGAAGAAAGAAGTACCTGGTTCGCTAATGAGCCGCTGGGCTTCCTGTCAATAGAACCAACAAGCCAAGATGAGTCAAAACCACATGATTCCCAAAACAAAGAGATCAAAGCCCTAACAAACGACAAACGATCTTTCCAAATCGGAGAGAAGATGAAGAAAGACGGATCGGGAACGCATCGATCGAGGGCTTACCTTGATGATCCGTCGGGGAAGATTTGTGTTCGCCATCGAGACAGCGATATGCTTCGGCTTCAATCGTAGTCGCTTGAAGCACTTCTCTCTCGGATCGATGGAGGAAGTGAGGAGGCGAAACGTGACCGAATGCTTGGCTGGGAAAAAGCAACGAGGGAAGGCCGCGGCGGCTTCCTTGCGGCAAGGGCGGTGGTATTTATAGATCTCTCCCCTGGCCGGTAACTTAATTACTCTATTTTTGTGGACTATGCAGTTGGTGATCTTTGACGTGAAGAATAAATCTTTTTGTGGCAAATGTGAACTTTAAATTTGTGTCAAATTTTGATGGTAGCATCATTATTGTTAGAATGGAAATTGATCCTGTTTTACAATATAGTCTATTTTAGTTAAATACTTTTAAATTAGTTCCTTCTTATTATTTATTTTAGAGGATATTTATGTTAAGTACTATTATGATAAATTCAAGTCGTTCGATTTGGAATGGGACTTTGATTCAATCGCGATCATTTTATGAGAATATCATAGGTTAATCAGGAGTAAAAACATTGAATCCTCGTATCGAAACTGTAAAATTATGTTGGGGACATGTCTAACAAAATCCCTTTAATATTTATGATATGAGTAAGGTTTGGAAGATAAATGTCAAATCTAAAGAGAATTTAACTAAAATCTAAAATAGGGATGGAGTTTGTTTGTTGACAATATACCTAAAGGTTTTTATAGTAGGATAGATGATTATAAGAATTTAATGAGTGTATGTGAGAATTTATAGATTTGAGGTATTGGCCTCAGTTATTCGATCATTATTATGTGTGTGTTGAATCCGAACACCATAGAGTCATCACGATTACTTGGTTAATACAAATATCCCTCTTTAATGTGATACTAAATTATCAATCATGTATTGTTAAGATGTCAATAGTTGCATCATTTCCCCTTATCAAATCTCATGCTTTGGCACATGAAATAGTGGTGGGGTACAATGTGATCTTCCGGGATATCAACCTAAGAGAGTTTGCAACTAATGTAATTTTGTTTGGGTTACTTGAGTAGCGGTATAAAGTGATTTGGTTGAGCTACCATTAAAGGTAGTATTTTGAACCATTTCGATCGTATTATTGTCGAATGTAGCACTTTGGATCGTTTCAATCGTGTTATTATCAAATATAACACATTGGCTCAATTTGATAAAGGATTCATTGAATGTAGCACTTCAGGTTGTTTCGATTATGTTATTATTGAATGTAGCACTTCAAGTATTTTCAGTCACATTTTTGCTAAAAGTAGTGCTTCGTGTCATTTCAATCATGTAAACGCCAAAGGTAAATACTTCAGGTCAATTTGGTTGCATTGTCATCGAAAGTAGTGCTTTAGGTCGTTTCAATTGTACTATTATTGAAGATAGCACTTTAGATTATTTCGATCGTATTATTATCAAATGTAGCACTTTGAATCATTTTGACTGTATTGTCCTCACATATAATGATTCGAATCATTTTAATTACATTATTATCGAAAGTAGCACTTTAAGTTATTTTAGTTATGTTATCGTCAAAGATAGCCTCTCTTATGGGAGTTGGTTTATTAGGCATGATCCTCATGCTATGCATGTTTCATGATCTTTATTGTTTGTGGAGAGCTATTGCATGATAGTTTTGCTAAGGGGTTTGACCGTCATGTGTGAACTACCTTTGGTGCCTCAATGTTTGATAAACATATCATATGTAAAGTTGTGCCGAGGGAGGCTTGACTCTTAATATTTCATAACCATGACTTAGATTTCACATATGTAACTCAATTGGGGAACTCCATATAGTGATGCATCATATGATTAGAGATCCAGAATGATTATAATTTCTATGATGAATAATCATTGATCAATAGTAGGTTATCAGCTCCTTAATCACGATGGATTATTGGGTAGCCGAAGGGTTTGATAATTGGTAGCCAAAGGGTCACTCGAGCCCTATAAATAGGATTCTCCCTTCTCTTTCTCTCTCCATACTTTTAACCACATTCAAAGCATTCGACTTAGAGTTAAGTGTCTTCTTTAGATTTTAGAACTTTCTCAAAAACTAAGGTCTAAGATGTCTTGTAGCTTAGCTTCTTCCTTCTTCACTTTAAGATCGAACTCAGGTGAGTCATGAATGCCATTACCTCGATCTCAGTAGAGCAAACTTCTTCGTTTGAAGGGGTCGAGGTTGCTATTGTAAGATAGGTTGTTCCTCCAAGATGAAATGCCTCTAGTAGTGAGATCCCACAGTCTTTGATAGGATCGTTCAACTTTGACTCGTGCATTCATACCAAGGACTTGGAAGAAATTAAGAACACTTTCTACATTCCAACTAAGTTCAAGCTTATTATTGCTCGGTAAGTGATCGACCTACACATCGAATCAATATCTCTACACATAAAATTAGAGGATGAGTTCTAATTCCTCCTCCTGTGGCCTTTGTTGGGGAATGTTAAAGGATTGGTATTTCCTTGACAATGCTCTTGTCGTATTTGTGTTTTAACATTTGCTTCTTCAGTTCATTATACTTTTAAGTCTAAAATGATTGAAAAGTCAAAGTGGCACCGAGCCTCGATAAGGACTAAAAAGAAAAGTTCTTTTATATCATTACAAGAAAAGGCTGACCCCTAAGCATACCTTGGGCTGCCCAGAAGTTTATCAATGCATCCTCCAAAAAGGCACAAGTTCGACAACGAGCAATTCTATCGGGTTGCTCATGCTCTCTCTAAGTTAACAAATAAGCAAGTAGTGACTTGTTGAAGCGGGGCTAAGTCTTGAAGCAAGGGGTGGTTGGTATTAGGGCTTAGCAGATAAAGTATGTAGTGTGATTCGTTGAAGTAGGGCTAAATTTTAAAGTAAGGAGTTGGTGTTCGAGCTTTTCCCCTTGAAGCTTTTGGGGTCTGCTAGTGATCTAAGTGGAACTGACTCTTGTGTCTTATGTTTTGCAGATATGAACTTTCATGGTAATATACTTATGATCGCCTCAAAGCATGGGGAAGAAAAAGTGTGTCAACTCCTACTAATCCGAGAGGAGAGAGCTGAGCGAGCACAAGAGGTGGAGTAAGATTAGTTCTATATTAATAATTTTTTTTAAGATAGTTTACTTTTTATTGATTTTAATATATTAAAAATTTACTATATATAATTTGTAATTGTATATATTTCGAAAATATTTTTGAATTAAACATGGAACATATGAAAATCAAGAAAAATTAGAAGACAAAAATATATGTTTTATGTGGACCTAATACACTTCATGTACAACCAACCTTACACTAGAAAAGAGGACTCTCTATTCGGAGCCCTACTCCAAATGGGTTAAGAATCCATAGCAGAATGAGTGAAAGAGATGACGTCTGTCCTACGCCAACAGCAGCTCATAATTGCTCGTACTCTAAACATCTCAACGCGCTTTCCATATCCCTTGTCGTGTAGAATCATCAAAACTAGTGGTGTGTAGAACATTTGCATCTTAAAACAAAAGTCTACGGTTCCTATAAGAGGAGCGAGCATTAAATGGATGGATGAAACGACGCGTGAAAGTCCATCCCATCGAGTGCGAACGCTGGCACTGGGTATGTGTTTGTAGACAACAAAGGATACGTGTATTCCTTTGTTGATCCCTGAAAACAATGGCAGTGAGGATGATTTGATCCTTGCTCTTGTACTCGAGCCTCGTGAAAGCAAGGCAACGGATCCTCAACAACTGCCCTTGCAGTCACATTTCGATTGATAGAGTAATCGAAAGAAGGCTCAAGAAAAGCTCAAGGAATTAGTGCAACTTTTGAGGAAAGGCCACACTAGTAGTACGCATGCCAGAATCCAAAAGAGATGCACAAGCCACAGGATTTTCAATTTCCAAGTTGGGATAAATTTCTCAACTTAAGTTCAATTAAAAAGAGAACAAGAACCAATAATAGATAATTTAAAAACCAGAACCATTGATACTGAAACGACAAGGACATCATCTGAATAGTCACATCCACCAGGTTCCATCTTCTTCACTGCAAAAAAAATTTCCAACATCCGAAAGTTAGATTTCATGTCGTGCCATTAATTACCATAATATAAAAACATGTTACGAGAATTATTTAGTACAATGGTGGTGTCTGGCAGACATCACTGGGTTGTGTATTTATGGGGAACATGGACCTTAGAATCCACTGCTAGTGGATCCTGTATGATGATGCCCAATGTCCAAAGTACAAGGATACACTTGGATCCGATTCAAGTTGATCCTTCTTAGCATGGACATAGATGAGGTCTATTCCATCTCATGCTGAAGGTTCCTGCTTTTGCAAGAACTCAAGAGTGAATTGGATCAGTATCTTAATTGAGTTCAAATATATAAACCAACCTCTGCATCTTCAACTGCACCAGGCTTCCCATTACTCTCCTTGATAGCATCATCTGTTGCGAATTGGGGTAAAAACATTATAGAGCATTTTAGACTTAAATGGATGAAACCCATCAAAAGATCAAACAAATGCTGATGCAAAACTTGAAATAATCATTTTGGTATTTAATATACAAAAAATTCAAGATCAAAGATGAGCTTTTACTGCAATAATGGAAAAGCTTTTACATGAAGATGAAAAACAGTTGCATCAAGAGCTTAGATATTTGTGCTGCCTAGGAATGCCTCCTAGACATAACATGCCATGAAACTCATACCAAGAAATCCTGTGTCCAATATAACAAACAATCATTGTGCTTCAGGAGTCAATACGCTTAACATAAAAGATGTAAAAGGTTTCTTTCATACCTTTTCTTTAAATTTATACAGGCATAGCATAGATCCTAAAGGAAGAAGCATCATTAAAATGGAAATGCTATGCCTTCGTTATATATGTAGTTCTGGTTGATGATATTATATATTTGCAGTATTTGTTATTCCACCTCCAGAGAACATCAAGCAAATGAACTGATCATCCGAGACCTTGTTATTAACTAAAGGGGTAGTGGATAGCATGAAACATCCAGAAAAGGAAGAACAGATCACAGTTACACAGAGAAAGACCATATCACATCAAAAGAGGGACAGTTAACATATATTTTCTTAGGAGAAAACATGGGAGAAAATTCCAGCCTTCCCTTATCAGCCGCATATTCATTATTTTGAGATGAACAAGAAAGGAAAGCTCTGAAATAGTTAATTCAATTGTAAATTCATTATTTCTTTCTTCTTGATGGTTCATATGAGTTAACCAAGTTGGAGTCTTCTAGAATGTCATAATCATGATAAATTAATTAAAAATCTTGAGTTTGCTGGTCAAATGGCATTAACTATCCTGCTGATTATTTCGTCCTAGTCCTCCCTCCCTCTGATCTGCTTTCCATGGCCTTTGCTCTCTACATGTTGCCCTATGTCATGTTATGACTACAACGACTACGACCCTAAACGATGCAGAAAATCAAATAAACTATGTTGAGACTTAAAGGCCCGCTTCCATGAACCATAGATCAACTCTTCTTAAGTAGAATAGAAGGTCCCTTACGTGCATCAGTATATAGTTTGAATAAATCCTTAAAAGAACACACAACAGAAGACTTGAAAGTTCAATGCAAGCACCGGACATTGTTTTAGAATGTATACCTCTTAAAAAGAAAGAGTAGGGTGCGAATTTCAAAAGTCAAACAAATAGCAACTGTACTCCATATATAATGATTTGCACACCAGAATATAATGATTTGAAACCAATGCTTTTAGAATGATATGTTAATATCATTTGATGCTTAAGGACAAAAATAGAAAGTTATGATGACTTGAACCTATATCAAGTTTTTACATGCCTAGTAGAAATTTTTACCTAGAATGCAAATAGTTGAGCAACTAGCAACAGCCAAACATACCAACATGTTCTTGAGCCACAAAGTTAAGAGATGCTGAATCCAAGAAGCATATTTTGGCCATAAAGGACAAATGCAAAACAGTATACCAATACCTTTTATAGTTTATGTTGAAAGATACGAAAGACGTCAAAATAAAACTCTGGAAATAGCAGTGATACTACTAGTATAGTAAAAATCTATACATATACATGGAACTTTGCTTCCAAATATGGCACAACAATAATCTAAAGAAAGCAAATCAGGTAAGCATTCTCTCTCAGATATCAGACAATTTTCCTTTGCATTAGGTTTATTATTACCTCCATCATCTGGGATGTCAGAAGTCCATAGGGTAAGGTTATCCCTCAACAGTTGCATGATCAAAGTACTGTCCTTATATGATTCTTCACTCAGTGTGTCAAGCTCAGAAATAGCTTCATCAAAAGATTGTTTTGCAAGGTGGCAAGCCCTGAGTATAGACAAGTTCTTTAGAAAGGAGGAGAAAATCTCAGAAAATGGGCATACATCTGATTCACTGTATAGTAGAATGTATGCCATACCGTTCAGGTGAATTCATGATCTCATAATAAAATACAGAGAAATTCAATGCTAATCCCAATCGAATTGGATGAGTAGGAGGCAGATCAGCCTCAGCTGTACTCGTAGCTGCCTGCAAACACATAGAGCTAATACTTCAGCAAAAAGAAGCAAGCATATTAGAGCAACATCAAATTCACTGGAGATAGCAATGTTAATCCAAGAAGTCCACGAAACATGAAAACATTTTCTCCTGAAAATCAAGAAGCAAAGACTACATACACATCAAACAAGACTGCAAAAAGCATGATCCACAAACATCCTAAGTGCAATTCAAGAATCACAAAGCCACTTTATAGATGGGGTGGTCGTATTTACAAATGTACTGTGCAAACTATAACATAAAACAGATAAACCTCCAGCAGCTCAAAATTGCCAATATGAGCTTGAGTCAAAACCAAGTGACTGTTTTAACTACAGATCAATTACCAAATTTGAAGCTCACAAAATTTGCACTGTGCTACTTAACTACATAAAAGGGACAGGTACCTAGTTCCTACAATTTCTGGTTTGCCTCGGCCAGCTCACCACAGAAATGAACATGAATTACATTTAAGACTAAGTTGCAAATCCAAAAGCAAAATTTAGCATCTCCAAATGACTTGTATACAATAAAATATCCAAGCTTCAGTTCCTTGAGTACAAGAAATATAAAAAATAGTCATGCGCTTCTGAAAATACATGAAATATTACTGTATCCATCAACTACTGAAAGAGATTATCACCAAGTAACCAGCTACTAATCCCTCGGGTAACATGAAAATCCTCAGACATCAATATATAACAGGAAGAAGTGATTACAACGAAACCATTGAAACTAGTGGCATTCTGGAACACTCAGTCTCCACAAGAAAACAAAATAAATGTGAACTTTAATGAAAGAAATGGGACAAAAGAATAGGTTCATGATTAAACTAGTGTGGCATTGCTGCTCATGATTAAACTATTTTTTAACATTCATGCCGATAGCAATCTAACTAGTAAAGAAAGCTTCCATAACTGTAAATAAGAACATACAAGAAAATTTTTCTAGATATCATAAATTATTCCAGTAACATATTCTGCTAAAACATAAAAAAAACATGTAATAGAAACAAATTTCAATGAAAATAGAGATTTAAACGGCTCTGCAGAAAGCCCATTGAAGGTAAAGCTAAAATACATAAGATTCAAATGTGGGAAAGAGAAGAAACCAGATTTTCAACCTGATAAGCTTTAAGAGAATGCTCTGCAGCTTCTTTTTTCTCATCGCCAAACTTGAACTCAGCCAGGTAACGATAGTAATCGGCCTTCCTGTAATCAAACATAACACACCTTCACACCCCAAAAACAGAAACATCCATGGCACAGCATCAGATGATTTCAGATATGACCCACATCTTGTAGTAGAAGACAGAGGATTCCCCGGCCGATGAAGAGCGGATGAGATGCTCGTCGATCAGGGCAATAATATCGGTGCAGATGTTCGCGAGCTCCGACTCCACCTTCTGGCAGTACTCCTTGATGCTCTTGACATGGTGATCGTTCCCCTTCGCCTCCTCCTTCTGCTCGATCGAAGACAGGATCCTCCACGAAGCCCTCCTCGCGCCGACCACGTTCTTGTAGCCCACCGAGAGCAGGTTCCGCTCCTCCACGGTGAGTTCCACGTCAAGCTTCGCGACCTTCTTCATCGCATCCACCATCTCTGCAGCGAACGACACGGATCGGATCGAGAGGCGGGCGGCAAAAGCCCTGATCTAGGGAAGAGATGGAAACCCTAGGCTTGGAGATCGGAGGGGAAGCAAACACCAACCGTCGTAGCGCTCGGCTTGCTCCGCAAGCTTGGCGATGTACACGAAGTTCTCGCGCTCCTTCTGCGACGCCATTGCCGATCCACTCCGAGCGCGTCGCCTCGATCTCTCCCTCCTGGTTCGGTTTCGAGGAAGAAACAAGAGAATAGGGGGAAGGGATGGTTAAAAAATAGGGAGGGATGGGTACGGTCGTGGAGCTATTTATGGCCATTGGGGATTGACCGTGGGACGGGATTGGAATAGGAAGTGCGCGCGAACGCATAGGCTTCGGATGGGTGGGTGGGTGGACGGACGGAGGGAGCCGTGTAGAACCCACACGGATTCGCTGAATCAAATCCCGGGGTGTCGATACGTATACATACATTCCTATTCATCTTGTTCGATGAGCGAAGATGATTGCAGATGCGCATCACACATCTGCAAATCGTATGTATTATACTTTTTATGTATTAACTATTTGTCAATGATATTTTCATCAGGCGTGATTCATTTCTTCAACGAACACAGTTTTATTCACTTCGTTAATGTACATAACTAAACAATTAAAACATAATTTATCACATAAATTATCAATTTTCTCCTAATGGCTATTAAATTTCTAAAATTACAAATTAAAATGGTATTTTCGTTGTCACTTGCTTCTTCGATCGACTTGCATGACTCAAAGAAAATGCCGCTTCTTCGACTAACTTGCCCATGCGAAATATAATCATCCCCACGATACAACCTCACTGAGAACTCCATAAATGGTATCATGCTGCAAATAGAACTGTAAATACTGGAAACATAAACTTTGCCATCATCTTATTGTAGGAGGCTTATTGCTTGCTAATTATAACAAGTATCAAAGCTGAAATTGTTCCAGTCAATTACGCTAATCTTCAAAAGACCGAAGAAAACAGCAAGACAAAAATTGATCACATAATATGATAGTTTTCTGCATTTCCTTATTGATATGGTACCCGAATGCATAAGTTAACCGGTGTTCTGCAGTCCAGCGGCAATGCCCTTCATGGTCAAAATGAGGGTGTCCTCCAATCCAGGGGCGTACTCGCTGCTCGGATTGAGCTTCACTAGTTCTGCAGCTGGCTTGCTGGATTCCAATATTTCCTTGGAGAGATGAGGTCTGACATTAACATGGTAGGAAGGGTCCCTGATCCTCTTCAAAGTGTAAGCTTGGCAGGCATTCAGAGTTGTAATGTAAGCATCACGCAGGCGTAGTCTCTGCTTCAGATATGGATCCCCTTCTAAGACATCTTTGTGACCAGCAACCTACAAAAAGAGAACCATTGTTGCCATTTGAGAACTGGAACAAGTGCTTGAAAATTTGTGTGAATAACGTTTCATGTTTTGGATTTGCACTTTTTGTATATTAACTTTTCGTATTAACCCAAACTGGAGTTACAAAAATTGTCGAGAAGAATTTACCTGAAGAAGAAGGTGCTTTGTCTCTTCATAATTGGCTCTAAGTTGCTCCCCAAATTTCCACAAATCTTGGGAAACCAACAGTTTGTCATATAAAGCAGCTATGCCAGGATCTCCCTTAGCAAAGACCATCTCGACCAGATCAATTGTGACCCTAAAAAAGGGCCATTCATTGTACATCTCTCGAAGAGTATGAAGATTCTTGATATCTTTCTGTATAACATGCTTAAATGCTGCACCAAAACCAAGCCACACTGGTAGGTGAAACCTTGTTTGTGTCCACGCAAAGATCCAGGGAATTGCACGTAATGATTCGATGCCCCCACTGGGCTTTCGTTTTGATGGCCTGCTACCAATGTTCATCCTACCATACTCCAGCTCGGGTGTAGCCTGTAAAACATTACGACATTACATATATGAATAGGGGAAGGAACTAAAAACAAGATATGGATTTGTGGATGTTTTGCATATATGATTTGATGCATGTTCAATGAGTCAAGACACATGAAAAATGCAAAAGGTATTTGCTCACCAAAACATGTACAAGGATGTTAATCTAAATCCTTTGAACAGCGCACAGCTATTTTTTGAATTTCCATAATGTTAATCAAATCTAAGTATTTTATACACCTAAAGAACCGCTTATGTTCGTTCATGTTTGTTGAAGATTTCGATGTTATCATGTTCAGCAGCTTAGGTCTCTATTTGGAGCACCCATAGCTAAATTTAAATTGATAGATTTCTCATAGTTATCCAAGTATCAAAATCACTAGCACAAACGGTCACCTTCAATGATGTACAACACAAGCTAACAACAGGCTCAATGAACTATTTTAAGGTATGTTATCATTAAAGTGATCGATTACTTACCAGGCGGAAATATTCGACAAAACGTGGTTCCTGGAAGACGATGGATCGATATTCCTTGGTAGCCACAACAGCCATTTCATCCATCAAAGCACGCCATTCTGGCTTTGGGGAAATAGGGGGATGCATTCCATGTTCAAGGGTAGCAGCTGTGAAACGTTCGAGTGTCCGGAAGCACAAATGCTCTTCGCCAAAAGATTGCTCAATGACTTCTCCTTGAACTGTAACTCGAAGAGATCCATGGATCGTGTCTGGTGGCTGAGATAGTATAGCAAGATGAGTAGGACCACCACCTCTTCCGACGGTTCCCCCTCGCCCATGAAACATCGTCAATTTCACTCCATAATCCTTCGCAACCTTTATGAGCTCCTCTTGAGCTTTATATAACTGCCAAGCTGCAGAAAATCGGCCAGCATCCTTCCCTGAATCTGAATATCCAATCATGACTTCCTGCTTCCCATTAATCCTGTTCCTGTACCATTCTATCGAGAAAAGTCGGGATAAAGCTGCAGGGGCAGCCTCCAGATCTGCAAGTTTTTCAAACAAAGGGACTACTCTCAATGGCTCTTTCACATGGCACTCACGTTGCAACAACTCAACAGCCAAAACATCTGAAGGAGAAGTAGCCATTGATATGATGTAAGCCCCAAAGTTGTCAGAAGGAAGTTCTGCTATGACATGGAAAGTATCCAAAACATCAGCAACTTCATCTGTCTTGGGTAGGTCAGGACCAAACAAAGGGCGTTTTCCATTCAGTTCAGACAACAGCCATTCCTGGCGTTGCTCCTCAGGCCAGTCACGGTAGGATCCAATTCCCAGATGTTTGGTAATAGCATCAATGACATCAGTATGCCTGTCAGATTCTTGCCTAATATCAAGTCTGACAAGCGACAGGCCAAAGGTTGACACTTGGCGCAAAAAGTCAAGAAGGCTTCCATCAGCAATCGGTCTATCACCAGAGTCACAGAGTGATCGGTAGCAGAGTTCAAGAGGCTCCAAAAACTGCAGGAAGACCAATGCAAAATTTAAAACAGAACAGCAAATTGGAAGGAATCAAACACCAAAATGAACACATTGGCAAGTACTTTGGCTATTAATTTCTCGGCTGTACAAATGTGTGACACAACAGTTCTTCAAAAAGTATGTGATACGAAAGAACACTCATTAAGCATCTCCTTTCAGCCATTCAGACTATTTGTTATCCACCATATATGTGGAACACCACCTACCCAGATAGATGCAGCTCTAGATACATTTTGCAAGCTAGAAAGACTGGTACAACTCTATTTTAGCTACCATTAAATACAAATACAATATGGTACCTGTTCAATATTCGTGAAAGTTGCTTCTTCAGGGATGTCAGAATATCCATTTGAAAGTAAATGGCGTGAGCGCTCACGTGTGTTGTATAATTTATCTCTCACATCACTGAGAATAACACGATATGGCTCATTTGGAGGTACTTGCTTCCAGAACTCTGTGTCGCCAAAAAAAAAGAGTAATGCATACATTAACGTCCATAATGATGTTACATTCATCAAGACACTTGTTCTAATATAGTAAATAACAGATAAGATCAATGTACAGAATCAAGGAAAGAAATGTCAATGGACTTTACAACCACTAAGAACAGCAAAGCAATGCAACAGTTTGTCATTTTACCACCAAATGTGCATAAGCAATGCAACAGACAACAGTTTGTCATTTTACCACCAAATGTGCAGCATAATTACACATACTACTACAAACGAAAACCAGCCTTTCAGTACGATACAATAACAACAGCAGACAATTTGTCTGATGCACAGGCATAGGAGAACAAAGAGAACAAGATCTCTGGCAGATGGCGAAGGAATCCAGGAGAAGTTTTTGGCAGGGAGATCAAGGACACCACACTCGAAACAAAATTGCCAGGGTACATAGTCTTAAGCAGATACATGAAGTTTAATGCCTTTTTGAGTGTTTGAATTGTCCTAACAAAAATGAGAATATCGAGATGCACTGAAGTATACAAACTAAATGTCAAGCAAAATAAGCTAAGAACATGGCTGCAAGGAAATACAAACTATGCTTGTAAAAATCATATGACTAACATAAAACAAAGTGAATATATCTTTCTAGTACCTATATAGTGTTTTGCATCTTTTTTGGAGGAACGGTCTAGTACATCTGCTCGTATCCGGAGTTCAGCATTGCAGCGCCACATAGACAGCTATAAGAAAAATACCAACCAACAATATATGTCATAAATATCTTGCACTCGGAAAAGATCAAAGGAAGTTTCAGATATCCCACAACAAGAAAGTTTTAGTACCTCGAACATCAGATCCTCGATCTGTGAGTAGTGCAAGTTTGCAGCCATCATTCTAGCCAACAAGCATACATCTCTAGTTACTTCTGGAGTAACTCTAGGATTGCCTATATGCATAAAAAAAATTTGTAAGGACAACAAATACGTAGGAATAAGGTCTGTCATACCGAAGCGTACCGTCCGGTACCGCTACAGTGCTACAGTGCTACACCTCGGTATACCGGTCGGTACACCCATACCGTACCATACCGAGCCCGGGTCGAAACTTCGGTACGGTACGGTATGGCGGACCTTGCGTAGGATACAGCATAAATTCATCGATTATTTTCTAGATGTGTGCAAAAAAATATGTTAATTTGACTACTGATTCTGAATTATCTCACACTCAAGAGAAGTATCCCTTTCTCCTGACATAATTATGTACAAAACTTAGACTTAGACAAGTAATTATAAGCCAAATGTAGGACTCGTCTAGAAATCAGGGAGATGAATCATACCGTCACGATCCCCACCCATCCAAGAAGAAAACTGAATAAGAGGGGCATTATAAGGCAAACGTTCATTTATCCCAATGTTCTTCAGTGCTGTATCAACACGACGTAAGAATTTAGGGACACCCTTCCATATAGTTTCATGGAAATAGCTCATCCCAGCCCGCATTTCATCTTGAGGAGTTGGAGGAGTTCTTCGGATTTCATCAGTTCTGAAGGCAGCTTGAATCTACATAAAATATCAAACCAATCAATAAGAAGAAGTGTGAATACATAAGAGGACTTAAAGGGGCTTGATACTAGAATGTAGCTTCAGGCTCAAGGAAAATTTACAAGAACCTACAGATTAAGTGCATGTTAAAAATAATTACCTCTCTCTGAAGGGACTCATCAAGCTCCTGCTTGTCGTCAGGAGTAATATCTTTGGCATACAACTGAGTCAAACAATTCCTTATCCTGAACCAAACATCCAGCACATGTAAGAAACCAGGTATCGTATGTTTAGAAGATGCTGACTCCTTATCATACAACTTCCCTTCATTGGTCCACAAGTAGGATACAGTGAATGGTACGAGAAGGCATTTCTAAGACTTCCAAAGATACATCGGTCATATCTCTGCATCTTAGATGCAATGTGAAGATTAAAACATGAGTATGGTATACTTGCAGATAAATTTGTTGAGTAAAAACTTCTTGGATACTAGAAATTCACACATGCTGGACGATTAAAACAAATGTTGTCCAGTTATAACTGCAATAGAATGTTTAAAAAAGAAACAAACTATGCCAGAAAATTTCTCGCCGTTGATGAAGCTAAGATATCATCATGAGATGTGCAAGAATAGGTTGATATAAGAAAAGAGTACAAAAAAGAAAATGTTAAGACATCATTTTCAGATGTTTCAACCAACAATGGGCTTAGGTCAAGCGATGCTTCCATGCCGGCTAATTGAACATGAGTTCAGAAGTGTATCTTCAAAAAGCATTTTGGCAAATAGATTACTGTCAATAATTTAACAAACCTTCCATGCTTCTGAAGCAAGGATCTTCTGACTGACTGAGTTGGATGTGCAGTGAAAACAAGATCAATTGTCTGGTTCTTCAGAGCATCAAAAACTTCTTCTTTGGACTTCTTCAGCTGCACAACAAGACGCTTAAGTGTTTCTTCTATGTCCGATTCAGTAATTGCAGAATTTTCATCAGCAAAATCTCCTTTTTTTAGCTTGATCCTCCTACGATAGGCAATCTGCACCTCCTCAGCCAAGTTGGCCAAGTTAAGCATGTGTGAGAATGACTTGGAGACCACGATTGTGTCACCTGGATCCAAACTAGTCAGAACATTCCCCAGTTCCTCTAGCTTCTCAGGTTCATGATTTCCTTCATATTCAGCAGATAGCTCATATAATTCTTGAACCTAACATTGTAAACATAGCCCACAGTAAATCAACTAGCTCTATCAGGATTCAAGAAAGACAAAATCAAATGATCAGATCAAATAGTGAAATTGAAAGAAAACAAATGTCTAGAAAAAAGTATAAAAAATCACGTAAAACGCTTCATTTTCGTGCTAATAATTACTTAAGAGTCACGATGATGTCATCGGAATTGGCATCAGCATTTTCCCGACACCAGTCAGACAAATCTTAGATCAGTCTATACAAGATAGTATAAGTAGTAAAATTCAAATACAAAATCATTCAATACCTAGAATGACATCTCCACAACCATTTAGCGGAGACTGAAACAATGAACAAGACACCAATTCTTTACCAAGTATTAGTCATCACCCATTTCAACCGACCAATAGATCAGATCTTTGACAATCCAATTTATTTATAATTTTTCAACCTCATGCAATAGAAAGTGCCAGGAAAATCATAATCATAAAAAAGATAAGGTACGAGAACAGAGTTCGTATACCGTTTCTCTGATCTCCTCGCCGTGGAGATCTTGAAGGATGTCGAGGAACCGATCCAAGAGGAGGGCATCATACTCGATCAGTTTGTCGTCCTCGGATACCTTCCCGGGGGCAAGAAGCCTCATGTGGGCATCAATGGATGCCATCTTTTCCAAGCGAGACATTTCCACTACCGATCTACCAAAACCCCTTTCTCCCTCTCAGTCAAAATATATATGAATAGATTTATAGATGATCTCTAAACCAACAAGGCGAGGAGCATAAGAAAGCCGCCTCCAAGCCCCAGATCACTTCTCTATATGAGGAGCGAGAAGCCCGTGAAGGAAGAGAGAGGGAATTGTAAAAGGAAGCTGCGGCAGCATACTGAGGGGTACGGGGGTGGGGGGTGGGGTTGTATTTATAGAGAGCAACCACTTTATTTCCTCTTTTTTCTCCTTTTGCATCTTTCCACGGGCAAACCCTACGCGCGTCCTTTACGAGGTGATCGGGACCCAGATGCCACTTCCATGCTCGGTGGGGTCGAGGAAGAGTCTCGATACTTCGGCCCGTCGAAGGTTCACCGGGTTGCCGCGATTATGTCGGAATCATAGAGACGCCCGGCAAAGCAACACGACACTAACAGCTGCTTTCGGTGAGGGGGAATATGCCATGGAAGATGCCGTTTCCCAACGTGGGCTTCCCTTCGTCCACGGCGGTATTTGGTACGCACTGACGTACGTTTCCCGGCTTATGGGAATGGAAGACGTCGTGGGCCCCCGAAGGCCACAGATAGACGTTGACAGGCCCCATGTGCCGATTACTTATTTTGGGGAAGTGAAACGAGTATAAAAAGAGTTCGGTACCAGTCGTGCCCACTATGGTTGACCATTGGATGAGACTGTGTGCCCCACATACATGTTTAAGCAGACGGAAAAAAAGCCCAGTTTATTTTCTTTCGGAGATTAAAAATAATGTATAAGGAAAATAAAACCTGTTATTTATTTATTTATTTATTTTTATGGATTAAAAAATATATTTAGGGTATGAGATTTATAATATGTATTATTTATTGTTGGGAAGTGAAGGTTTCGAAGCCAAAAAAAATTCTCAAAAACTAATAACCAAATAATAAATTAAAATTTTACTTATTGATAAAGAATTTATATGGTTTCATAATATCAATCAAATTCTTCTAAGAAAAATATCAATGTTTCTTTCCTTCATAAGAAATTTTTTTTATTCTTATATGTTAGAATTATATCTCAAAGTATATCTGTCGATCGCGTTCATCGTGACGATATCATTTAAGGTGTACTGTAATTGAACGTAATGCTTTGACCATTTGGATGGTTTTCTATAAATTTTTTATTATCACCGTGATAATTTAGTTCATACAAGACTACACAGTTTCTTGATGTCTGCTAACCACCATGAACGGAGTGGTCGTGTATGCTGATGGTGGATAGCATGCGCTCCTATCAGTCATATCTGGCTATGATAAACTCTCATAACATCTAATTATTTATTGCTAAGCTATCATTAGCACATGATCTCTTTCGCTTCACTAAGGACATTCTACTCATGTTTGAATTTTTTTTTTTTTTTGTAGGATTAGAATGTGGTATGTAAAGAAGTCGTTGGTATTTTAATTAGTCTGATGTGATTTGGATTCGTATGCGTAGAATTATCCGATGTGTCTCTGAAATGAAAACGTCGAGCTCATAAGGTGTCACCTAAAGACTGAGATCAAGAGAGGTTTCCTAACTCGATCCCTCCGATGTTCAAGTTAGTAACCCGATATACATGAGTGTAGATGTGAGTTATCAAAAAAGCAATTCCCCTATTCCCTTCCGTTGAAGATAAGCTTTTATACCTAATTATAAATGGATGAAATATTTTATGAAATATTCTATAGAAAGGTAGCCTTTAATCGCCTCCAATAATCTTTCTTTAGTCTTTTATCTATAAGAGCAATAGTTTATAATCGTCTATCTTGTACCCTTGTCCTTGTGACAAATAGGCGGAAGATGGCTTATGTCTTCTTTTTCCATTTTAGACACCACATGGAAATCATGTGTTATGTGAAGATTAGCTAACGATGCTCTCTCTATCATTTGTCCCCCTTCAAGGCATATTTCGGGTGCTCTTGTAAGAGAAATATGAAATGCAACGCCTAATTTATCCGACATAATAAGCTCATACCTCTTTGATTGATTCTCCAACTATGTGCATTAGACAAACACTAATATGATCGAGGGGCACCTCGACTACATATTGAATCGATGACCTCTGTCCCTTAGTAAGGGGTTGCTCCTTGTCAATAGGTTCTCCTCAATAGTATATCAATCCTTGTCAAGATGAACCCGACCCTCCTTCAGATGTGGAGATCAACAATGATGGGATCAATTTCCTAACCTCCGCGACTCGACGATGGAAAAAGGGAGGGTTTGGTGCCCAACCTCTATGTCTCGAGTGGAGCAGGGGGTCAAATTTCTCAACCTCCATGTCTTTGGTGGAGGTAGGGGAGGAGGGTCGAGTCTCCTGACCTCTTGGCTCAATGTGGACTATAAGCAAGGAGTGCAATTATTGTTAGTAGTGGTCCATTATCAACTAGCCCCTCCCATCATTGAGGGACCAACCTCAAGCGGAGGGGGGGTCGTTTCTTCCTAACTATGTTGGGTTTGGTCGTGTTTCCCAACCACCATGCCTCAGGCGAAGGAGTGGGTTGGATTTCCTAACCTCTCTAACTTGGTAAAGACTATAAGCAAGGGGTGCAAGCGTTATTGGCGGTGGTCTATTACCAACCTAATGCTTGCTATCGAGGTAGGTTGTGAGAGGAGCCGAGCCGAGTTGTAGGTAGTGCGAAAGTAGGCACTTCCCTTGTTCATCCTTGAGGGACCCATGTGGGATGTTGTGAAGCTCCTTGTCATTGGCCTGCGCCTCTTCTTCTACTCACCATCAAGGTGGGCTATGATATGAGCCAAAACAGGTTGCATGTAGTGTTAAGGTGGGCTCCTCTGCTCGTCCCTGAGGGACCCACATCAAGCAATGGATCCATAACGGGGATGGTGCAAAGCTTTTTATAGCCAACTTGTCCTTCCATCACCAAGGGACCCACCTCGAGCAAAGGGGGGGGTTGTCCGAAGCTCCCTTAGTGAGTGTCGATCTTGGTGGTAGTTGAGCCGAGAGCTATAGTTGAGTTGATGGCATTGCCTATTAGACTAACTTAGGCAAAAGCATAGCGATGACTTGTATAATGCCTATTAGCTTTTGTACTTATGAGTGAGATTTAAGAACACCTCGACGAAGGATGATCAGGTGGCTTAAGGTCATCTATAGGGATGAGAGACTTGGGTTGTTGAATAGATATGATACAGGTCATATCTGCACCGAGATGGATGCACTTATATGCGAACATGGTGGTTGCTAACTCCCTTAGGTGAAAGTATTATGGGTTGAGGGTAATGCCTCTTCACTCGAGTGTTCATTGAGAGGATTGGTAGGCGATCATTCCTACGACATCTAGCCCTTCCTCTAGCGCTAAAAATATTATTAAAAAAATATTGACATCCTAGTCAGCCTAACGTAGTCTAGACCCATGTGCAAAGGGATGTCCGAGGTGAAAACACTAAACCCCTAAGATGTCACATACACAAAAACTAAGATCGAGAGATGTATCTCGACCTGATCTCTCTAACTCTCAAGTTAGTAACCCGATGTGAATATTTTCTTTACTCCTAACAAAAATTGTCAAACTTTTTGTTTCGATCATGAATCCAATGCAAATGATAAGATTAAGTTTGATCATAAATTTGATTTGATAAAATTGATTCTATTTGACTTATTTTTTTAGTATTATATGAGGAAAAAATTTGATTGTCGATTTGATTTAGTCAAATTTGGTTTAAACATAAGAGACTATTGAGTATTTAGACCTTAGAGGAGGAACTTAGGTAAGGAAAAAACTTTTCTAAAAGTTAAAAAATATTTATTTATTATGGTCTCATCTCCCTGTATTGTTCATGGTCAAACATGTCTGTATTTAATATCTTGCTTTATGTAGAAGGTTATGTCAAAGGGTTTACCCTCTAACAATCAAGTTAATATGCATCCACATGTCGGTAAAGCCTACATATGTTTGTCTATTCAGTTTTAAGAAACATATATCAAAAAAGATTGATCTATATTACTTCATTCTTATACATATTGATTTAATAAAAAAATATACCTCTTAAGATGATTCATTGATATGGCATATCTGATAGATGCTTCAATTTTCAATATTTTAGTCCTTTCAACAAATTATTTCAATAATTTTTCAATCATGTTTAACATCATACATGTTAAAAAAAAAATATCGTTGACATCTTTATCAACCCGATGTGGCCCTAATCTATATACGCAGAGTCACCTAAGGTGGAAAGCATTTCCTCTCGAGATGTTACTTATACAAAGATTGAAGTAGGGAGAGGTTTCTCGAGTCAATCTCTTTCACTCTTAAGTTAGTCCAAAGGGCAACTTTTGTGAGTCTATGTTCTTGATTTCAATGCCTCCTACCTAGAGTTGAGGGTGTGTATTTAAATAAGACTTTGGAGTGATAAAATATTTCCACAAAGATTCCACAGGGGAGGCAGTTTGTAACCGTCCCGAACTATCCCTCGGATTCTTATGAATATTCTTATATCTTGTAATCGTCCTAAATTACCCTTTAAATTCTTATCCGCACGAGCAAGCGGATAGTAGGTTGTTTGAGTTTTTTTTTTCTCACGAACCTTATACGAAGGTTGTATAGCGGGCAATAAATGATTGATTATGTATTTTCTATCAATTCGTGATGTACTATAGATATTGATATTTTAATATTAGAAAAAAATTAATTGGCTTGACTAATTGGTTGGACATAGTAATCCTAAAAATATCATGGCGACCATATGGAAGAAAATGTAGTCAAACTTTGACTGCATCCCATACCGTCAATTTCCAACCAAAAAAAAACAAAAAAGACAAAGAAAAGGAACCATAACATTATAAAAAATTCTCACTGGATAGCACTTCAAAACGTGTTTCCAAGTATCAGATTCTTTGCAGCCACGATAGGATATCACAGAAAGCAGTGCAGTTCTTATCAAATAAGTCAGCTCAGCTTTAGCTTTCGGTGTGTCGGCAAAGTTACACATCCACCACCACAGGAAGAATAAGTGCGTATGAAAACGAAAGCTAGCCAGCCTTTTGTGACCTTTAAACTGCAAGCAAGCAAGCAGGCAGGCAAGTTTGACGAAGCACCTTCTCCGGTACGTCAAGAAAATTCTTGGAACATGACACCGAGCAAGACAGCCACTGATTTCACTTGTCGTACATGAAGATATAAGTCGAGAGAGAATTGCGTGCTCGTCTCAAAAACCATTGTGTGGTTATTTAATTTTCTTTTGTTTTCATTTTCCTGACATCGACAGAACACAGTTAGACATTGTTAGGCTTACCTTCTGATAATACATTTGATGTCAGTAGTGACAGCGATTTATGCGTCTGCTTGTGAGCTGCTAAGGAAGGATACAGAAGCCGGTGACCCGTGCCACTCTGCGTTGCATGCATGGGAGCTTGCGGTTCCAATTAAAAGCAGAAGACAAGTTGTCTCTTCGTCATTTACTAAGGAGTCACAAGGGCAAGTTGTAGGTCAGAAAACTATGTCATCTGTAGGACTTGTTTATTAGAGTCACAAGGACAACTCGTAGTAGGTCAGAGAAGTAGATAATCTATAATACTTGTTATTCATCTGCATCTGGAACTCTTGTTTCTTGGAATCTAGAAAGTGACTCCATCAAACAAAACATTATGGCTCTAAATAAAACGTCAAAGAAGATGCACTTAGTAAACTAAGCTTTTGCTTATTTTTCTTAGCATCTTATATTCCAATTTATACCCTTTGAATGCATTTCCACACCTTCCGGTGGACTGCCCACCTCCCTCCGATGTGACCATTTCAGGGAAAGGTGGAGACGTACTTTTCTTTCTAATCACTTTCCCGAAATGTCCGGCGGGACACGTGGTCTCAATTATTGGACATCACCTCCCATCACGTTGCTTCCGTTATACGTAGTGATGACTTTTCGCAGTCTTATATTCAACAACTAAATGCATGATAGTGGCACGTGTGCTAAGGGTCGTCTCCTCGGCCTGCGTCACACGTCGCAGAAGTGGGGCACACGTGTTTGACCTAATAGCGAGCTGTGCGAGTGATTGGTCCACAACGTTGTCGAAGCGGTGCAGAGGTGTTCGATCTAATAACTTTCTCGAGTGCACAATCAAAACATTGTATCTCACAGATTCTAACACCATTTGTATCTGAATGACATGTGATAAAAGGCGTCTTTCGGATCTCGTTCACGTCACGATCCACCTCTAGCATTAATACGAACATGGGTCCTCGAGACATGAATCAGGTGCCACATCGGATACACTCCTATAGACCTAGCACAAAGACCGATGTGCAAGTCCCGTTCTGAAAAACTCGGGATGACGTCGCATGGCGTCGTTCCGAGGCAATGGCCGAATGCATGTACGAACTCGCCATTTAAGGAGTCGATCGTCGCATACGACCAACCCTCGAGCACCAAGATAAAAGCCCTTGACTAACATCTAACCAGAGGGAGGACTTTTGAGAGGCAAATCACCAAACCACTCACTTAATCTATGAGGGGCCGAAGTCGGAAGGAAACTCCCTGACCCGAGCCTATGTGCAAGGGCACGATGACTTCGAGGCCAACTCAAACCCTCGACGAAAGTACGTCCAACCTGACATTAAGCTCAACCCGACTTCAGATCTGACCCGACCAACAAAAAGACGTGTTCCCGAGCCTCGACGATTCCGGACATCGACTAGTGGATCAAGCCGTGTTGACTCCTCAACCACGGTGTGTGAGTTCACCAACAGCATCAGATGGGTTGTGTTCAGAATCAATCAAGATTTACTTATCCAGATAAAAATCTTATAAAATACTACTATCTTGAAGATATATTTAACAAAATCATTTCACGAAGATATATTTAACAAAATCATTTCAATGCCTAAGTTAGTAAATAATTTGAACGACTCAATCAAATACAAAGTGTCCAATGAAAAAAAATCCCTAAGAACATACATAGCGAACATTTTATAGTACGATGGATTATCATTAGATTGAGAGCACAATAAATATTTGAAACTACGATTATATGCATCATTCGATTATTAATGAGTCATTAGATCATGTGTCAAACCATCATAACAACAAGTCACTGATCTTTATTGAGAATATACCCATGAGAACTCCTTTCTACATAAATGAACAAATATGTCATTGATCTTTCATTTTTATTACATGATGCATGTAAAATCAAAGAAACAAACTATATCAAACCAAACTAGATGGATCTGATTTGATCTTCTCCTTTCTTTGTTCACCCTGCCCCTCCATCTCCTCCTCCGATGTTGCTCCACCATTTCTTCTCTGAGGAGTCGGAGGAGGAGGAAGAAGAGAGTAAAAGGAGAAAGACTAGGGAATGGAAGAGGAAGAAGAAGAAAGGGTAAGGAGGAGGAAAGGAAGAAGAACTAATACAAATGGGTTTTATTTTTCAAAAAATAATTAAAATAAAAGGATAAAACTGAGATTTACAAGAAAAATAGACCCTAAGTGAATTCTAAGAACGTCATCTGATAAAAATAAATTAGTGAAAATTTTATAAGTAAATTATCCAATAATATACTCACATAAAAAAGAAAAAACCATACCTGCACTCGTGGTCTCGACAGATGCAATGCAAACTGTGCATCTGCTTCTGCCTCTTCTGCTGCCTAATGAAAATATATTAAAAGTCGTCAATAATTGTGCATACAAACAAACAACGTCGGCATGTCAACTCACGCAACCGGCCAATAACTTTTTAAGTGGTGGCGATGTTAATGATGTCAAACACGTCCTCCAAGTTCCGGATGAAGATGCAGCACCATGAATTCAACACACATCCGAGTAGCAGAATAACTGTGAACCCTTCCTTCCAAAGATCTACATGTAACCATCTGCAACATGAGCATATATCATTTATCAGTACTAATCATGTAGAACTCTAATGAACAAAATCAGCGGTAACTCGAATTATTTCCACTAATCAGTAACCATAACAATCTAAATCATCAAAAGGCGGAGGAAGCAATGGCATGAGAAATAAATTGCAAGTTTTCTGCCAAATGAAAGGTCCAGCACGAGCGTTCGGATTTACTGAAATATATATGCTACTTTAACAACAATTACCAATAAGTTGTTTTCGAAATACATATTACACGACAAGAGCAACTAAAGCTTGCAAAGATAAGATTAGGATCTATGTGGGTCATAAAATGCAGTAAGGTACCATGTATATTAAAGTGACCTATGTCAAATTTGAGTTGTTAATATGCCCTTAATAAAGGACAATCTCCCCAACTCAAATATGTAGAAATATCATATGAACTTAAGTAGAATTTGCACATAAAAGAAGACACATGCTCAAATTTTCTATTATAGAAAGACAGACGATTGGTAGGGAAATGCAAACCTCGTAGCATGGACATATATGCAAATATAAAAAGACAATAGTTTTAGATACTTTAGAACATGGGACTAATTGGAAAAAAAATCCTAAAAAACAATGAGAAAATACTTAAATTGCTTGGCTGTCGGGAAGCATAGGCAATTGGAAATCGTGAAAGCATTATGTGATACTAAGGTAACAGGATATTGTGAAAGATACATAGAAATAATATATGCTATGCAATTAAAGAATGACTGGACCATTATTGAGAAAAAATGTCAGGAACATTAAACAATGTTCCAGTTATACCTTTGCCACTAGGAATGTTCTGCTTTTCATCTAAAACAAGTGAGAAACCATCAAATTTGGTTCTAACAACAAGCAAAAGAGTTGCATGAACTTGCTTTCATGAGGCGGAGGTAACATTTTGGCAATCTAGGAAAAATCTCAATGACAAAGCTAGTTAGACTAGTAAATAGAATTTGCCACATAGCATGACAAGAAGAGGAAGTTAATCAGAAAAGCAACTTTTCGAAGACCAACTTCCAAAAGATCAATTATAAGAGGCCATTAGAATGAACTGGGAGACAGTTTCTAAGGAGATTAACCTTTTCAGATATATTCACAGAAATTGCTGCGGTTTAAGGTCAATGGAATGAGAAAATAAGAGATACTTCATTTTCATATGTAGTGGAATCTTTGATGATTGCACAAAGGCTGGACCCATTTGACACAATCAATATCATGTCGTTTTAGATCAAGTCAACTGGAGGAGGGGGGGTGAGGGGGGCTCGCCTAAACATGATATCAGCCAAACCTATCACTGATACAACTTGAACAAAACATAAACCAGCACAGAGTTTGAACAAGGGTGATTCAATTATGATTGCATCAGCGCTTGTGTAGGTGCTGCTCCAGTTGTCAAGGGACGAAAGAAGAATCAAGTACAAGACCAAGATTGATACATAGTCAGACCCAACCCTGTGGAATCATACGAAAAGAAATAAAAACTCAAAGATATCTCTTCGATGCCAAGAGAACGAGAACCATAAAATAGGAGGTAGATGCTAAAAATGTTACAAAATAATAAATCGTTTCATATCCCAGATACTCAATCTACAATTTAGTTTGTTACTATTGTTTCTTGCTGGATGGTTTGAAAGAAATACAATACTAAGAGAACAAAATTTAACTGCTCCATAGAGCATTTCTCACATCCATAAGGTAGCCAACAAGTACAAGAAAGAGCTAGATTTAGACATTAGGAATCCACATCTCAACAAAATCTTTATCAATGAATGACATTTCTCCTGAAGTAATTTTGATCTTTGAAATCAAAACTTGGATGAACCACTTTCTCATTCTGTCATCATTTTCCCTCTTCGGCCGTTGATACATCAGAAGTACTATTTAGTATCTACTATGTTGATTCCTTAATAAAACAATTCAGCAGAATATTTGAAGCAGCAGAAAAAAAAAAAACCAAACAATTTCTTAACATACACACTTGAAGAATAACTTTATTGTCAAAAGTCATGGTGATAAGCTGAAGTGAGAATGCACACAATGTCTCCATTGTCCACAGAAAATATGCCATTTCAGGCTGGTTCATAACAGACCGATTCAACAAACGAAAAGCAGACCTTGCCAGTCCTACTTAAGCTAAATTTGATATGTACATTTTTAGACTTCTCATCCAAACCAATATTGACTTGAACACCGATTAATTAAACAGTTCATAATTAACATATACAACAATTTCATCATCGTGAATGTAAAGAGTTTAATGGCTTTGGAGCTATTTTATTATTGTTGGCACCGATCCAACAAACCTGATCATGCCTCCTGTTAGAATATAGATATCTCAGAAAATAGGGGTAAAAGAAATATCAAGTTAACAAAATTCAATCAATCCTAAAACATACAATTTGTAAAGTTTGTTTTGTTCACCATGAAACTATTTGTATTTGACTTCCATTGTCTACCGGGTACTAGAGAGATTGACCAAGGAAATCCAACGTAAGCTCCGAAAAACACAAGATGAAAATGATCTCACTTCATTTTGCTAAATTGTCAGAAAGAGAGTAGATAACAATATGTCCACTCATAGTGTTAATGCTAAGCACACCATCACCAATCACATAATAGAAAAACGTATCCAACCATGTACCTCTGCTTTATCATTTATATGCATCCATTATACAGCCTGAAGACGATAAACTCAGAATGTAGGGACTAGCTTGATTGTCAATTGAATCATTATAAGCTCTTCTGAGAATAATCATGCAGCACAGCGGCTAAAATAAATTATTTTCAGGAGTATCAAACTAAAGCTAGAACATTTCTCACTGACAAACTAAAACTAAAAAGTGATCTGTAGGCTTGATACCAAACTCATTCGTCCACCACCATCACATATAAATGATGTGCCTAACACAAATGAATACTGCACGACCAAAGTGGAGAAGGAAAAAGAAAAACAAGTTAATTGGAGGAAAATAATATGACTCTCGATCTGCAGCAGCAACCAAACCAACAAGACTAAAAAATCCAAATATGATAATATGCATCAATTACAACAGGGTAAGAAGATGGAGGATCCAGCTGACTTACCAGCATCTGATCGCTTGGCACGCTTAATCTTTGCAAGCTGGACCTGTGAATCCACAAAGATCTGCATCCGCTGGAACTCCAGCTCCTTGGTGAACTCCATCCGCTTCTTCTCCATCTCCATCATTTGCCGCTGCTTCGCCCCCTCGACCCTCTCGTATATCTCAGCAAACCTCTCTATCGCCTTCGCCAGCTCACGGATCCCATCCCCCTCTTTCTCCCGAGCCATTCGCAATCCACCTCCAGACCTGGACGAAGAACCTGACGGCGACTCCAAATCATCCTCCTCGTCGTTGTCATCCCCTGCCGCTGCAGCGGCGGCGGCAGCCCGCTGGAAGATCGAGTCGTCCACGGAGATGGAGATTGCCGCACCGCGCCTCTCCCTCGGGTCCACCGGTCGGACTGCTGCGGCGGCAGCAAACGGCAAGGTGGAGCCCTTGCGATGGTAGGGGAGCGGCACGGCGAGCGGGGGTGATGGAGAGGGCTTCTTCGCCGGGGGAGCGGCGGCCGATCCAATGAGGGCATCGAGGCGGGAGAAGAACTGCCACTGGCTGGCAGCGGCGGAGGTGACCCGGGCCTTCTCGATCTTGTACTTCTTCTTGAGGGTGTCGATGCGGTTCTTGCACTGGACGTCGGTGCGGGGCGGGCGGCGGCCGGAGGCACCCCGGCGGCAGTTGACCGCGTCGGCGACCTCCTGCCAGTGTTTCTGCCGGAGGTTCCCGCGTTTGAGCTCGAGGTAGCGGTCACCCCACGCGTCCACCAGCGTCGACGTCTCCCCCTCGCTCCAGCAGTCCTCCCGGTACGGCAGCGCCGGGTTCGGCGGCCGCGTCGGCGGCGTCTCCCTACCCTCCATCACCACCAAATACTCAGATCTATCTCAGAGCCAAACCTATTCTCTCTCTAATTCGTCTCCCCCTCTCTTGGCGTGTTGGCGACGGAAAGGGAGGAGGGGGAAGAGAGGGAGCAATAAAAGAGGGGGGGTTGAGAGGGGGAGAGAGAGCGGCGAGGAGGGGGCGCCGGCTGGCGAGGCGAGGCGTGGCACGTGAGGGGCGTGCGAGGGAGGGGTTGGGAGTCGCCGGGCGGACGCGTGCGCCGACGTTCGCGCGGGTAGAGTGGGGGCGTGTGATGGGATAGCGTCAGTCGAGGACGGGGAGCGGGGTCCATCGAGGCGACGGGGCATCACCGCCGTTGGTTTTGGGGGAGGGGCGGGTGGGTTGACGGGG
>LVTN01000253.1:53179-74240 GCA_001649415.1 Musa itinerans
CGAGGGGCGGGAGGGGGGCGATGATGGGGAGTTAAATTTGCTTTCGGTTGCGACGATGGGATAAGGACGAGGCGCACCGGGGACATGCGGTGCCGGCGGAGATTACGTAATTGCCCCCGCGTAGCACGGAGGCTGGTGGAAGAGGGCGTCAACGGCGCGGGGGTGGGGAGCGAGGGGCAGAGTTGGGACGATGGGTGGACGCCTTCGGAGCCTCGGTTGCGTCGCCTGTCGACAGAAAGACAAAGGAGTGGGGAGGCGGAATCGTGAGCTGTTACCTTTCGCCGTTGATTGGTCGCGCGGGGGGGGGGGGGGGGGGGGGGGGTGGGGGGGGGGAGTGGTTGACGCTGGCCAACACTCCTTTTCTCTGTCAGCTGTGCCTGGTAATGGCACGTATCGGATGGCGAGATCTTGCTTCAAAATTAAGGTTCGTTCCGGGTCGGATTTAAAATCCGACCCGTTTAATTAGGTTGGTATTAGTAATTTGCATGGATTCATTATAGTCTCAAATTGAGTGACGGCGACCACATCGCAACGTTGTGCCAATTTGAGCTATCGTGGGCTTGTTTCATAGCTATTCCAGTGCGCCTCACAGAAATGGATTCGGATTACTTGGCACACCCATAAAATGTAGACTGAAGACGATGGTTGTGCTGGCACTGTCATGGCATAAATTCTAATGTGCAAGTGGTCCAGTCGACATGAATCCAACCTCGTTTGTACACGCAAATATTGATGGGCATGCGTGCTGTAGATGGTACGTCTATGTCGGCAGTCGACGCACTCTATACTCGTAACACAATCGACTCAGCTGACATGTGGAAAACAAGATCCCTGTACACCATGGTTCGGTGAACAGTAAATTGCAAGATATACCAACTTCTGATTGCTTTAAAGTTCGCGACAGGGACATCGTAAAGATGGCAGGAAGGAGAACGCCGAAGGACGAGTCAAATTATTGAGGTAGCTGTAATCAAAGCCTCGAAAAGAACGTCTCATGTCGCTGCAGACATGAGCTGGTGTGACGCACATGTAAGATATTCTATTGGATTCGAGTTCCTCTCTTCGGATGGTCCACCTAGTCCGCCTTGCCCTTTGCTTTCCCTTCCTTCCTTCCTTCCTTCTCCCCCTAAACACTCTGTGACGCACATGTAAGATTTTCTATTGGATTCGAGTTCCTATCTTCGGATGGTCCAGCAAGTCCGCCTTGCCCTTTGCTTTCCCTTCCTACCTTCCTTCCTTCCTTCTCCCCCTAAACACTCGTTAGATGTGCTTGGTTGCAGAGGAAACCTCTTCCATGGTTCGAAGCAAAAGCATGTAAGTAGCATGGATAAACACTGCAGACTTCCTGGAACAGGAATCGGTGGCCATGGTTCATGGTCTCCGTCTGATATTACTCTGCCTTCTCCATTAATTAGCCTGTGGGCATAGTGACTATCAGTGTCAAATGATGGCAGATTTTGGGTAATTCTAAGTGTCTTATGGCCAGTGGGATTCTCAGGAGCATCGGTTTCGGGCATGAAGCAGGATTTTATCTTGGTAAGAAGGACCACAACGAGATCAAGAAAAGGAGATAAGAAGCAGGCAGTGGGGTTGCAATGTATACAAATCAATAATGGAAAAGGTGAAGAGAGAGATGTAGGGACTCCAATTTGACAGTGGTGGGTGTAAAGGAGATGATCATTGCTGCGGCTGTGGTCCAGCTGTGTGCATATGTGTGTGCATTCTGATCCAGAATGTGGAACTGCCTTTGGTGTACTATATGGGCGCAGGGGATAGATATAGTATCCATTCTCAGATATCAGCTTCTGTCATCGCCATTCACGTCTGAGGTCTCCATGGCATATACATGAACCATGGATTGGGAATTTGAACGGGAGATTTGGACGAGAAATGCATAATGTAGGAGAGGTGGGATAAACGTCAAGTTGGGCACCATTTTGAATTGGTCATCTTCTCAACTTGCTCTACTTGTTATTAGATTAGCCAACCTAGTTTAAAGCAACTCTATACATAGAAAAGTATGTTAAGATCAGAGTTTTCTTTTGATATAAGAAAAAGGTGGCCCCTCTACTTTTTATCATTATATAATGTACAAAAATCTCTTTGTTTGGTTAGCAGTAGTTTGGGTTTTTCTTGTAACCTGAAAAGATACAGCAGCATATCATATCAAGTTTCTAGATTCATACTTCCATTAGAATCTACTTAGATCTGATCTTTCTCCCTCTCTCTCTCTCTCTCTCTGCTGTAAATTCATGGCTTACAGAATATGGTATCAGATTCGAAAGGAGAACGAGGCTCCAGTGGAAGAACAAATGATTCATTTATTGTATTCAGGTACTGAGCAAAGGAGAAGATGAGCAGTGAAGTGGGGTTTCCTAACCATGCTATCTCTGCCTTGGATTACTGGCCTGCCTCTGTCTGTGTCTCAGTTTAAATCTATCTCCGTGTAACAATCTCTTCGGATCTCTGAAACCCGAGACAGAAATAAACACCAAAGAAGTGTATCGATCTTTATAGCGACACATATCATCACCTCATGAAGAAGCTTGAAGAAACAAGAGCTAACAAAGGAAAGCGGTAGACGACCATGTTCAGAGCTCATTCGAGCCCTCGGAGATGCTGTCCAAGTGCGGCCGCCACACGCCAACTCTTCCTCGCCGCTTGTCCCGATAGCTCGACGCCTTCTCCGAGAGGATCTCCGACAGATACCGCTCGTTGAGGAGAAGCATGGTCTTATCAGCTGTGGCAGCATTACTCTCTCCTTCTTTCTTTCTCCTCCTCCTCCTCCCCCTCGCCGCTGTCGTCTCCTTCACCGGCGCCGACGACGCGACAGGCACGAGGAAGTATATCTTCCCCCTCTGGAGCTCGGCGTCCGGCGGCAGTATCACCGCCTTGGGGGCTTCGACGCCGTCCAGCGATGCCGAGGGCGGCTTGCGGAGGACGTGCTTCGGATAAGCCTGCATGATGTCGCCTGCGCTGACCGTGCCGCTGATCTCCTCCACGCGGCCGCTCGCGTGCACGATGCGGATCACGTCGAGCGCGCCGCAGGGGAGGATGCAGGAGATGCAGCACCTTATGGTGTCCCTCATCATCCTATTTATCTCTCTGCATGTACTCCTCCCTCGTTTTCCGCTTCCCCTCTCTCGGTCTGGCTAAGATCCAGTACAGTGGACTGTAGAGGAAGGAGACTAGGAGGAGAAAGAAATGGCCGAGGAAAAAGGTATCCTTAAAAGAGGGAATGAGTGTCCTCAACTCTCCTCCATCCTTTTCCAGGTTTTTATAGTTGGAAAGATGAGCTTTTGCCGAACATGATGGCGTGCTCTTTTGCTTTTGGTGGAGGAAGGATGAGTGTGAATGTGAGGAGATAGGCATCGATCTCTCTCAACCAGGTCACAACACTGTGGACCCATAGAAAGTTCATGTCACATTGAGTTGATTCGAAAGGACAATCAAGCTCAGTCGACCACCATCCCATCTCGATTGCGTCTTCCTCCGAAAGATGGCAGCGAGAGAACGCGTGCAAACGCGTGTCGATCGATGGACTGACTCCGGCCGACGGATGGAGCTAAGCTCGGCCGACTCAGTCGTCACGACAAGCCGCGCTTGTGGTGTCGCTCACATGGATGTGGCGAAACCAATGCATCCGAACCAATTAACAAACGCGGCGAGTGATGGGTGGAGGTGATGGTTTGTGAATCATGAGGAGTTTGCCAACTCTCTCGGCAACATCCATCATGATGAAGAAGATTCTAAATTCCATGATGAAGCACAGGAACAGCTATTGGAGCACTGAAATCTCTGAGTCCTTTTTAATGGACTCCATGAATCGAAAGCCGGTGGTACATGATGGACGAACAAGTAGTACTACTTTACATGGTATTTTATTGCTTCCATGCTAATGCTTCTGATCCACCAAGAAGATTCTATATAAAAATCCCATCATCTCCCTCTTCCGAGATATATTATACGCGTTCTACTAGACGCATGTCCATTGCTTGTTTGTCAACACCAGTTAAATCGATGGCAATAATGGAGAATTAATATCATTAGTTCTTCCAAACAATTGGCGTTCTATTCATGCATCATCTTCGATCTATATTTACCATATAATTAATTACCCATGTTGGTTGTCCTCCGATCATCTACGTATATGTTGCATTATCCTCATAGATTTCGGATGCATCGCCCAGTGGCCGAAGCGAAGAGTCTTGGACAGATTTGCTTGGCATGCTTCGAAGCACAGCCTGTCATCATCATTTATTTATTGCTGTCTCAATATAATCGAGCCTAACTCTGTGACCATAAAGTATGGAGGAATTGAAGGAACAGATGTCTCAGACTCGAAATGCTCAACTCTCGTCTTTGAATCCTCCTCGTTTTCATTGAAATATATTTCTTTTCTTGATATGAATCCTCTAAGTTGCTTTCACGGCAGCACTCTTCCTCGATTCCTTGCATGCAAGCTTCGTCTTTCAAACATGACACTAAATCCCCAGATAATATTTGCATTCGAGGTTGATGCATCGGTCCATGCTTTTGATGTTTCGGATGTGATGCTCTTTGAAAAGATGGTACTGGTGGCAACTCAGGTTCATTTCTTCCCTTTCTCACCTTTGCCTGTGGGGACTTCAATCGTTCTTCTTCTCCATGATTGTTCATAGCCTCAAAATTGATCGATAGACGCCACTGATCGCACAGAAATAAAGGCTGGTGGGGAGCAGCAGCTTCCTGTGCTTGTCCTCCCTGAGCTGCTGCAAGTCAGCACTGCAGGCAAACCGTGATCTTGCTCGCAGAACTCGGGGTCACCATTGACGGTGTAAGACAAGTATCTACCGATATGTCCACAAGAATCCGAGAAAAGTTGTTGCCGTGTTTTATAGCTCATAATGTTCCGGCATCTCCATGATTACATTGCATTTATGGATGAACTTGCAGCTTCATATCTGTTTTAGATATGGACATATCTCTCGCAAGCAACCCATCGCATTATTTCTTCTTTGTCATCAACCTCCAGCGATCAAGACTGTGACAGAGCAGTACCGACTACGCGGGTAAGGATCCATTTCGGCGATGAGATGTCTGGCTTCCTTACTCCTGCGTGATTTGGCGGAACAGTATCCGGTGATCGTGCTTTGAGATATGTGCGTGCTTTCAGATTTGTACGGTAGAGGAGCCGTCGAAGAAAGGGCTAATCCAATAGAATCTGGACCAGCCCGGATTGTTTGATTTGGGCTGCAAACATGGAGATCAGATGAGTAAATCGTCGTCGACGGTCAACGGCAACCTCGTGCTCACGACCGACGCGAATAACTGCGCCATGACTTCAAATGCATGCCGAAGTCAAAGTTTCCTCCTACCGTTGACCCGCTTCCAGGTGATTTCTAAGTTCACGTGCTGTCTCCTCGCAGGATCTGGTGGCCCCCAGTGGTCGGGGACGTGGCCGTTGCAACGACGAAACACTGTGAAGGTCGTCTGTCTTCGAGACGATCATTGGGCCTTTACGAACACTGTAACAGTAGATTCCTTGCACCCTTTCCACCCGCAACTATTGTTCTGTCCCGGCGACTGACTCACGTCAATATAAGAGGTGGGCAAAAGGAGACTATCCTACGTCGCTTCCGGCCCGTTGTTTGTTCCTTTTAATGTGGAGTTGAGATTAGAAAGAATCTTTTATCTCGTCGATTGCTCTCCATCCTTCCATCCGAGGAGTAATCTGGTGCTAGTTTTGCCAGGATTTGATCGAATGAAGGATTAGGGTTTGGATACTGATCGATGCGCAGAGATTCTGAAGAATCTGATGGAGGACAAGAGGATCGACTTGGATGCACCGCTCCTTTCCGTCCGGAGATTCTCCGCCGGGGCGGCTTCTCCGGCTCCGTCCGTGTCCAAAGAGGAGGAGGGCGATCGACGGCCTCCACCACCTAGGAGGTCGTCTCTGCCTTTCTACAAGTCGGACTTGAAGTCGGGCCCGGTTCGCGTCCCCGGCGTCGTCCCCTTCGTTTGGGAGCAGACGCCTGGCCAGCCCAAGGAGGGGTCCGTTCCCACCTCCGATGGGAAGCCTCTGCCGTCGCCGAAGCCGCCTCCTGGTAAGATTCTGAAACAAAAGGAGCCGGATTTATCGCGAGCCGCTGCGGCGCCGGCTGCGAAGCTTGGCAATAGCGTCCGGACTCATAAAGCTGTGGCCTTTGCCTGCGATGGTGGCAGTGCCATATCCCCCGAGTCCCCAGTAGACGCTCCTAAGAATGTAGAGGTTTCGAAGCTTGAAAATAAGATGACACAGGAGTCGGTTCCAGCGGCAAACAACCTAGAAGAAGAAGAAGGAGGAGGAGGAGGAGATGATGACGACGATGCCTTCTCCGATGCGTTCGTAACGCTATCACGGGCGGAGTCCTTGTTAATGAATTGCAGCGTCAGTGGCGTCAGTGGAATGCCAGATGCGGCCAAGCTCTCTGGAAGCGTTCCAAAGGATCCCCAGGTCCGGGACTTCATGATGGAGAGGTTCTTGCCCGCTGCCCAGGCGATGGTTTGCGAGTCGACGCGATACACCTTCAGGAAAGCCGCTGGGCCTCCACGGGAAGCCACCAAACCCGTCGAAAGGGTTGCAATCAATGATCGCAATAGGAGGCCGCCGGCTCCTATGCCTTATCATAACAAGCCTGATTACTTTCCGCAGTATGCCAAGGAGCTTGAGGAAGGGGATAGCAATGATGACGATGAGGATGACGAGTACTCTGATGATGATGCTGGCCATTTGCCATCGAAAGCTTGTGGATTGCTTTCCAGGTTTTGTCTAAAGAATTCCTTGTGTCTGCTAAATCCAGTCCCAGGAATGAAGGATCGAGGACGCCTGCCTCCACCACCAAGGGGAAGAACTAGAGACCCTCAGATATGGAACTTGCATCGCTTATCTTTTGGTCCAGTTGAAGATGAGGTAATTAATAGTGTAGATGTTGGTTTATCTGAATATTTGCTTTTGCTTTGGCCTGTTATTGATCACTGTGATTTTACAACCTTCTCGTTTAGAATTCGTGGGAAACTGTTTACAGGCACAAATTAGGGCAGAATTATCGACCTCAAGTGGCAGAGGTGAGTAAATTGAGGAGTGAATCTGATTCCCAGACAGCTGATGGTTCAGTGACTGGAGGGTCATCTCCTTATCAGAATGAAGGGAATGGTTTTCTTGGAAATCCAAGAAGCAAGAGTAGCAAGACTGATGATTCTGATGCGGGTGATAAAGACATCAACCGTTGGGAAACAAATCATAGCAGCAGCCGAATTGGTTTGGGCTCCATGAGCCCTGCACTGGAGAAGACTCTTTATATTGATTTAGCGAATAGGCCAGGATCTTCGGATTCGAAGTCGAGTTCTTTCAACACTGTCAAAGATACAAGGAGTATGCTGAGCTCTGGTGAGGTTGGTACAGGAAGTAGGAGGATGGAAGAGAGTTTCGTTGCTGAAGCTTGTGAAGTCTCCAAGGCTGCTGAGCCTGTTCTACCTTTCTCTTCAGAGAAACCAAATCATATGGATATGAATGGTGATGATAACCATAAGCATGTTGATAATGATAGAGATCCACTGCATCTGAACAACGACGACCTCAATCCTTTGCGGTCACTTCTGCCTCCACCATTGCCCAAGTCACCATCTGAGTCCTGGCTCTCTCGCACTTTGCCTTCTGTGAGGTCTAAAAATCCAGTTCCCCGGTCATTGCTAGGTGTTCAACTTCTGCCGAGGAAACAAACCTTGCAGGCATCTTCCACTGATATTAAACAGGAAACAAGTGTTGAACCTTCAGAACCACTACGTCGCCAGATTCTGTTTGCTGAGGTATTCCTTCCTTTCTGGAACCAATTATGGTTATGAGATGTCGTAATTGCCTAACCAGTCTGTTCTTGTATCCTTCTATAGGTGCTGGCAAAATATGAATCTCCAAAGTCAGAAAATTGAGGTGCAAGCTTGTGGTTTCTCGCATAGGCGCATCGATATGCCACCTGCTAGTCGCAATACCAAAAGGACAGGAAAAGGTACATAGAAACCAATTTTGACTTGGATTCTACATTCCTCTGTACTTAACTACTATAATTGGAAATGGCATGAAATTATTTTGTTTCCATCTGATAATCTCAAATGCACTTGCCAGGTTATTTTTCCACTTCATAGCTACTCAGCAATATAAAATTTCTTGTACAATTATGAATACATTTCAAGGAAAGGATAACTCAGCACATTGTCTAAGTTAATCAAAGCAGTAACACAAATACAATATGCGTGTCATTGTGGGTGTATGTAATATACTAGAAGACGTATATGTTTCCATGAATCGATTGTGTATTTATGAATCATTTTGTCGAAATGCATATGATTCCTTTTTTCACCTTTGGCAGAAAATGTTTGCATAACATGAGTTACTGAGAAGTTCAGATATCTTTTTGCTGGCAGTGTAACACAAATACAATATGCGTGTCATTGTAATCCAGTTACAACTCTCAACTGGGTGTACGCAATATACTAGAAGATGTATATGTTTCCATGAATTGATTGTGTATTTATGAATCATTTTGTTGAAATGCATATGATTCCTCTTTTCACCTTTGGTCAAAAATGTTTGCATAACATGAGTGACTGAGAAGTTCAGATATCTTTTTGCTGGCAGTATTGAAGATTAGAAATGTTTTAGCTGATATTCACATACCGTTTGCAAATAATCATAAACAAGCCTTGATTTTACCTAGCAATAGAAACAAAAACACTTTACTATGTGAACCACCTCCATCTCTGTAGAAATCCATTCACAAAGGGCATTCGTAAACTGATGGAATTCACACCCATATTCTCAAAGGCAATTTGATCTTGACCACAAACACATCCTTCTTTAGGATGTGTTGTTAGATTTCTTGTATGAACTGCTTCTTGTTGTATCTTCCTTGGATAAAAGCACTATTTGCTGTGCAGATCTGCAAATCAGGTCTAACCAGCCTGCAAATTTGCAAATAATCATAAATAAGCCTTGATTTTGCCTAGCAATAGAAACAAAATCACTTTACTCTGTGAACCACCTCCATCTCTGTAGAAATCCATTCACAAAGGGCATTCGTAAACTGATGGAATTCACACCCATATTCTCAAAGGCAATTTGACCACAAACACATCCTTCTTTAGGATGTGTTGTTAGATTTCTTGTATGAACTGCTTCTTGTTGTATCTTCCTTGGATAAAAGCACTATTTGCTGTGCAGATCTGCAAATCAGGTCTAACCAGCCTGCAATGCTTCTGGTGGACTGGTCGATCTTAGTTAGTAGATAAGATGATCTAATCTGTGATTGAAAAAGCCTGATCTGCTTCTGGTGGACTGGACGATCATAGTTAGTAGATAAAATGATCTAATCTGTGATTGAAAAAGCCTGATCATCTATGGGATAAATTCATCTTTATCGTAGAGTTACTCAGATACAACTGTGTACAAGAGGACAAATAAAGGTAAGCACATAAGAATTACACATACCATATAGAGCAGCTCTTTGGAGTTTGGAAGATGATGGCTTCTGCAGTAAGGAAGTGGCGATTAGGATATAAGCAGTTGCAGTAATAATCAGTATACAGGAGCCGATTTCTAGATGGAAGCAGCATTAACTACATGTAAGCAGCAAAAGAAATGCTCATCAAAAGAGATGATGAGTTCTTGAGGTTGGAGGAAGACATGATTAGGAAGGCATTTCGAGTAAATGTTAGATTTAGAAGCAGCGCGATTAGAAGGATGCAAGCCAATTTCAGATTATAATGCAGTGTCATAGCAGCTTGTATCTTCTTGTGATCCTTTCAAGAAAAACTCTTCATGTCATTCAAATGATATTTACACAGATCTCTTTGTTTTCTTGCAAGCAGCAACATCACAAGTAGACTTCAACTAATGGCTCAAAATAAAACCACCAGGCCGTGATAGACAACCACAAAGATCAACACATTGTAACATCATAATATTAGTAGTTTCCCAAAGCTTTTGTAGTTCTTCATCATGTAGAGCTGGATATGAGGGCACTGATGGTAGCTCCCCCAATGGCTTCGAGCATGAAGTGGCTCACCAAGAACGGTCTAGTGCACCAAGTTAGAATTAACCGGTCATCGACCCAAAAAAACACCTCCCCAGCTCCTGTGTCAATGGCTGAACTCGCAACCAAAGCTTTGAGATTGAAGGCCTCAAATAAACCTGTAGAATAGAAGGAAGTTGTTAAATAGTCAGTAGAGTATTATTTAAGGGGAAAAATTTTGGGGAAAAAGGGCAAAGCATAATATTGAATGTTGTAGTTTAAGATGGGGATTAGTCGGAAACAAATCAACTTATCAAAGAGGTTAGAACTCAATAGCTGCTTGCAGAGCCAAGTCAGGTTGTGCTTAAAAGGTAACCATCCAATGCATGTATCAACCATTTCAATTGTCATAGCAGACATTAATAAGAAGGCTTTAAATGAGAATATACTCTTTCAAGCATGCCAGATGTGCAATGTAGGGTAAATTAGAGGGATGCAGATGTATTCTGCAGCCTGAGACACTCAAGCCTTGTCAAGATGGCTTAATCTTATGTGGAACTAACTAGATTGATTGTCATTGGCAACAATGCTGAAATTTCACAAAATTTGAGTTATCTTCCCATCTGAAAGCCAAAAAAAAAAAGAATGAAATGATGATAATGTCTTAAAGGCCTAATGAGAGGTCTGTATCCACTTGATATACTTCAGGTGCAATAATCCATATGGTGCTCAAAAGGAAGATAGAAAAGGAAATCTAGAAATAAAAGGAATGTCAGAATGTGTTTCTGCATTTTTCTGCTGCCTTTATTAAACAAATTTCTCCAAGAACAAAAGCCAATAGAATCAAAGGCCACAGATCAGTAGCATCAGATGAGGCGACCTGATTTATCTTTGCTCTGCTAAAGCAACTTGCAAGTAGCCTTAATCAATGAGCAGAGGCAAACTGTCTTATACATGCCAAGGTTTACACAATAATCACTCCAAAAACATCAATGTTGTACAAGTTGGAGGGAAAAAGAAATGCATGCTGACTATAAATGGCCAGATATCCAGATAAGTCTAAAGCTATTTGCAGAGTCCCCTATTGAAAAGATTGCCTATAAATTTGGAAGTCTGACACTCGGGATAACCAGCGTTGAATCTTTCAAAGTAGTCCGGTGTGCCGAGCAAGACTATGCAGCTCATAGCTTAAAGAGACATGAAATAAATGGAATATCTAGGATATTTCAAATTATTAAGTCTATAATGGCTTCAATATAAACAAATCATTTATCAAAAGATCTAAGCATGTATGAAACCCAGACAGGCGATGAAAATACTCATAAGGATATGTAGTTGTCCTGTTCAAAAATTTTCGCTTGTTTTTAATGTTTTGTAGCTAGAATTCAATTTCAGTGACAGGCTCATACTATACGGCATGAATTAAGTTATTACCAAAATTGTGAAGGAAGTTTACAATAAGCTTATAACAATCTCGAAGGTCAATCAAACTAATCTTTATCATTAGTTTAATCATCTCATGACAAAGATATCAATTTGCTTAACTAATAAGGATTTTGATAATTTATTATAAGACCCTGAGATTAAATCTCATTTTCGTCACTTCGTATTTGTAAAATAAAAAAAAATTCTCATGACACATCCGTTATATTGTTGGTAACATGAGCTGCAGGATATATCATCAATCATGGTATGATAATCCTAATTTCAAATAAGTATAATGCTCTTTTAGCATCACAAAGTTGGTATTACATGTTAATTATGTTTTTTATTACCTAATACCAAGTGATGCTACTGTACATGCTAAGGTGACTATTACAAGGAAATGGAAGGAATTCAGGAGGCTATAAGGTATTTTTTCTAGAAAAAATACTGATTGACAGAAGAGCAGAGAACTCAGGTAAGTAAATACTACAACCAAAGGAAGAAACCCAATTTGTTTAGTTGTTTGTAATAATTTCAAGATCTACAAAATAGATGATATGCATATGCCATTTCAAGATCTACAAAATAGATGATATCCAATTGATATTGCTTTCAATATTCCCTCAAGATCTGTCCTTTATCCTAATGCCCAACATTAGGCCAAAAATCTAGACACAATTATGTCATTTGTGACCCAGGAACTTCAGGAGTCCTAACTCAGTATAGTAAATTAATTGGATCAAAAAGAAAATTCATGACACCACAAAGTTCCTTCTATCATGACATTGTTTCACTACTTTTAAGTGAAGAGTTGTCATTTTGTTAGGGATATCTTTCCAGTGTTTTAAAGTAATTTGTAATTAACAACCAAATATTTCTTATCTGATATGAACTTTTGTTTAATAATTTTAAAAGGTTGGATTTTTTGGCTTCTTCATATCTTCAGTAATTTTGGCACAGCATAATCTATTTTCTATTCTCTGAACTTTATTGGCATCACTATTTCATAGATGGTATGCAGTCTTAACCAAGGTTCGTAATATCATATCGTACCGGTGTTTCGACCTGGGCTCGGTATGGTACGGTATGGATGTACCGAGCACTGTAGCAGTGCTACAGTGCTATAGTCGAAACCGGTACATACCGCCCGGTAACGGGCAGTCCGCGTATCGATAACCTATCGGACCGATATGTACCGCCCATATCGGACGGTACATTTCGGTATGACAGACCTTGATCTTAACTACAGGGAACAAATTAGCTAAACAAAAAACACTCGAATATACAAACTCTAATGCCTCATCAAGAAAGCTAAAATTAAATCATATATTTAGGTGGCTTATTCCTAAACTTCAAGTGATTGTCTAAACTATCATTTGGAATCTCTGATAAGCATTACTAAGGTCTTATCACATCAAAGGAATAGGTCATCAATTCCAATGAGGTCTTGAAGGTCATTTCACTAAGACATAATCATATTGTTGATAATTATTTATTTGTTTGTGAAGGAATAAGTAACTATCTCATCAACTAAAGAAAAATTAAAAAATTCACAAAATATGTTGTTACTAATTTAGGATGTGAAGGTAACAATTTTCTGACAAATCACAAAGTAAATTATGACATAACATAATTCTGAAATTGTAAGAATCATGATTCTATAGTGCCTAAAAAACCTTTTGTGGTTGTGAAGGAATGAGTCATTATCTCAACTACTAAAGAAATAAAAAAAAAGAAATTATTCTTGATTTAGGATGTGGACTTCCTCAAAAATCACAATGAAAAAAATACTAATTTAATCGTATATTCTTCAAATTCTACCAAAAGTGAAATTATAGATCCTGATTATATCAGTTAAGGTATGCATGCGCAAACTAAAATTCTTCTTTTTATTATCGGACTAATTACATATTATTTATAATTTTATTTATCTTAATGTGATTATTTACATTAACGAAAAACATAACACATGGCACTGCATATGAAGAAAATGATCATTTGCATTGTTGAAATTATCTTTTTTTCGATAAAATTATTAAAAAAAAAAAATTATCTAGTATATGGTATCATATGTTATGTTTTGATGTTAGAACAAATAAGATTATTTATTTTATTTTTAGAACTATAAAAATTTAATAATTTTTTTTAAGAATCGAGATCGAGATGCTAATATGGTTTAAGTACAAGAGGTAATATGTAATTAGTCCTTCTATTATCTAATTGATAATATTAAACATTGATTAAAGGTAAGAGAAAAATAATAATAGTAACAGCATAAATGAAAAACCTGTGAAATAACATAAATGTTGTGGTATTGGAAGAAGTAATTTACCTTCTTACCTTCTTTCTTGTCTCTGTTAATGAGCGGTTTTAAGTGCGTGCGCCGACTCGTACACGAGGTGGCGCAACCCAGGCTTCAGCTCCTCATTGCAGAACTCTTCGTACGCCCCTCGGTCTCCTGCTTTCTTCTTCACCTCAACCACCACGATCGATGGTGTGAGCTCGAATATCTCTGCTGCAATGGTCAACGGCCCCTTCTCCCCTTCTCTCGTGCCTTCCAAGCTCACTCGACAATCCTTTCGCCTCACCGTGAAACTCACCACCTTGGCGATCTCCTCCAACTTTGATACAATCGCTGATACAGGCTCCTTGGAGAGGAACCTGGTCTCCTCTCCGGCCTCTTCGAACAACCCTGAGAGGTCAAACCCCCTGGAGAAGGAGATGATATCAAACGCATTGAGACTTGGCGGCCTCGGCATCTGCCGCATCCGCTTCGCAGCGGACGATGTTGCGGAGCAGGAGACAGCCGAGCAGTCGGAGTCGGTTTCCCACACGGATGCCGCATCGCCCTGGAGTTCATCGTTAGTCTGGAGTTGGAGATTGTCCTGGGTATGTAATTGGTCGTCATCCATACAGAATTGGACATGGCGGAAGCCTTTCTTGAACCACTTATTCTCCATGATCTCCGAGATGGTGATCCGGGTCCGGGAATTGGTGTCAAGAAGGCGGTGTAGGAGCCGCTCGAGGTCCGGCGAGAACCACCTCGGGCACCTGAAATCGCCCTTGTAGATCTTTCTGTACATCGTGACGATATTTTGGTCTTGGAACGGGAGGTAGCCGGCCATCAACACGAAGAGTATGACGCCGCAGGACCAAATGTCGACCTTGGCGCCGTCGTAGCCCCTCCTCGACAGCACTTCAGGCGCGACATACGCCGGCGTCCCGCATAAGGTGTGCAGCAGGCCGTCGCCGCCGCGGCTCTGCTCCGCCACGGCCGAGAGCCCAAAGTCGGAGACCTTGAGGTCGCCGTTGTCGTCGACCAGCAGGTTCTCGGGCTTGAGGTCGCGGTGGAAGACGCCGCGGGCGTGGCAGAAGGCCACGGCGGAGATGAGCTGCTGGAAATAGCGGCGGGCGGTGTCTTCCCGGAGCCGGCCCTTGGCGACGCGGGAGAAGAGCTCACCGCCGCGGACGTATTCCATGACGAAGTAGATCTTAGTCTTGGTGGCCATGACCTCGAAAAGTTGCACGATGTAGGGGTGGCGGACACGGCGGAGGATGGCGATCTCGCGCTTGATGTGCGCGACGAGCCCGCACTTGATGATCTTCTCCTTATCCAGGGCCTTGATCGCCACAAGCTCGTCGGTGCTGATGTTGCGGGCGACGTAGACCTTGGCGAAGGTCCCGGCGCCAAGGAGCTTCCCCACCTCGAAGCGACCGAGCAAGAGTTTGGGCTCCTTCTTCCGCTTCTCCGGATGGTTCCCCGCAGCCGTCGAGGGCGCCGCCATGGAAAACGGGGGGCTCTGGTGTTCCAACGACGACCTCGAAGCTGTCGAGGAGCAGCTCCGTCCCTTTCTCCTCTTCTTCTCCTTGAGAACCCGAACTGAGAAAGGGGCTTTGGAGAAGAAAGCAAATGAAACAAGAGAATGGGAAAAGGTGGGGATTTGTGGTGGTATATATAGAGGCGATGGCGGTCGGTTAGAGAGCGAGAAGAAGAAGAAGAAACGGCCGATTTGAATCGGAAGGGACGGAAAAGAAGTCGTCATCGATTGCCACACTTTAGGACACACCACCGCCTTGACAGTTCTTCAATGATACCCTCGCGCCACCCCTTGTATTCTTGTGTACAGACACACAGTTGGCTCCACCTTCCTCAGCGAGTGGGGAATTGGTATATTGTGCGGGTGTCGATGCGTGGACGGGATCAAGTAACCAATAAGGCTCGGAAGAACGAGGCTTGAGTCGCAACTTGATTAGCGACCTACGGCACAACACCCTCCAGGCAGAGGTGATTCGTGCCTCAAGTTGTGCTCGCGAACCCTGGCCCTGAAGGACCACGACGAGTGAGTGGATGCCACGCATGCCAAACTCGGTGCGCTAAGAGCGAGTTGTTGCTTCAATTTAATTTGGTCGTCTAAATATTGTTCTTCCAACATATTTTATTTGAATCTCCAGAAAATAGATAGATAGTTATCATAGTGTATATTGCATTATAATAAGCATCGATCTGACCGACAAATAGTTGCCATTATGGATAGTGCATTATAATTAATAGACATCCATTTATGAACTTATGGAATTTAATTTCCACTAGTATAATTGATTATCGAATTTTACCGAATTAATATATCGTTTCCTTTTTGTAGATTGGATTTTGAATTGATGTACGATTCAGAAACCGTTACGTCACTCTGAGACTGATTAGGTGGCTCCACTTCATTTTGGATATGGTGAAATACACAGTCAAATACACGTCATTTACGTATTTTTATTAGTTGAATACGTGGACACCACAAGGATAGATCAGAATAAATAAACGGATGAAAATTGTCGAAACAAAAATAAATCGATTGTGGATATTATATTTTGTCTTACAAGTCGTGCATGATCTCGTCGTTCGTAGATTGGCCATTGGACGATTGACATTTAGACTTAGCTTGCAATGGAGCTTCTGGCTTTGACTTTATTTTATGGTTCTTTTAAAAGACGTTTTGACTAAGAAATGCTCAGTGAGATTAGTTTTAGCTGTACAATTCGATTGATGAGGGCTTTAGTCGCCACATTACCTCTTCTTAGATCAAACATTGTTTCGTATAAACTTTTTTTATAATATTTTATAATAATTCATTGTTAATATTAAAGCAACTACACAATTGGTGATGACTCATAAATGAAATAATCTAAAATCATCTACCAACTCTGAATACAAGTAATATAATTCATCTCGCCCAAATTCCTAACCATTCTTACTCACATCTGCCAACATAATCAAATGGTGATAGATGTTAGTAGGATGGATGGTGCTTCTCTGGTTTTTGAATTTATTGTGTGCCTTCTACAATTAAGGATTTTGCTTTGTGGCTTGTTGGATGATTTACTTCCAAAAAAAAAAATTCTTTTTTTTTTCCCCAAAGACAGACATATTATTTTTTTAAAAAATGATATCTTTTAATTTGAATAATATCTAAAATACCCCTTAGGCTCTTGTCCTTATTTTTTTAGTTTTTTTCATAAATTTTGAATTGTTATAATGTTTTCATTTGATTCATTTATAATGTATTTTTCAATAGCATCACAACATTTTTATTGAGGTAAATTTACGATATCATATTTTTAGGCTTATAATATATTTCATTGAGGGTAGGATCCCATTTAAATCATTTATAATATTTTTTAGTATGTTTTATAGTGTTTTTATTGTAATTGTCAAAATATTATAACAAACTAATTTTGTATTCCTATTTAGGTTATGTTATGTTATTCCTAAGTATTATAAATATTTATTTGAATCTTAGTATGATATATTAAATGCCTTTTAGTGTGTTTTGATCCCATTTAACTCATTTTTAATGTTTTCCTTGTTACATATTTTGGTTGAGGTGCTAAAAACATGGTAAAACTATTTAAAAACATGATAAGTGATATCATATTGTTCCACTTTGATTGTTATGGCTCAAATCTAAATTTTTAGTCTCAAAGTTAATTTTATTATGGTTATGAGCTTATTTGTATCATTTACAGTATTTTTAAGTAGACTTTATAGTTTTTTATTATGGTAGCTAAGACACTACAAAGTCAAAATACTAAGATAGATCAAAAACATTATAACAAGCCATAACACTATAACAAATGAAAAAGGTATTACTATGATGGGTGAGAAGTAATTTGGATATTACTCAAAATAAAGAATACTAATTGGAAAAAACAAAAATAGGAATGCCTTTTGAGAAAAATAAACAAGAAATATTTTTTAAGAAAATTCTTTTATATTATTTCAAATGAAGTAATATATATATATATATATATATATATATATGAACAAGAGAAAATTATAAGGCTATATAAATTGGATAAATTCTTTAAAAAACCTCTCTTATTAGACCTGAACCCTTGTTCTTAATTTTTCTAAATGATATCCTTGATTTTTATATTCTCATAAATATCTTTTGTCATTATCGACCACTTGTCGCAATGTTTCGTTATCTTTTGTCATGCTCGGTCATCCCCACGCATCATAATCATCGACCTTAGTATTTTTCACCCATTCCCCATTGCCCTTCTTTCTTCATGGCTTTCAACCACCGCTTCCATTACGTGAGATTTTCAAATTAATATACAAGATTAAATTTTATTTTTAAAAAAAGTTATAAGATTTTCAATGTGTAGTTTATATTGTTCCAAATGAAGGATAATAATAACAAAAATTAAATAAACGTAGAAAAATATGAGGGTAAGAAAATCTATTTATTAGTTCCAAATTAGTATACAGGACCAAATCCTCTACGAAATGGAAAAGAAAAAGACAAAGATTGCTACCAAATTTCCGACCTGCCGGATTCGAACCAGCGACCTAAGGATTTATCTGCACAACTACAGTCCTCCGCTCTGCCAACTGAGCTAAGGTCGGTGATGCATGTAAGTTGATCGTTAATTTAATAGTCATTTAAATAGTTGATCGAGCTTTCAAGCAAACTTGCGGGAATTTTTGAGCCCTTCGATTTAAGTAAGGTAGCTCGAATCTGAATCGATTCAGACCTATCTAATCGGATCGATGTTAAACCGGTTAATATGATTCAGTTAACCAATTAATCAATTTTATAATTTTAAATAATTAAAAAAAATATTTTTAAATGAATTGATTTAGTTCAATTAAAATGAGTCAAAATCTTCATCTAATTGGATCGATACAATAAGATATATGAAATTGAGTTTACATCATTTGTAAAATTATATGTTTAGACTGGTCTTTTTAATTGATTTGAACTCATTAAAGGCTCAATTAGAATGATATCTTTTAAGTTAAAATTGATTTAGTTTAGTTCGAAATAATTAATCAAACCAAAAAAGAGTACTTTCGAACAAAATTTATTTATAATATTTTAAATTAAATCATTAATGAATCAATTTAGTTTGAACTGATTTTAGATCGTTTAATTTAGATTTAATTATGATTTAATTTAATTTTTCTATTGAATTACTTAGGTTATGGTGGATTTCTAGCCAAGTAGCATAACTTGAGCACAAAGTCTCTCTTAGTGAAAGAAGTAGAGAACGAGTCGAAGCAATTCAATAAATAAGTTGTTGACAAGAGTATCATCATGGTGAGAGGTTTTATGGAGCTTTCTCGTTTACGAATTAATTATATATTATCTCTTGTAATTAATTATTTTAATATTTTTATCATTATAATATATATATATATCCCTCGAAGAACTGAAAGCATGCGGCTCGACGATCAAAGGAAGAGACTGTACCTATCTTCGGCGCGAGAAGTGCGGGTAGGCGGGCGAGCTTGGGATGCGATCGGAAGAAACTACTGATGTGGGTTTCAAAGATGGAGGCCTCGACGGCGATAAAAGGATCCGCAGCCTTGAGATGTAGGCCTTCGGACCTTTATTGGATTGGTTCATTACAATATTTAGGCTCTTTCTGAAACCCATCGATGCCCTAATCGTTCCCTGTAATTGAGAAATCCATGTAGTCCACTTTATCTCTCAACCTCCGACGATGATAGAGCCGGAGAACATGAGCATTGCCAATGTCGTCGATGGGGATGACGTGGAAGAACCTATGGCGGAGCCTCGAGGTTGACGCTGGCGGTGTCACAATGGACGGCGGGCCGGGGCATGTTCTCAGGGCTGTGGACGGTGATCAAGGTTGATAATGCATATTTTTGTCCCCAGGACACATCACAATCGATGCCACAAATCGCGTCAGAATCCGACCCCAGGGCATCGCTCGACACGTCTCATCCCGGTAAACCCAGGACAGCACCATCCCCATACGCTAAGTCTAAGTTCGTACCGATGCACTGTCTGATGCGTCTACCACGTCAACCCGCGTACAACCGACCTTCTTACAACAGTATAAAGACCTTGGGCCGCCCTCCGGACTGGAGGGGGGAAAAAGAAAAAAGAAAAAAGATCAAACACTCCACTAACTTGCTCGTCGGAGAGGCCAAAGTCGGGGATCACTCGACGAAGGCCTTTTTTGCAGGGCAGCGACCACCCATTTCAGGTGAGCGTCCCAACTTCGAAAGTTGCCGATCGATGTTCCCGCGGTGAGTCATCAACCAGAATTCGGATCAAGGAACGCCGATCAAGGTCCCATCGCCAGGACTCGATCGACCTCGACGACCTGCTCAGCCAACAGGAGACTCTCGACAACGACCCGTGGACCAAGCCGTGCTGACTCGCCAGCCACGACACCTTTGTTCACCAACACATTTGGTGCTAGAAGGAGGGCCATGTCGCAGGAGCTCTCCCAAAAGGAGAGCCACCGACCGGTCACCCCTCTGTCAAGCTCGGAGATCAGCCTTCCCCTAGAGACGAGGGGATCCCGGCCTCGACGCCAGATCGCTACTGGCGCCTGTTCAATGACCCAGGGATGTCGCCCCCCGGACTTGTCGCAGGATCCTCGGCTGTGTCACCTTAGGCGTTCCTCAGCCTGACCAAGCAAGTGTAAGCAATGGTAGGAATGATGCAGATGCTCGTCCCACTCATTCCCCAAATCGTACAGCCAGCAGCTTCCCCGACCGATCCGGTACTACAAAGGCCGAGCGGGGAGCAAGTTGGGACGGGAGAAGCCCGAGAGCACACAACGAACCTGAGAAGCCTGTCCGAGCAGGGCATACCCGCACCCTGCCATATCACACCACCCCGCTCCGAGGCTAACCCGATATTGTCGGACTCAGCGAACGACTCGCTCAAGATCCAGTTGTCCCGGGTTAACCAACGCCTGGACGAATTCTAACGCGAGTTCCAGAAGTCGTGGAGCGAGTCGAGCGAAGGTAGCTCGGGCGGATCCCCTTTTGCTCAAGAAGTGCAGGACAAGCCTATACCTCTTAATTTCAGACTGTCGACATTGGAGACGTACGACGGCGGCTCCGATACACTAAAAAATTTAATGCGATGCTTTTAAGGATATCAACCTATTTTTGATACAAAGCATGGCAAGAGCAATTATATTACAAGTTTCCTAAGTTTTGCATTTTTTGCTTCTTTCGAGATAGCAATTCTTTGCTTCTCTTTAGATTGCAAGATTTACAATTCATTAGTAGTGTTCATGATAGCAAGTTCTTTCAATGAAATGATCGAGCTAGCAAATTTTCCTTC
>LVTN01000253.1:77899-160499 GCA_001649415.1 Musa itinerans
CCTACTTGGGTTATAGGATTAACACCTAATCCTAACCCTAATTAACATGCTAACTACGAATTTAAAGATATTTCCTAAGCTATTACAAAGTCCGCAAGTCAAGACTTCTTCCGGCGAGCTTCCAGCGAACTTCCGACGATCATTCGACAAACTCTCGGAACCATTCTGCGGACTCCCGGCAAGCTCCTAGACTTCACGATTTGATCTTGGCGAGTTCCGACGAGCTTCTTCGGCAAACTCCGTTCTTTCTCGGCGAGCTCCGCGAACTTCCAACGAATCTTCCGGCGAGCTTCCGAAAAACCCTTCGGCAAGCTCCCTACTCATTCTCGGCTAGTTCTGGCAGCATTCCCGACGAATCTTCGGACTTCCGTCGAACTCTCGAACTCGCAACGAATCCTTCGCGCTTGACTCTGGCACTTTTGTTTCACTTTATGTCTTCATCGTTATCGTAGTTAATCCTGCACACACAAGCCAAAACTCTACTCCGATCTAGACAATTATTACAACGCCCAGCACGTCATTGGTTGGCGCTTCGTCCAATTCTTCAGCGCATCGTCCTCTCTTGCGGCTTGTTGCCCAATCGGCGGTTGACCTCCGCAACCCCGATATCCTTGGCGTAATTCCGCTCTCCTTGGCCCGATGCCCGACGTTCGAAGCCTTCTGCCGTCTAATATCCTGACGTGATCTCCTCCGGCGCAACGTCAATTCCTCCTGCGTCAACTGTCTAATCCTGATCGAGTAGATCTGCATCACTCAAAATGCAGTTAAACATCTAAACACAATCAATTAGTTTCATCATCAAAATCTGAGATTCAACACGGTGTTCCCACGGTAAGTCATCAACCAGAATCCGGATCAAGGAATGTCGATCGAGGTCCCGTCGCTAGGACTCGATCGACCTCGAACGACCTGCTCACCAACAAAGGTATGACCTGGTTTCGCAGTGGAAGTTTGGACCTTGACCTCCCTTGCCAGGTAAACCTTCATCACTGCTCTTCTTTTGATGATTTCTTTCGTGCAATCTGACTTAGACTTTGCCTTTTTTTCTTGTGAATTTGGTCACTGTTTCTTTGAGAGAATATCTTGTGGAAAGCTTTAGTTTGTTAAAAGGACAAAGAATGATCCATATGGCAGTGAAAGATAAGCGGAAACTGTTAGGAAGAATACGGATACCTTTTGATCTATCGAAAAAAAAAAGAGAAAAACGATTACTTTTTCCCCCAAATATATGACTTGTATCTGTCTTCATGTGTAAGAAGAACTTTGATGTATCGACTCAATTATGATCGCACGTTTGAGAATCACAACTACTAATAATTGCCAGTATATTGCTTGCATTATATCATTTGTTTTTAAGTGGGAAACTAGCTGGCTTTATTTGATAGCATATGAACTCGTTAGGCTCCGCAGTTGAGTGCCATCCTGGAAATAGACAGTTTGGTATCAGGATTAGGAGCATACCATGTTAGCTGAAGCCTCAAGGACCGGAGGGAGAATAATGGACACCTCACTCTTTACAGCAGTGATTGTTCAACAAATTAATCATAGAGTAATGCATTTGCTTTTGGGGGTTATGAGGAAATTTGAATCTGCATCTTCTGTCTATTTAGAGGTCAGTTGGATGATGAGTGTGTTTCTCAGAGCTTAGAAGGGTTCCAAGAGTTACATATTGGTCCATTCTTGATTGTTGTTATTGGAGATTGGCATTGGAGAAAAGATCGTGATTGACATTTGATTATTACTGCAAATAATCCTTTGTGATTGTGAGAATGAAAAGGAAAAAGATACATCAGTTTCTTGGACTTGGCATTGCTACCTGGTCAAAATAGCCTGTTAATGAAGTTAAAAACAAACTAGTGCTGAAGTATGACTTACCTACTATAGTAAGAACAATGGGCAAGTAAAATTTCTTCGAGAGCAAATAACTAGAAAGTGCAAATCATTTTGGACCAAATTAGGAAGGCTATATAAGAGGATTTTACTAACAAGAAATATAGACTGGTTTTCCTAAGGCTTTCTTTTGGCTGGAGTTTCTTGTTACTTGACAGAATCACAACCCGGATGCATTTAACATGCTGAACATTCACATGGTGTGTCACATTCATAAAAACATAGGAAGCAGATGGTTCTAACTAAGTGCAAAACTAGGCAGCAAGTGATTTTAGGTTTGAATAAAAGATCCAGTAAGTCTCCACAATGCACTTTTTATGTCTTTCTTTTACTAACTCTCAAAAATGACAAGATGTTGTTCACTTGCATGGGCTTCTTCTTTTGATAGACACCTCCCAGCATATATAAATCCTGCAGAGAATTCATAGTTCATTATGTAGTTAGATATCTCTGCTAAAGTACTTCCAGTTATAGTTTATGAATTAAAAGAGTATTATCATTGAGATAAGAAGCCACCGAAACACTGAAAGTGGCTTCAGGAGTACCTCAGGCTTGAATTTAAGTGAAGGATTTCTTGGTCTCGAGAGTACAGATGGGCCTTTGACAACCGGGGCTGCCTTAGCAAGCTCTACTCCTGTTAGGAGTCAAATGCAGTAATGTCACACACAGGGAGAAAATTATCTTCAGTGACCCAGAAAATTCTAGGTTAAGCAGGCACATTAGCAATCTGATGCTAAGCTAGAGACTAGATTTAATTCTGTGTATAGAAACAGAGGTTTATCCTGGTGATTAAATTGCTTTCAACAAGTTAATCAATCATTTCCTAAAGATTATAACATGGAAGCTAGTATGCTTAGCATTTCAGTGGAAAATCCATACCCAAAATGGTTTGGTTGCTTGCTGGAAGGAAGTGGTCAGCAGCACAGGACTTCAGCGAATGAGTCATCGCAGCCATATGATCTTTCTTGGTAGGAGTCTCGGATCCACCAGGCCTGTATGTCTATCTTGAATTAGATTCTTTGCATGACAAATTCTGTTTGAAGTATATATACTATGCATTTCAATACTCATCAAATGAACTGTGAACCTAAACTCGAATGTCACAAAGAAAAAGAACATATGAAGATGGACATAATGAATCAAGAGCGAACCAGCTGGAGGAAAAAAAAAAAAAGAAATCAAACCTGGAGAGATCACTTGACTTTTCAATATGCTGAGTCACTGTTTCAGTGGAAATCATCAATAGATTAAATAGCATGTGGTAAATCAAAGAACAAAAGTTGGTCATTTTATTAGTAAGGGTAAAGAAAACTTTTATTGAGCTAAAAAATGTTATGTATTATGATATTATAACAACATTCATTTTTACCTTTCTGGTGGATAGCAAATCAATCGAATAATCTGCCTAAAGAGTAAGAATAAAAGACAGTACCTGCTGAAACATAATGCTCATGATGTTGAGGTAACTTCAGGCTCAGTTGCATGCTAGACAGCTCGAGACTTATAGCATATTGCTGACAAGTGAGAAGCCTCTGGTGCCATGTTGCCCATTAGATGGTTTATTCTCAAAGACATAAGCATACAACAGACACTGAAATAGCAACGATAGAAAGAAAAAAGAAACAAAAATTGCATGCTTAATAAAATTCCCACACTGCATGGTCTTAAAGATATTAGAAAAGCATGAGTTTTTAGCCATTGTGATGTTTGGGCTCTCTGTTTTAGAGTGTGTTCTTAGCCAATTGATACTTGACTGTGCTAACCTGCTCCATGACCTTACTAATAGTAAACAAGTACCAAGCAAAAATGAGAAAGAAAGATGGTCGCAACATCAATGGCTGCATCACTTGAGGTTAGTTCAACCGGGGAAAGTATGACAGACTAACCCCGATTAGCTCCCACAGGTGCCATCAATGACTAGATAGATCAACTAGCACCTTTTAAGCTAGAGCACAGAGCAACTATGTAACCTGTCGGTGTTGTTTTGTTTGTTTTCTTAGGGGAACAAGCTGACCTGCTTCAAGCAATCAATCCTTCGCTCCGTCTGCACAACCGCAGTATTGGCAAGGAGACTCTGCTCGAGCTTGGAGGAAACATTTCCCAAATGGTCCACGACTGCAACAATTGCTTCACATATATAGCTCTTTGTTCCCTCCAAGATCCTACTCGTCACCGGAGAACATCATCTTAGTGGTATGGTCGTGCCATGGTACAATTCAACCTTTCCCGTATGGTCAAGAAGCTTTCTTCTTTGGAGACTTAAAAAGAAAGGAAGAGAAGGAAACAACTCACGTTTTCTTCTGCTCGGCCTTTGAAAATGCAGTCTGGCAGTAATCTGCAGCATCGTAGAGCTGAGAGCGGAGGTCCTTCAGTTCCTACGAGGAGTCGGCCATGCAAAAAGAAACTCACCATAGTTGCAACACCGTGACACAGAAAGAAGAAGATAAAAAAAGCTTCACTTGGAACAAGGGAGCAAAGGTTCAAAACCAGTAGAGCATTGTGAAACCGATCTTCCTCGCCTTCATCCTCTCCGTAGTGTTTGGATGGGGTTTTGGTCAATGGCACCGTGGAAATGGCTGCTGTTGTTGAGTCCCTGGTGTCTTTGCCTTTCCCCATTACTCTGCAACAAGAAGAGCGAGAAACCGAGCGCAAGGATTGATTGAGTACTTGGGGAGAGGAGAGGAGATGATGCAGGAGGGGAAGAAGCTGACAACAAGTGTTCTGAGTCCCGTGATCGCTTCCCTTCGAATCTATTTTCTGTGAAGCCAGAGGACAAACAAGCTTTTCTTGGGTTCGCAGAAACATGACACCGCAAAGGATCACAAGGGTGCAGTAACAGCAACATATAATGGAAGTCGCATATCACACTTAGATTTATGTCCATTTCTTTCGACAACATCATCCCTTTCTTTTCCTTGGCTGCTCTTTACATTGCAATGCCAATTTCATATTTGGATCAGATTTTGAAGGGTTGATAATATGAGGTACTAAATTCTGGTGCTGACAGCCATTGCAAAGCCCTACTCACATGGCTTCCTGTAGGCAAAATCTCCTGATGATACTGCAGGCCTCAATTATATCGAAATGCCATCTGAGTGTCTTTTGGGTCCACCAAGCCAGCCAGTCAAATTAGCATCTTCCTTCGCCATATTCTGTCGCTCATGGGAATAATTCATATTAGTTTTTATATATTATATATTTACGGATTAATTATAAATTATCTTACATGATTAATTATTTTTAGTATCTCAATTTTTATACTTTCAAGAGTTTACATTATATATACTGGGATCTCTATACTTAAAAAAAAATTATTTAATTTTATTTTTCTCATGTGATTGATTTTGTAGACGAAAATATTACATATGTTCAAAAAGTAAACGAAAGTAAGATAAAGTCATACTCATTGGTAAATCTTATAATATTATTTTAATAAAATCGATGAGAAGAAACAAGATTAAATATTTTATTTTTATAAATATGAGAATTCTAATATAATTCTTATAAGTATAGAGATTAAAATACTAAAAATAATTAATTATGTAAGATAATTTATAATTAATTTTATATTTATTAAAAAAATAAATTTTTAATAAAATATTCATGGACATGTATTCTCCCATCATACTAATTTTGGTGCCCTATGTCAAATCCCAATATCCATTTTATTCCATAAAGAAAAACATTCAATTTAGAAGTAATTTATGTTGTTGGGAAAAAAAGATTATTTATCAGAAGTGTCATAAATATTCTTTGGTAAAGAAAAAAAAATTCCACGGCTTGTCAGGAAAAAAAAATAATTTTCTTTTTTAATAAATAAGTTGATATTTTCTTAGCGAGATGATGTAGGGACTAAAATCTTGTACGACTTCCGTTATGTGCAAAAATGAGAGTAATTTTTGAGGCAAAACGAGTTGATTTGACATATAAGATTAGTAGGTAAAATAATGGATAAGAATAAGTACTGTCCCTAATGTTAATTACTCCGATGTGAGGGTGCAATCTGCAATGTGTAGGATAAAAGGTCTGCTCGCCATAAAAGACCGCACGAAAAATAGTGGCCTGCGCTGCCCTCAGACCGCATCCCGATCTCCACGACGAGGTACGGATCGAAGCTGTCGCCTAGTCAAATCTTTTCCATCTCTAGCTTCATTTTGGTTTCGTTTTCCCCCCTTCTTGTTCTTCTTCTTTAGATTTGTGGGTTACCCAACATGAATACCTGTGAGAAATGATCGATACTTTCTTTTCTCAGATTCTCTCTTGTAGAAAGAAATGGCCTTTGCCTCTGCCGTCACGCCGCCAACTCTGTTTCTGGTTCCAAGCAAACCCATCGTCACGAACCCTAGAAAGTTTCCAGTGTCTGCTGTAACGGGTAATTGCACGCTTTATGGATTGGTTTCCTTTTGTGTAATTTTCTTTTGGTGCACAAAGTGTGATCTTGTTCACTCTCTTGATGATGTGGTTTTGTTATATGAGCAAGTAGCAACAATTTTTCTTTTTTGTCATAATAATTTAATCGTCCTTTTTGGAGTAATCGTCAAATAAGTTCATTGAATCTGCACCTTCCAATTCTATGAACGAGGGAGATTCTACAAACTGAACAAGTGCATCGGGTTCATTGGTGTATCTAATTTTGGATTATCTTCCAACTAGGCGGGCGAAGATGTCTGTCGATTGTCGTGAAGGCCATTGGAGATAGCTCCGATACTTCCTCTGATGCTAGCATTGTGAAAGATGTCCAGAATGCTGTGAGTTGTACTCATTCGAGTATCTCATTCGATGATTAATTTATAGCATGATTCTTCTTCAGCTTCTTGTTTCAGAGCAAGTAGGTTAAACATAAGTGAAGACCTAATATAATTAGGACTGGCTATAGGATCTTTGTGCAGGCCTTTTTTTTTTTAATTTGAGTGTGTGCTTGTGTGAATTCAGCAGAGCCTAAATCAATAACCGAGCAGAAATGGATGAAATTCTAATAATCTGGCTTGCGGGGTGGAGGATTAGAATTTGATTAAATCTCCACTCCATAAGGCAAAAATATAGCTCTCATTGCATTGGTCACATAATCAACAGCAGAAGAATTCTCAATATGTCAATCATCTTTCTCCACGATATTCTTGAACATGATGGAGATGGTGCATCAAGCAACCTCCTGAAATAATTCGGGACAATCGTTTCCTCCATCGGCCAATTTTGGAGGAGTCTATCCATATCCTGGACCTGAATTGTGACCATCCTTTTCGATCATCAGACACTCGTGAATCATTTTTATAAACAGTGATCGAGGCAAGGAAATAGTGCTATGCTGACTGTGAAAACCTTCATTGCGTGGAAACCAGCAAACGCTGAATGAGTGCATCAAGATTGACAACCTCAATTTTTGTCTTTTGATATACATTGTTGTTGCTTGTCATCTTTAGGTCTAACCACAATTCTGTTGGTCCTTTACAAACTAGTTATTGGCTTGGTTAACTAATAAATGTTTGTATGAGAGTAGTGGATGCATTATAAACTGAACTTTTGTTGTTCTTTTGACTCAGTGGAGCAACTCTGAAGATCGAATTGCCTTTGTTGGTCTAGGATTTGCAGCCATTGTTGCAGTTTGGGCCTCCAGTAATCTAATTGAGGTAATTGTTGTTATCTTTGTATTTGATAAGACGGTGTATGTTCTTGTCAGTGAAAGGATACCATTGGCTCCTATAATAGTTAGTATGGATAATATGTTTGTTCTTTAAGTTGGACTGGTTGATTTGCAGGCTGTTGACAAGCTTCCTCTATTCCCAAGTGTTTTTGAATTCATTGGGATATTGTTTTCATGGGTGAGTTAATCAAAACTTATCCCTGCTGTAGAGTAGAAGATGAACATGGATTTCCTTTGCATTCTAACTCTTTTCTATGTTTACAGTGGTTTATATATCGCTACCTTTTATTTAAACCAGACAGGTGAGAAGCTTTCTGATCTGATATTATTGCTCGATAAGCAATTCCCTAGTTATCTTCGTTGATATTCTGTCATAGAATGACTGTGTAAGTTTGTATACTTAGTCAATTGTTTCAGTATGCCACTGGTTGTAACGGAAATGACATATGACCTGTGACCTTTTCATTAGCGACATTAAAGAGAATTGCTTGAATATTTTTCCATGGTGAAATAATTTTCTAATTTTCATTAGGTTATTAAACGAAAACCAACTGAAAACACAGATTCTGATGGCATTAGTAATCTTATTGATACCATTTTGAAGACTTAACTTTTATATAATATTAAGATTGCTCCTTTGCAACCTCGGCGACCAAGGTGCTAGACATTGAAACGGACTCTCTATTTATTGAGGTAAGATAGTGTATTAACTCTCACAGCCGCCACATTAGTGGAAGGCATTGGGTTCATCCTCGTCCCAGTTCCTGTAAAGAAAGCAATTTGGAGATGAAACAGCTCTAATTCCTTCCATTACGCTCTTTTACAAGTTATTATGGTAGTGGTTTGCGGTGCATAGTAAGTATAGGTGGAGAAGACTGGCACTAGAATTAGATAGGGACCCTACATAACTCTTAGGATGAGTTCTCGCAGATAACCCGAAGAAAAGGCGGACCCTACATAACTCTGTTAAGATGAGTTCTCGCAGATAACCCGAAGAAAAGGAATTGGGTATCTGTTAGTGATTGCTATCACCGTGCTAGTCTCTGAAACCCTTGTCTGCAATTATCCTTATGCAATAACCATTAGAAAGTTTCCTTTTAGCTTAATCATACTGAAGTTGCTTGGTGGCTCAAATTCTTTAAACAAGTTGGCTAAGAGGCTTAGTGGTGGTTTAATTTGGATCATAATCGTTGATCCTTATTTGTCGTTTGTCCTCTGCCGAACTTAAAGCAGCTCTAAGAGCTACTAGCCCTGTTATTTGTTGCTTGTCCTCTGCCGATCATAATGATGAGGATGTCTTTTCTAATCTTTTTGATGATCTTTATTTTTATTTTTATGAGTTACGCTGTTATCTTTTTTCAGGGAAGAACTGTCAAAAATCATCAAGAATGCAATATCAACTGTTCTTGGCAAGTGATGTGTCCTTTGAAGAACCAGCATCTTGGAAGGCCAGAACTGAACTTGTAACAAAGCTTGACGACTTTTGGGTACTTCAGTTCTTTGTCCGAATGTACCGATACGTGGGAAGTATGTGTGACATTGTAATCAATACAACTAGCCAAGTTATCATGTGTTGATTGATCAATTTTTGTTCTTCCCATCTTATGCCTGGCATCAATAACTGCGACACACATTGCAGGAAAATTATGCTTGGATTTCTATGATATCAATCCCCTATCATATGAATTATTAGGTCTGTGAGATCCAATGATTACAAAAGGAGAAGATCATACGGTGGCGGGTGGCGCCACCCTACATCTGATGCTCCCTAGAAAGATGAATAAGCTATCTATAACTTGGAACTAAAACGAGTACAAACTTTGGAAATGGGCTCAGTCGACTTGTAATAATAAGACTGAGCAAATCCATGCCTTGGAAATATTACAGAACAATTCATGAGAACTAGTGTTGGTTGCTTGTTCATACCTCTGATTTCTCAGTCTTAGGCTTGATGTCACCATTCCCTATGTTTTGCTGTCCGACACGATAATACTTGCTAGAGTAAGCAGCGATCTGAGGAGTCTCCATAGCAACTGGCACTACAACACCATTAATGGCTGATTCCAAATGACATGGTTTCTCATGCTCTGCAGACCTGGACGAGTATTTCTCTTCTGCAATAAGTTGGAGAAGAAAATATTAGTTACAGCACTTGTATTGCAACAAGAGGAAAACATCATCATCCAAGAGACTCTTTTGATCATCCAGAGAAAATGGTTTTACATATGACTTTATGTTTCAACTCAATTTAGGACTAAAAACCCTCAAAATTCATTATGTTGTAGCATGAAAACTCTAAAAAATTCCTGGACATTCAAATCAGGTAACAAATCACTTCTTTCTGATAACAACAGATCAGGTCAGGTTCGGAGTCCAGGCAACAAGAACCTCACCTAGATAAAAGACACTTGTTTCGGAGGCGAAGAGAAAATAGATAAAATCACAAAATGGTCCATGAATCATCCTGAGAAGAATACTCGGTAGCACATCAAATTTAATTAGAAATCTCTACTACTATTGCACATGGAAGAAGTATTTACCTTTCATTTGTCCATAGGTGACTAGCTTGAGGAGATAGTCTCTGAACTCCATTAATACACACCTCTCTTGCTCCACATAGACCTCTGTTACGCTCTCGTTGCTGAAAGATCTTGAAACTGTATCGGCAGCCTGAGACGGCATAAAAATTGTGTCTTGCTCATCACACAACAAAGCCAGTGTTCCAGGAGACGTTGGCCTTCCACCCTTCTGTCCATCCCTACAATCAGATCCAGACTCTTCCGTGTTAGCTTTCTCCACAGGAATTTCACTTGAATACTCATCCGCTGATGCTTTCTTCATATCCAGATCATGCCATGTCTGATCTATGTCATCATTTGATTGTATGGGAGACCTTTCAGATTGGCCTTCCTTCTCTGTCAACTTCCGAGCTTTTCTATCTGGATAGTTTGAACTCAGAGATGATAAGAATACAAATAGAATAAAAAATTAATGGTTTAACCAGTCCATGCTGTATTACAAGGCAAGGGTGGCATTCAGTGAACAAAATTAACATCAATATTTAGAAAAAGAAAATTTTGATCAAGTCAAAATTTGTGCCAAAATAGCCAAGGCCAAAACTTTCTATCAGAAGCCTTAAATTCTAATATTTATGGAACTCCAAATAATTCATTCCTTACTAAAAGTCTTGCATGACATCGAAGGGAACAAAACATGCACTTGTTTATTAAAAAAATGATTTTATATCTTCTGTTTTTGCCAACATTAAGATTCTTCGAACCCTCGGTTATAAAAGATTGCGTCCTGTACTCTGCTTCACCCAAACTAATTAAACACTGCCCCTTGTGTTAAATTTGTGAGACCCCAAAGGATAAATTCACAGAATATTTGACAATTTGAATGTTCCCATTGACAATTTGAATCACAAATTAACTCTTCACTCTTCACCCTGTTATTACCCTTGTTCCTTCTTTTTCCTCCTCTTTTCAGCCTCTCTTCCTCCTCGCTTCCACGAATCCTGCTCTTTCTCTTCCTTTACCTATATTGCACTTCAACCACAGCGGCAGATTATCCAGCCCATTGATGAGAGGCATCCCCCTCATGTTCAGCGATGGCTATTTCACAGTAGGTGCTTTTATGATTTTCTATTTCATTACTGAAAACGCTGAGTGGAATAATAGGGATAGTTGGAAAGTTTTGTAAAGAATGAAAGAGAAACATGCTCCTCTTGATTGTTCATTTCATTCTTTTCATAATATGAGACTTATGAGTTGCATGTCAATGTCTTGAGACGCGTAGGTAACATGATAGTTATGCAAGCTAACAAATGAGGGAGGTGTTTGTAGGTGTAGCTTGTTCTATCTGTGCTACAACATCCTCCAATCGAGTTTGGGATGCACTACTACATTATATGCATCAGTTATTGCAAACTGTTGTGTAGTATGTCATACCAGCAAATGTTTTGGCAACCTTCCCAGACGCCACCGCCAAAAGCTTGCACAGGTCCCTAATGTGCTCTGGTTGGACTATGTCTGCTAGAAGAGATCTTCAGACAATAAAAAAAAGTAACATGTTAAAAGCATAGAAAGCTACAATTTTAAAAGTTCCACATTCAAAACAAATCAAATAAAAGAATAAGAATATTGGAGGATAGATCTTTACCTGTAAGTGACTTTAGTAGATACCACTGGAGCAGTATTGATAGCACTGGCCGCAGGAACAGAAGCAGAAAAGGAGGAAGGTGCTGAAGTCTTTGCCTGAAAGTATAGGATGTCTCAGTAATGTCACTGATTAACAAGCCAAATGCAAGTAAAAAACAGTGGTAGCAAATCATGGTTTCATCTTTTCTCGTTGATTATAATTAAAAGAAAATGCCAAACTAGAAGAGCCCTTGTGACAAAGCAAGTTAACACAGACCTTGCATGGGCAATCATTTAGAGTTCTCAAACTAACAATCTGATACAACAGAATTATAAAGTGAATGAAAAATTCTTATTAAACTGTTTTAATACAGACCTTTTGAAGATACCAAGTATAAGTGCAGTTAATCTCTATAATATTGTGAATATCAGAAAATTACCTGTGGAAGTTGTGCAAGCCTTTTAATGGGTTGATCCTTTACTAATGCACCAAAGAGGAGCTCCTGGTTTTTTCTCTTCTTAGATGGTGAAGGAGACATAAATCCAGATGGACCAATAGCCCCATTTACAGTGGCACTGGCTGTCTGCTGCATGTAAAGAGTGCTTCCATGATCACCACGGAAGAGAGCTTTCCTCTCTTCGCTCCCTTCAAAGTTCTTACAGTCCATACATTTACAATTATCAGAGCAGAGAATGTTGGCTTGGAAGCACTCACAGTATTTCTTGAGGCACCCAGACTTCTTACAGTGGCATCCTTTGTTGTGCTTTCCCACCAAAGGAAATTCCCCTGCCTCGTCCTAACACATACAAGCATATTGATATAAGTTTTTGGCAAATAATATTGTTAAAAAAACACCTTTAGTTTTTATTCTAACGGAAGCTAAACTGGGTCTTATGATAGGACATGATCTTTCCCGACAAGATGACCAAAAATTTGTGTGACCACTCAAATGCCTGTTTCTCTTGGATACCGAGAAACATATCTTCCTCTAAATTTCATCAATTCTTCATTTATCAAAACTTCCTCGAGAGCATATACATTATGTTCTTTTTCTGAGAGCAGTTAGAAGAAAGAAGAGTCTCATATCTAGATAACCTACAACCTTGTAAAATAAAAGTTAATACAATAACTCATATGAAATGAGCATTAAAACAATCCTAAAATTTAAACGAGTGTCTAATAGATCCATAAAGCTCATGAATGGCTCAAACCACAAGAAAGCTTTTTTAAGCACTTTAAGCTTACCCTGAACCTTTAAAAACTAAATTATGACTGAGATTCCAGACATGCATACATGGTGAAAGATGAGACATGGAAGTCACTAATCATTGATATGAAGGATTTCTACTAGTTAAACAGTCAGCAGGTGACAATTCAGCAATTATCATCAAGAACAAAATAAGAAATCTACCACATACAAACATGGGATGATTACAATATTATCACTTTATTAGAAACCAGTGGTTCTACCCAGTCCTTCAAAGACTTTAAACTCACAAAGATCTGCTGCCACCACAGGTCAGAATTGCTACAAGGTTTCAGCACATGTTGAGCATCATGTAAGACATGATGACCAACTTAAGAAGGTGCCAGATATGCTGAATACTTGTGCACCTTGTGGAAAGAAAAACATTTAACCAAAATGTGTTCTTCTGGAAGATCAAGTACATACCCTACTAACCCGTGATGCATGTGGGCTACTGCCAATCTTAGGCCTAAAGGCATTAGGATTGCGCTCTAGAGTAGCTTCAACAGCCTCATGCCTAGCAGCTTCATTCTCAACATTGTTACAGCAGTTTGTACAGTTGCAGCCATCGCAAAAAACTCCAGATGCAAAACACTCACAATATCTAAGCATGAAATAATGAAATAACAAAAGGACAATGAGCAAGTTTGGCAAAAAAATAAATAAATAAATTGCAGCTGTATGAGAACAAGCATTAAATTTATGAATCTGAGTGTGTTGCCGATAAGTTTATGTTGCCGATTAAGAAACATAAACTGCTGATAAGTTTATGAACAAGCATTAAAAGAAATTGCCGATAAGTTTATGAACAAGCATTAAATTTATGAATCTGAGTGTCAGGCAATTAAAAAACAACATATATAAAAATTTTATGTTGCCGATAAGAGGGTGTTGAGATGGATGTATGGAGTTATCAGAAAAAAATAAGAAAAGAAATACTGTTATTTGTGAACCACTAGATATCGCTTCGATAAAATATAAGATCAGAGAAAATCGTTTAAGATGATATGGATATGTGCTTAGGAAATCTCTGACTACGATAGTCAAAAGAGATGAAATGATTAATATTAATGATACGAGGAGAGGTAAAGAAAGACCTAAAAATACTTTAATAAAAACTATAAATAAAAATTTAAGAACTCTAAACATAACTAAACATATGACTTTTTACATATCTCAATGGCGACAAAAGATACATGTAGCTAACCCCAAATAGTTGAGACTCATGGATTTTTTTTTTTTTTTTTGTTGTATTATATTCGTGAAGCCAAGTTCAATGTAAATAAAGACAGCATCAGCATGAAACTTTCTACATAAAATTGGCTGCACATACCTGCACTGGAACTTTCATATGAGCAGTAAAGTGCTCCAGAAGACTAATAGAAACAAGTTGAGATTCAAATTTAATATGAAATTTTCTTCCTACTAATATTTTCACATTCCTTCCCCAAAGACTTCAGATGACCAGTAAAATTGAAGCTTTAGCATAGTCAAGCAACCTAATGTTTCGATTGCATATTTGAGATACAATTAACTGCAAGTCTCTAGGCATAACACTTTCCATATTCAACATGCACGACAAAATTTATTTCAGAAAAGCAAGAAATAACCAACATTTCTTCTACTGGTATAAAGCCTAGGAAATAACCAACCTTTCTTCTACTAATATACAACCCTGTCTAGCAGTTATCACGTAAAGTTCGTCTAGCTTTCTCATTCATCATTGACTCATTATGTGGGCTATTAGTGATTGGATTGCTCTTAATTTAAAAATCATAATAAGGATAATGAATTTAATGGATATGTTCAATTAAACATTACCACATTTCTTCCAGAAAATTATTCATAAATCACCATAGCTTGATCTTGAAAACAAGTTATTCCCATACCAAAGTTAAATTTCCAAAAGTACCAAAACAAAGAATTTTATACTTGACCAACCATACAAACTCAAACTCATTGCATTAGTCTTATCAGAGTTGTTAAACAACCACATTGTACACTTAATTTATCAGAAATATGTTTTGCATTAATGAACTTGAATAAGTTTCGATGCAAATTTCTCAATAGTAGTTACACAAGAAAGACACTGTACTTGATTCACCAAGGCTCATATGAGTGGACTTTAATGTTCTGAAACTGCAACTAGCTAAATTAGGGGTGGGGGTGAGACAAGGAATATGTGTTAAACAGGCTGGTAGTTTTGATGAACTATATACACGATCACCATACATAGACTGCTATTGGGGTCTGATCAACCAGTCCATCCAAAAACCATTATTAACCCAATTGATGATTATGCTCAGAAAAGTCTCATGAATTTGAGCAACAAATTTTTTTTTGTTAATTCCTACTGCAGTTAAAGAATCTTGTACAGAACTCCAAGGTGATTTTCAGAGGTCCTCACTTTCATATAGGTTGCTGTTTAGGTATGTCAAAAAAAAAGAAAGGAAAAAACCATTGACGGATGAAGTTATTATCATGGACCATGGTATTTCATAGCTCACTTAAGTTGACAATTTACTATAAAATGGACAAACTTTAAGCTAGGTGCGTAAGTCTCTGTCCCAACTTGAGCAAGCACTTGAAACTTTGGTGTAGACACAGCCTGAGGTTCTTTATCTCATTTCTAGAAATATCTTTCTTTGGGTAGCAAGTTCAAGCAAATAGTAACTGGTATAAGAAAATGGTTGCAGAACTAAGATGCCTTATTAAACAACTATTTTATGGATTGTCCTAAAGGACAAGGATTAAAGGAACATAATGGAGAAAAAATTGCTAGCTCCCGATAAAATTACCAGATTCCATAACTTTTGGAGTCCTATCCTGCCAAAAAGGACTGTTTTATGGCATTTGATATCAATCATCTGTGTATGCCTAGGACTCTAGATGATCTTGAAGAACTAATTATGCTCAACGAGTATTAGAATACATGAATACCAGATATTTAATGTGAATAAATCATACAATTGTTAACAGCATAGTGCACAAATGCCATTAACAAGTAAGTTGACAAAGCTTTTGTAACAAAAGGTAATTCAACTTACAGCTTCAAGCATTTTGAGTGTTTGCAGTTGCAATTCTTCTTTCTTGTTGGTGTACCATCTTTTGCATCAGACAACAATCGTGGCCGTGACTTGGGAGACTCTGGCTTGCTGAAGAGGTTAACTATAAGACTGTGTGCTGATTCTTTGCAATCAATAAAAATAATACATACAGACATCAGGAAAATGTAAAAACTTCTGTAAGCAGTCATTAAAATGATAATAGGTAAGTATACCAAGAAATTCATCACTGAAAAACTGGATACAATTAAGTAACTAATAGATTCTGGGCATGTTCAGTACCAAAATATATCAGAAATACTTCGAAGCTTGACAAGACCTTATTATTACGAAGAAATGAGTTGAAGAAGTCACAACATACATGTAAACCACTAACAATTGACTGACAATAAGCAGAAGACTCAGGAGAGAGAGAATTTATTCAACTCAAGCAATTTAAACACTAACCATATGAAGTAAAACTGTAAAAGTACAGGTTCCTGTTTTTGTTAAAGGGGTTTTGGGACTGTGTCCTTGTTAAGGTGATGCACAAGTACTTGACCCACGTTTCTATGGGGCGTTTTGTCCCCTCCATTATTCCCAAAGGAGAGTAGGAGTCTTATTACAAAACTGTTGTCTACTACGGAAAACAATCCACTATAATGGCAACCATATGAAGCAAGACTATAACTGATAAAGACTCCTGATTCTGAATTTTATATACATATATATATATATACTAGATCTTATTATTAATAATCCATCATTTTTTACCATGTCAAGATTTAAATTCGTAATCTGAAGTTGAGGAACCCTAAAGACCAAATTAAGGGGGAAAAAAAGGAAAGGAAAGAACTTTCCGAGACCATGTCTTTAAGTTATATATACAATTAAAAAAGGAGAGTCTTGAAATAAGAGCACAGAAGGAACCAATTGACACAGAGGGGAAACTCTCATGCTTATAAACCTAGACTGTAGGAACATGCTCAAATGATTGATGCATCGAAACCTAACCTAAAATTTGAAAAGAGTTGCCTGATTCCAAAAGACTCGAAATTCGAAAATTATATAAAACCCATTACTCACCCAGCGGTAATTGAGGGAATTGAGGGGCGCGACAGGGACAGAGAAGCTGGAGTGGCCCGCAGCGGCGGCTGCAGCTGCTGCGGCGAATCAAGGGCTATTGATAATGCGTTGGCAGGGGATACACCACCATACGCCACGGCCGTGAAATCCAGATGGCGAACAAGCTTTCTTGGAGGGAAATCGGACGACGCCGATGAAACAGGTTGAACACTTTGCTCCATGGAAGCCCGTAAACGCTGATCCATGGATCAATTCAAAAAAGACGGCCAAAGACTTTCCTCGGAATTCTACTCCTTTTATAACAAGTAATAAATTCTATGGATTCCGAACAACTGGGGATCCCTTAGATCGAGCTATCGAAAGCTTGGAGATCGTCGGGAGAGCTGGGAACAAAATAAAAGCCCGCGGCAAGAAGACTGCCAAAAATTCCTACCGAATTATACTCAATTTTTTACGAAGCCGAATCTCCATAGATTCCGAACAACCGGAGACCCCTTCGATCGAGCGTTAAGAGAGCTCGGAGATCGCCGGTGAAGCTGGAAATAGAATAAAGGCCGAGGTAGTTGGGGGGGTCTTCAGTGTCGGAGATGGAATCAAGCAGGCGGAGATCCCCCGCGAAGACCGGCTGCGGGCGGTGGCGGAGGGGATGAAGGGTGGGAATCTTGTTGGGGTGGGGCGAAATCTTTCGAGCACGGGACGGGCAACGGAGGACGAAGCGAACGAGACCGGTGTCCATCTCACTCCCCCTCTCTGCTTTTGAAATCGAATTCTAATATTTGACGGACGGATTTGGATCTTAGGAGAGATCGGACGGATGATTCCTCTTAGAGAGATCAAGTGGTCCAAATTCATAGGGTTCGAGATGTCACCCTCTTTACCGTCGGATTCAATAAGGGAAAGAGGCTTCTTTTCCTACTGGAAATAATTATTTTGTTTATTGAATAATTGATATGCCTTTCAGACAATTTTTTTTATAATTATAATTAAAATATAATTGTGATCGTCGATTTTTACATGAGACAGATATTAATTTTTGGGCAAACCGTCCGCATAATATCAAATTGACACCAACCCGAACGTCGCAAAAATTACCAGTCTCTCACAAAGCATCACCGTCGGCGGTGGAGCCCACGGATTCGGCCAACCGCGGGCCACGCTCCAATTTGGCGTCGGCCAGCAAGATGAGATTCCACATGGCCGCCAGAATAAGACGCGAGATGACCACATTGTCTTCTATCTAATGCGAGCGATGTCTTCTTATCTTCATCCGTTGGTGTCTCTCGGTCACCGTGTAAACCAAAAGTGGGCCCCGTTGCTGTCTGCCAACATAAGAGATGCGTGTCAAGATGCAGATATGTGGGCTTAGAATATCTAACTTAACTTTTGTGAAATTTAATTGTGATTTCATTTAAAAGAATCCAATCACGCTTATGTGTCATATCAATAAATCATTTTACAAAATATAATCTCTCATTCAATTGATCATTATAAGAAAAACGATCTTTTAAAATTAATTAATTATACAAATACTAAGATGATTGCCAGCGTATACTAATTTGATCATCTGAGATATTTGTTTAGACAAATCCCGAACCAGTTTAATGAGAGATACTTTATCATCTGGGAAATGCATCACATATGATCAGGAGGAAGTGTGAAGATCAGCATGCAGAGAAGTAGCTAGAAATAGTGTTTGGTTCAACTTCACATACATCACAGGATGATTGAAGGACATCTGCAATTCTTGTAATACTACAACACATTCAGCTTCACATACATCAATATCAGACACTACTGATAGAGACTAAAATTGCAATATTAAGTGTACATTAATTACTTCTTACAGAAACCAGAAAGGAACTGATTCCTTCCAAAACCATGTGAAACACAAGTTCCTGCTAACTTGCATGCTCCTACAGCTATCAGCGTACCAAGATGAGTTTCTTCTCTGTTCTAGGCATCACAAATGCCTCCTCCACACATGAAGTTCCTGCAAAAATCGTCCGAGTGTTTCAGCACAAGGTTGGCAAGAGAAAATTACAATATGTAGTGTAACATCTCTCTCTAAGTGATCCAGAGTGTGGTCAGTAAGATTGAATTTTGCTTTGCATTCTAACGAGCTAACATGATAAATGCTATCGGCATACCAAGATGAGTTCGTCTGTTTTAGGCATCGCAAGTGCCTCCACACACGAAGTTCCTGTGAAAAATAGTTTGCAATTGAAGGTGTTTCAGCACAAGGATGGCAAGAGAAAACTACAATATGAAGTGTAGCATCTCATTCTGAGTGATGAAGAGTGTGGCCAGTCAGATTGAACGAGCTAACGTAATATATGAATTTAAATCAACATCACAAAGACAAAGCAAACAAGCCTATATCCGAAGTTGAGTACAAAAACAAAATAATATGTTATGTAGTCAGCTACTTACGCCATTAGACAACCAGAGCTTCTTTTACTTTTCTTCTTGGGTACCTCCTTCCTTCGTGGAGGCTGAAGAACTACCTTGATTGCAGTATCAAAGACAGCCTTGACGTTCTAGCCATTCCAAGGCAAAGAATACAACACACACAATTATTAGTCATTTGATAGGTAATTCTATGTCGGTCTAATTGTTTCTGTATGCACACCTGCTGTGTCTTGGAGCTACACTCGATGTATGCTGCAGCACCAATTTGTTTCCTGAGCTCTTCTCCCTAGAAAGGAATAGATTGTACTTGTGAATTCTCGAAACCAGCTACGAAATTTCAGTGCAAGAGATATGATCCAAAAATTATTGGTGCAGAAGCTACTTACTTGAGCTGGAGTTATTGTAGTCGCACCTGGATGATCAGCAAGATATCCTTTGTCTTCGCGAAGATCTGTAATTTGTCAGTAACAAGGTGAGATTATGTACCTGAATCGATCTACTCATTATGGAACTCAAGATGACCACACACCTAGTTTTGTTCCAACCAGAACAATAGGAACATTTGGTGCAAAGCGTCGAAGCTCAGGCATCCACTGAAGTAGAACATGGAAAGAACAGGGTGAGAGGAGGAATCAAATGTCGGAAACCAATGAATTCATCATGATAATTCAATCCAGAGACCAGTAATTAAAATACGCTTATAGTCGTGCTGTTGTTTAGTGAAAACATAATGAGAACAGATACGTAGTACTACTGCTTCCTAATATCTTGTAAACTTACAAGAAGGGCAACAACAATCTGACCAGATTTATGCTTAGATCTGAAATTATCTCAACATAATTTGGATAGAAACAAGGAAAAGTTATTTCCAGTTCCAAATTTCTAAGAGCAATCAATGTCTGAAACATTAATGTAGACGAAACAACAAAATGGCACTCGATTAACACCTTCTTGAGAACGTTCTCGTAGCTTGCCCTGCTGAGTAGCGAGAAAGCCAGAACAAATATATCTGCCCCTCTATAGCTCAGCGGCCTCAACCTGCTGTAGTCTTCTTGTCCTACAATGGGAGATCAAACGATGTTAAATCAGCAAATCTAGATGCAGAGCTAAGTAAGGGGAAAGATGTCGAAGAGATACATATACATACCTGCAGTATCCCACAATCCTAAGTTGACGATGCTGCCATCAACAGAGACATTAGCGCTGAAGTTATCGAACACAGTCGGGATGTAGTCCTGCTCAAAACCAGAATACACCGAGTTGGGTTTTATGACCAACGCCAGATTACAAAATGTATGCAAAAGAAAGTGCAAATTATCAGAATGCTTTTGCAGAAACCAAAGATGGACCAGAATTGAGAGGAATGCAGAGAGAGCAGACACAGAATTCTGCCAAGCTTAAGAGGAACGGGAAAGGGGCATCAGCACATACAGTGGGGAACTTGTTGCTGGTGTAACAGATGAGCATGCAGGTCTTTCCCACAGCCCCGTCTCCGACAGTCACACACTTGATGAACTTGGTGGCGCTCATCCTCGCTCCTCTGGTCTCCAGCTACCTGGCGGTGGAGAGCAAGGAACACGAACCGCGCTATAAACAAACCAAAAGGGCGAGGACAGAGTTGCTTCGCTTTGAAGCCAGAAGGAACAGCTTTGGGCAAGAAGAGAAGAAGCGCGCTAATCACGATCTCGGGTTCTTCTTGGTGGACAGCAGGACAAGGAGAGCGGAAGCTGAAGAATAGCTCTCGGAGTTCATATAAGTTTAACTTCAACATGCAAAAAGGAGAACTGACACGTAAATCCGGCGAATCCAACGCTCGAATCCTCCATGGCCTAAAAAGAATCACTTACGACCAAGAAAACGGAGCTTGACATGAAAAAGAAAGAGAAAGAAGACCCGTTGGGCTACCTGCTCGACGTGTAGAGACGACAGTGGCTCCGCAGGGGCCCCGCGGGAGGTGGCTGTCACGCGCTGGAAAAGGAGAGAGCAAAAGTGGCTCGTGGTTTGAAGCTTGGACTCGGTCGCTTGTTTTGCGGGTCGGAGCATTCAATTTTCAAACCTGGAATCGGGTAGTTGACCCTTTGATTTTGAATTGGGGGAGGAAGAGGGGATCGGATCCGACCGTTTGGGCCGAGGGATCCGTTGCGGTCGTTGCTGCTGCCGCGTCTCCTTTCGCTGACATAGAAGACCATGCCATAAGAGACGGGGTTATCCCATCGGAAGTCGTGTCCGCCAAGTTCGCTGTCGTCCATCAGCCAAATCCATTGTGGCACAACCCCAGAATGCCCCTCGGTGGCCGTCTCAATCAGTAAACATGTCGCTGTTAGCTGATCATTGTTGCAGTAATATAATTAATATATGGTCTAATCATATATATATATATATAGGGTTTGATTTCTTTTATGTACCGTGAAATTTTATATTGATTTTTTGTTTATTATTTGATTATTGATATCTGATATATGTCTTTTATTTGGAGCTTTTCTGTGATCCTATGTTGAAACTATGATACAAAAGCTCACTCGAAGATGTTTTTAAATCGAGATTCGCATTGGATCCTCGTGCTTTACTTTTGAGTCATTACAAAGACAGTCATGTATATATATATAAGATTTATTTACTGACATGGCTTTCAAATAGCAAGAGTAAGCTGAAGCATAAGAACTAACGATCTTTATTTTGGTGCCTCGAAGTGAAAGTGGACGAAGTTCTGAGACATCATCACTACGAAGAGCAAAGACCAACACGATTGGTCTCGCATCCCTGATTCAGGGATGTGCTTGATTTGGATTCTGCGGGCCATGGAGAATGTTCCTGATCGATGGTCCTCTTATAGTACCCCTGCGAGAGTGGAGGGCCAAGAAGATCAGCGCCGCAAGCGTCGAGACGACGCCTGTGATGAGGAAAAGGCCTGAGAACTGGTACAAGTTGAGGCTCGCGGAAGTGACGGCGTTGTTCTGGCTCGGACAGATGGTGTCTCTGAACCATTTGTTTTGGATGGCCACCATCTTGTCCCCCTCCGTCACGTTCAGCACCGCCCTCGAGACGTCGGGCACCAGCGGCGAGTCCTTTTGGAAGACCTACACAGCGGAGGTGAATGAATCCTCGACGTGTTGCGTTTCGTTCTTTCTTACGTGACATGTAAGGCTGAGAAGCTTACGAAGCCGAATCCGTCGGTCTTGTAGGTCCAGCTGAGCATGGTGAAGCCGTTGCAGTGCTCCGAGAGGAAGAGCTTGAGGTACGGTATCTCGTCGAAAATGGCGTCCACCCCTCCCTTGGCACCCCCTTGTAGTAGAGCTTCGGCGTACTGATCGGATGTGCTGAAGTGCCTGAGCTTAGAGCTTTTGAATCCCATCCTCTTCAGTATCTCCGCCGCAAAAGATCCATCTTGGTAGCCAATGTACGCCCCGGTGCTCAGTAGCTGTTTCAGATCGGCCGCAGTGGGCTGCAACTGCTGCACCGTCAGCCTCGATGTCAGGCTCGCCGTGTAGCTCGATGTCAGTATCAGCACCACAAACATCCAAACCACCATCGCAATCCTCGAAAAGTTGCTCTTCAACGACTCCGCTGAAACCAAAATCCCGAGTCAGACAACTCGAAACACTATGGTTAGAACGGGAGCTAAGTCGGGAAGATGTTGTGAGCGGGCGCGTACTTTGGCTGAAGACGAGAACAGAGAACACGAAGTAGAAGACTTTGCCAAGTCGCTCCGACGGCTGCCTACCGAATTCCACGTTCGAGTGTTCGATCACCAGCACCGTGAACCCCATGAACACAAAGAAGGCAAAGCTCACGAGCCAGAGGGTGGGTGTCAGCGGCTTCAGGAAGACCCACATCTTTCTCGGGTCCTCCTTCACCGGGACGACCATCGATACCCCCGACTCGGTGTACGGCATCGTGAAGTCCACGTAGAGCGTCCGCTCGGCGGTGATCGTCGTGTCGCCGACCACAGCGTCGAAGTTCTGTACCATCATCCAGCCGATCAAGTATCTGAAAGTGATTTGAATCATGAGATGTAGTTACCGACCTTTAGATATACTTGGTAGATCAAATGGTCGTAGGAATTGGCGGAAGGGCGGAAGGGGAAGAACTCATAGGTGACTGCATATGGCAGGGCTTCCATGACCGCCTTGAAGATGTCGATGCAGTAGCCGGTGACGACCGTTCGGTTGGTTGACGGCTCCCACCCGACGTTGACGAACTGGTTGAACCCCTTCTTCACCGGTACGCCAATCCGGAGTTTCTTTCCACCGGTTGGTATTTCCCATCCTTTGGGCACGGCGGCGGAAATTCCCGGCCATATAATGGAATTTAGGCCGGCACCGACGGCGGTGTCGAGTTGCTTCGAGATCCCGAGCTTTGGTGTCCAGAACTCGATCACCCTCGCAGAATTTCCGATAACATTGACGATCTCGTACGCGGACGACTGGAGTTGACCGCCCAGAAGCCGGAAGTCGCCGGCCAAACCTTTGAACCGTGTATTCAGGATGGCATTGAGCAGCGCCGGCCCTGATTCGGACGAACCGATCACGTCCAAATCGGTGGAGTGATCCCCGGACTGGGGTCTGCGAAAGCTCGATCTTTTGGGGCCCAAGTTTTCGACGGCCATGGTGGTCGCCCATGTCGTGTCGTAGGCCCACAGCTGGAACACCGAGGGGTCAGCCGTTTTGATGGTCGGGTTCTCCTGGCGGAACCTGGATCTGAACCTAGCTGTGAAGTTGACGACGTCCTCCGATATCTCGACTAAGGGACGGACGGCGATCACACCCTGCATCGCTTCGGTGATCCTCAGGATATGGTCAAGTTCTTCGAGGACGTCGGTGATCCCATCGGTGGTGATCCACACGTAGCCGCCGCTCATCATGCCCAGGTTCTTGGCCCTCTGGAAGAAGCGTGCTCCGAGGGCCGGAAGCATGTGCACGATGAACACCCGGGTCTGCATCGTCATCAGCTTGTACAGCTCCTTGTCCATCTCTTCTTCAGCAGCGACGGGGGGGATGACGCTGCGGTAGGGCAAGCCGGAATCGACGGCTTGGAGGGCGTCGACGAGGAAGGGGATGACTCCCGCGCCGTACTCGGAGTCCTCGTACACGGGGACCACCTCGCGCCAGCCGAAGTATCGGACGATGGCGGCAATGGCGCCGATCTGGGAGGAGTCATTAAGGGTGGTGCGGACGAAGAAGGGGGCACGAGCGGGGGAGAGGGAAGGGCTCGTGGCGGAGAAGGAGAGGACAGGGACCTGGCTCTGGCTTCCCAAGTTGATGACGAAGCTGGCCTCGGTGGACGTCTCGGGGCCGATGATTGCCTGCACCTGGAAGTTCTTGAGCAGGTCCACAGCTGCATGCAGTGAAAACGATGACCAGCGTAGTGAGTAATTGCCTGCAACTTCAAGCCATGCAGTAAGGATAAGGGACTACCTGCAGCTGCTGCACCGACGACGTCGTTCTTCGAGTTCCTGAGATGCAGGACAACTCTCGTGGTGCAGTTGCCATGAGTGGCGTAGAAATCATCGACCGCCATGGAAATGCTGGTCCAGCTCTTCTTCCCGGCCGAGGATGAGACGTCCAGGATCACGCCCACGTTAACCGGCACCGCCCCATCGTGAGCCGAAACCATCGCCTTTTGGAGGGCGCCAAAGAAGCAAGCAAAGAGAAGATGAATTGCCCACCCCATCGAGACCCCACCGTCGGCTCTCCTCTCCGACAAAGTCGCCAACCAACGCTGACTTATAAAGACTCGAGGGACACATACGGTCAAAATAAGATCTCCCAACTGTGTTGGAGCCGCGCAGTGCTTGAATGAGTGTGCATTTATCTGATCAATGGTGCTGATCTTGCGAGAGATGCACTCACGAGTGCAGCACAGCTGATTCCATCTGCACATGCTTCCCACGGAATCAATTCAGTAGATGTCAGGTGGGTTTCACGTCAGTTTGAATGGGATAAACAAGTCAAAATCGGTGTCTACTGTAAGATAATCGTAGGTATTAGCTGTACCTCACCGCATACCGTTCACAAGACATATTAAAAGACGAAAGTTACGACATCGAGGCATCTCGTACATCGAAATTTTACATGACAATGTTCAACAGGTGACAATTGGTGGAGGCAACGTATGGTTTACTTACCATCAACGTTATCGGCTGCTGAGTCAGCAACTTGGGACCGACGTCATTCGCGGGACGTCACGAGTGTCTTTATATCTTGACGAGTTATACGACTGGAAACTTTGGTCATAGGTAATGGTGCTCTTTCATGTCAATTGTTATCATTCTTCTATAAACAATAACATTATGTTATTCAGTTTTGTACTTCTGATCATTTTCTGTGTTGGTGAACTCGTGCCGTGGTCGATGAGTCAACCTGACTTGGTCCACGAGTCGATGTTTGGAGTTCTCAACGTTTGAGGACGCGTCTCTCGATCAATTGAAAGAAGTGTCGAGGTCGAGCTGGATCAGGGGTTGGGATGGCTGCGTCTCCAATGAGGGATTGAGCTGGTTCAGGGGTGGTCGCATTCCAGCACACAGGCCCTGGTCGGGAGATTCCCGACTTGGGCCCCTTGTAGATTAAGTTAGTGGTTTTTTTTCTTCTGTTCTTCGTCCCCATGCTAGATACCGATCAGGGACTTTTATACTGTTGTCCGAGGATCGATCGTATGCGGATTTGGTGTGGCGGTCGATTCCCCTGAGTAATGAGTTCGTACCTTCATGCAGTCACCGTCCAGTATGCGTGGAACAACATTATGCGATGACGTCTCAAGCTTTCCGGGATGGGACTTGCCGAGGGGGTGCCTCCCTGTACGAGCTCCGGCTCTACGTGGGAGGAAAGCATCCCTTGTGCTAAATCAGCAAGGGGTGATGTGGCGTAGATCACGACGTGGCCGAGATCCCAAATATGCCTTATCACTTATCACTGTGTTTTCTAAAAACTAAAATTTTGTTGTTCTTCCTATCAATTTCATAATATAATTGCACCATCATTTTCCTATCAAATATATACGATGTTTTAGAAGACACAAAAGCCAATGTCATTTCTAAAGGTACACATGCTCATGCATGTGAAGACAATATGCTTCGGCTTGCAAGAGTGTCAAATTGATACGGCCACCTTTGTTCCGAACTTTTAACGTCCGATCGTATGCAAGTCTCCCAGTAATCACATCACCTGTGCGATACCAACGTGAGATTCTTGAGCTTGTTCATGCTACGCCCAGCTCGTCGCTTGGCCTCCGAACCCATCGACTCAATCGGAGGCCACGCAGCGGAGTAGGCACCGACCGTGCAGCTGAGCCCCTTCCAAAGAAGCAGCACCAGTCCCAGCTGCAGGTTGGCTTTGAACGAACCTATCAGCCACGAAAACGGACGCAGCGCATCGTATGCATCGGCGGCAGCGATCACGAGGAAGAGAATATAGGAAGCGAGGAGGAAGGTTATGAGGAGAAGAATGATGAACAGCAGGAGAACGCAGGAGATGACGGCGCCATGGAGAAGGGCCAGGAGGAGAAGCTCCAGGTTAGGCGTCATTGGCCCAGAAGACGCAGTAAGCTGGGAACTGCAGAACGAGGAAGAAGGATATTATACGAGGACACGGCAAGATGCATGGAGTGCCTTGTACTCAAATCTTGCAATTCAAGATGCTTTTGTTCTGTGGTATATGCATGGAGAGCCATTGCAGTTACCCAGCTTTTATGATAGCCTCACAGCTGCATTGATTTGAGGCTAACTAAGCTAAATCTCAGGCATTTGATCAACTTGTATCGTTTTCAAAGATTAAATGGAATCTAATTATTGTTTGTGACAGTACCTTAGTCCATCTAATTGGATGCCTTCTTTCGCAGGTAAACAAAATGGAATATCTGGAATGGCTTGATCAAGAGAAGACTGCAAAGGAAGCAATACCATCCTTGTAGGAAATTGGGAGAGTATGTTCTAATTTATCATGCCAAGATATTAATCTTCAGTGGAATCTTCAATGTCCAAATATTAATAACATTGTGAGTGAAGTATCAAATTAGTAATTGCTTGATCTCTCTTGTTCTCCAAAATTAGCATGGATTTTACAATTGTATTTAGAAATTTTTCCCCCATTTTCTGGCAATTCTTCTTAATCCTGTGTTCCTCATTCCTCATTCCTTTTAGAATCTTTTATGTCCAACTCATTAATAGATTTACTCTATATTTTCCTCAAATAAAAAGAAGAACTTCTTCTCTAAGTTGCTTGGTGATAAGGCACGTTATGGGTCCAAGACATGTCACAGTCGATACCACACGTCATAGCAGAATCCGTACCAAAGGTGCCACATGTCACGGCATGCCACACGTCGAGTCGAATTCCGTACCCCACAGTATCGGCACGCCACATCCCAGTAAATCCGGAACGGCACCATCCCCCACACGCCAGGTTAGGGTTCGTACCGAGACACTGTCTGACACGCCTGTCATGTCGACCCACGTGCGACCGACCCTCATACAATTGTATAAGAGCCCTTGGTGGACATCGGCCAAGGGAGAGAAAAAAAATAATTAAACCCTCCACTGACTTGTGCGTCGGAGAGGCCACAGTCGGGCATGACCCGACGAAGGTCATTTTTGCAGAAAGAATGTCGCCCCTGATCCGCGAGCGCCCCAACCCCAGAAGTCGCCGCCTGATGTCCCCATGACGAGCCGCCACAACCAGCACCCAGACCATGAAACACCGACCAATACGTCGCTGAGAGGACCCCGTCGGCTGCAGCATTCAGCCCGACCGTCAGAAGACTCCCGACATCAACCCGTGGACCAGACCATGTTGACTCATCAGCTACAATACATTTGTTCACAAACACTTGGAACTCGATGACTAGCAAACCAAAGGTGTCACAGTCGATACCACATGTCACAGTTATACCAAAGGTGTCACAGTCGATACCACACGTCATAGCAGAATCCGTACCAAAGGTGTCACATGTCACGGCATGCCACACGTCGAGTCGAATTCCGTACCCCACAGTATCGGCACGCCACATCCCAGTAAATCCGGAACGGCACCATCCCCCACACGCCAGGTCAGGGTTCGTACCGAGACACTGTCTGACACGCCTGTCATGTCGACCCACGTGCGACCGACCCTCATACAATTGTATAAGAGCCCTTGGTGGACATCGGCCAAGGGAGAGAAAAAAAATAATTAAACCCTCCACTGACTTGTGCGTCGGAGAGGCCACAGTCGGGCATGACCCGACGAAGGTCATTTTTGCAGAAAGAATGTCGCCCCTGATCCGCGAGCGCCCCAACCCCAGAAGTCGCCGCCCAATGTCCCCATGACGAGCCGCCACAACCAGCACCCAGACCATGAAACACCGACCAATACGTCGCTGAGAGGACCCCGTCGGCTGCAGCATTCAGCCCGACCGTCAGAAGACTCTACGGTATCGGCCAACACGACTCATCCCAGTAAATCCGAAACGGCACCATCCCCCACACGCCAGGGTTCGTACCGAGACATTGTCTGACATGTCTGTCACGTCGACCCACGTGCGATCGACCCTCATACAATTGTATAAGAGCCCTTGGTGGACATCGACCAAGGGAGAGACAAAAAAACGATTAAACCCTCCACTGACTTGTGCGTCGGAGAGGCCACAGTCGGGCATGACCCGACGAAGGCCATTTTTGCAGGAAGAAGGTCGCCCCTGATCTGCGAGCGCCCCAACCCCATAAGTCATCGCCCGATGTCCCCATGACGAGCCGCCACAACCAGCACCCAGACCATGAAACACCGGCCAACACGTCGCTAAGAGGACCCCGTCGACTGCAGCATTCAGCCCGACCGTCAGAAGACTCCCGACATCGATCCGTGGATCAGACCGTGCTGACTCATCAGCTACGATACATTTGTTCACCAACACTTGGAACTCGATGACTAGCAAGTAAATCCTCTTACTTGCACGTTTGGTTTGGTTCTGGAGATAAAATCAAGTCAATATTAATTAATCTTTCATTTCAATCTTTATAAATGAAATATGGGATTCTCTCTTTTTCACTTTAATGTCTCGTAGTAACACTACCAGTCATCCGAGTTTGGACATTTGCACTAGTCAACGGTGGTAATCCGAGACTTTTGTGCGTGACAATGATCAGACGTGAACCGGTCAGCGAGTGTTGTGGCAAGACATGACTCTTGCAGTAGAGCTGCCAAAACACGAATCTGAAACTCTTCAACGGATCGCATAGTCAAACCAAGTAATTCCTGCAAGAAGAAGACAAATCAAGAGAAGAATATTTTGATCAGAAAGCAAAGTTAAATTATCTGCCAATCCATTTCATCATCTTCTAATGTGGTGGCAGCGCGGAGTGTTTACTATATGCACCCACAGCAATCCTTTTTTACTCACTTGGTTGATGTGTTCTTCCTCGTGACTTCACCTTAACTTCTGTGTGTCATCAATAAGAAAGATGCTCGAGATTGCCACAATGGTTGTCTGCTACTTGTAGTGAAGTCCTCTTCCGTGTAAAGGAAACGACAGAGACAAATGGGGGCATCCTGTCCCATCCTTCTTGCCGAAACAAGGATCTGACGTTCATCAGTTACTGTGCACCCTCTTTCTGCAAACTCTTCAATGCTCATTTTGATAGAATCTTTCACGACTTTATTCCCACGGAAGGGTGCAGAGAGACAATTTAGCTGGTTTTGTCCCTGCTCCGCCCCTGATCTGCGAGCGCCCCAACCCCATAAGTCATCGCCCGATGTCCCCATGACGAGCCGCCACAACCAGCACCCAGACCATGAAACACCGGCCAACACGTCGCTAAGAGGACCCCGTCGACTGCAGCATTCAGCCCGACCGTCAGAAGACTCCCGACATCGATCCGTGGATCAGACCGTGCTGACTCATCAGCTACGATACATTTGTTCACGAACACTTGGAACTCGATGACTAGCAAGTAAATCCTCTTACTTGCACGTTTGGTTTGGTTCTGGAGATAAAATCAAGTCAATATTAATTAATCTTTCATTTCAATCTTTATAAATGAAATATGGGATTCTCTCTTTTTCACTTTAATGTCTCGTAGTAACACTACCAGTCATCCGAGTTTGGACATTTGCACTAGTCAACGGTGGTAATCCGAGACTTTTGTGCGTGACAATGATCAGACGTGAACCGGTCAGCGAGTGTTGTGGCAAGACATGACTCTTGCAGTAGAGCTGCCAAAACACGAATCTGAAACTCTTCAACGGATCGCATAGTCAAACCAAGTAATTCCTGCAAGAAGAAGACAAATCAAGAGAAGAATATTTTGATCAGAAAGCAAAGTTAAATTATCTGCCAATCCATTTCATCATCTTCTAATGTGGTGGCAGCGCGGAGTGTTTACTATATGCACCCACAGCAATCCTTTTTTACTCACTTGGTTGATGTGTTCTTCCTCGTGACTTCACCTTAACTTCTGTGTGTCATCAATAAGAAAGATGCTCGAGATTGCCACAATGGTTGTCTGCTACTTGTAGTGAAGTCCTCTTCCGTGTAAAGGAAACGACAGAGACAAATGGGGGCATCCTGTCCCATCCTTCTTGCCGAAACAAGGATCTGACGTTCATCAGTTACTGTGCACCCTCTTTCTGCAAACTCTTCAATGCTCATTTTGATAGAATCTTTCACGACTTTATTCCCACGGAAGGGTGCAGAGAGACAATTTAGCTGGTTTTGTCCCTGCTCGCTGGGGATGTGAGGTAGAAGCTTTTGCAGGAACGAGCTGAAGCAAGGAACAGCAATGGCAAATTACTGCAAGTAGTAGAGCAGTGCACATGCAGAGGCACCCAAGTCATTGTAGCTGAAGCCACTCTCCGGAATCGGCAGCCTGTAAAAGAGGGCCATCTTTCTTTCGAGGGTTGACCGAAATAGGTGGAAGATGGAGACTCGTCGCTGTGTCGAAGCCATCGGTTGCCCGGAGCACCGAACCACTCTTCCCACCACTTGTTCATGCTTGGTGCTCGGACAGTGACTGACATCAAGGAGAAGGGATGGGCAACACTGATGGATGACTTCAGATCCTCTCGGTCTTTTACCTACTCGTTGGTCCCTCTGCACCCCTCGTCGTGTTCCTTTCAAGAGGCAGCTATGAGAGTTTCAGTTCCAGCAAATTATGCGAAGCTAAAGATAATTGCACACAGATCATCTGAACGAAGCTAAATTTCTGCTGCATTGGAGGTTCCTATGTTGATCGATTTGTCCCGAAAGATTCTTTGGGGTTGACCAGTGTGACAACCGTGACCTGTGGACCATGGCGACAGCCACCTGATCCTGGATGATGGTGATGGGTGGCCCGTCATGATTTGTTCTGCACTTTCGAAGGCCCTCAGTGGCGGATTCTCGCAGTGTGCAGTTCTAATTGATGGTGTCGCCACTGCAAAATTCGCTGTGTTAATCTCGACTATTTTATGGTGGTTGTCATTTGGGGCCACCGGGAGGCGGAGCTGCAGGCAAAATGACAGGAACAGACTGGAGGCAGCAGCGAGCGTATCCATTTCCAAGCTACGCCAAAGATCCTGCTGCCCCTGCGCGGCTGATCACCCTCCCTCACCTTCCTGCTTCGCCATTTCGGCTACCACGGTACCAGCGTTTGTGTCCACTAAGGGAGGACATGAATCGAACACTTCATCTGCGTTTCAATTCCGAAGTCAAGTTGGGGGGAAAATTTCCAGTGATACGACGAGAAAAACACAAAGAAAACCAGAAAAATGGCGAGATTCTGGGCACGCATGGGGGGCTTTCCGCAAACGGCGAGCCGTTCGGTGAGGGGAGGCGATCGATGCTTCCAAAACATAATAATGACGGATGATGCAGGCGTGGGGCTGTGCCGTGTGTGGGGGGGTGAGACTCGCAGGTCGTGTCGCCATCTCCACCGCCACCCTCTCTCTCTTCCCTGCCCCTCGCTCGTATAATACATGCAAAGCACATACGACACACACTGTAAAGATGTATTTTTAATGGTTTCCTTCTCTTTTCTTGACCTTGTTGTGGGTTGGTAGGTGTCGCTGTCGCTGCCAACATGACATGCTCGACCGCGGACAGAAACCCCGACTGCCACCGCCTCGCCCCCTCGTAATGGCTCTGCTGCCAAGAAGAGAGCAGCTCCCGCCACCGATGTGATGCCTCTCTCGCTCAGTCGTCGCTTATTTTAATGCAACTCTGGTCAAGCACGAGTGGCTCCCGGACTCCTAGTGGTAGTGCTGGCCTCTTCACTGAGAAGATGAGAGGGAATCAAGAAGCAGTACCCATCAATTATCCTGAGAGATTGGGTTAGAAGTAGGGAGATTTGCAATTGGAGCGATATCTGCCATCCTGTCGGGAACTTTCAATCCGCTGTCGGTAGGTTTGCGGTCCCGATGGGTGAAGGGCCTCACACATCCAACCATTAAAAACCATACAAATATCTCCTCCACCAGTCACTTCGGCATTATACTTCTTATTTTCTGGTCTTGTGCTCCTCCTCTGTCTCCCCATCTTTGGAGCTCTTATCATTGCGTTGTAGAAGAATAAGTCGACCCAAAAGAGCTTCTTTTCTTGAGAGCTATACAAGTAGGAATCTTCCCCCGTTGGTCTCGAACCCACAACTCGCTTCCTTCTTTTCTTCGTCTTCCTTCACCGTTTCCTGTTCAAGCATCGATCCTGTCTCCTTTTGCTCTCAGAAATCGCAGTGAATAGAGGGTAGATAGAGAGAGAGAGAGAGAGAGAGAGAGAGAGAGAGATCTCGATGACACCGCCATTAGAGCACGATTACATAGGCCTCTCGGAGGGCCCCGATAAGCTCTCCTCCGCCAACCTCAAGGACACGGAGCTCCGGCTTGGGCTCCCGGGTTCCGACTCCCCCGAGAGGGTCGATGGAGGAGGGACCGGCCTGACGCTTGGGCTCCCTAAGACCTTCGTCTCCGGCTCCAAGAGGGGGTTCTCGGACGCCATCGAAGAGCCGCGGGAGTGGGGGATCACCGGAGTCAACAGATCTGAGGTGGAACAGGGGAAGGGCGGGGTTTCCTTCTCGGCGAAGGGTGAGAACGCTGGTGGAAAGCCGCCGACCGAGGGGAACGATGACGGCGGAGCGGCAAAGGTGGCGCCTTTGGCGAAGTAAGTCTCTCTGTTCATGTTAACTGCCTTGGTAGATAGGTGTGAACCAAGAAATTCTTCTATTCGTACATTTTAAAGTTCTTTTTGTTCTTCTGTGGACTTTTCGGGGTGAGATATTAATGGTGAAGTTTGCAACGCGAAGTTTGAACTTTTATCTGTCCACCTTAGATGGAGGTGAAAGTTGATAACGCGGGAACCAATCTGAAATCCTGTTCATTCCGTTGTTTTCTCTTATATTCATGTTTGTATTTTTGCTAATTATTTGGTATGCCAACGGCTTTGATCTAGTGGTTAAGAACTTGTCATTGATTAGTGGCATCTTTTCACATGTTGCAGCTTTGATCACACAGATATTGATATGTGAATGCCGGTATAGAACATAATCCTTATGATTTCCCATGGTGAATTTATCATGTAGTACTTGAGTATTTGGACCAGTCCCGAAACCAAAAGGAAATCTAGTTCTTTAATTTCTTGCTCATCAGTCAAGTGAGCCTCGAAGGAACAATTTTGGTGTAGGATTTTGAACCATCACGTTTGATAGAGCTTAAATCAAGATAAGCAGCTCCCACTGTAATGATGTACACCAGAAAATTTTCTTTTGACAACTAGATCTAGATAAGCAGCTCCCACTGTAATGATGTACTCCAGAAAATTTTCTTTTGACAACTAGATCTATAGGCACCATCCATTTTGTTTTATTTCGGCGCATCGGTAAGAAATGGTAAATGGAGTTCTCGACTGCATTGTGCAATAGTTATGTTGAAAGATGCCAATCATATAGTTGTCTTATGTTCAAGTGTTACTCTCCTGATTTTGGGTGGAGAGCATTAAGACTTGTATCTTCTGTAACTCTGCAGCTCAACTCCTTCCGATGCATACAAAATTTCTTCCCTGTTTCCTTTGTGAATTAAAAGTGATGCCTGGGAATGCTTTGATTTCCTATCTTCTTATAAAATCTGTCCTTACCAGTGGTGCTAAAATTGTAGTCTTTTTTGTTTCTTTTGGCAGATCTGAAGATTGTTTCCAGTTGAACTTTTTTACATAGTTCTATTCAGTTCTTTGGTATGTGACATCTAAGCATGAGTCATTTATGCAGGCCTATCTGTTCATGTAGTGTAATTTTAAGTTGCATTTGTTTTCCTGTTGCTTGTCCCCATTTTTGACAAGAAGTTGATTCCTTTTCTCGTTCATCAGCATTATATGTAGAGCCGCATCCTAGTCTTTTTCCTTCATCGGGAATGCCTGAGCATTTTGTATGTGACAGGGCACAAGTTGTTGGTTGGCCACCCATCCGGAGTTACAGAAGGAATACAATGGCTGCAAACCCAAGTAAGAACAAGGAGGATGCCGAAGGTAAACAAGGGGTGGACTGCCTCTATATTAAGGTCAGCATGGATGGAGCTCCATATCTCAGAAAAGTTGACCTAAAAACATACGCCAATTACAAAGAGCTCTCACTGGCTCTTGCCAAAATGTTTACTTGCTTTACCATCGGTAAGCTCTTTTGTTTGTCACACACATGGACTTCCTTTTTACATATTTTGTGATTTCCTGGGAAGAATTGTGTGCAAGCATGACAAATTTACTGCTTATTCTGTCACCAACTATTGGATCTCAGTTGTGTATCCTGTGCAGTAAATTCGTTGATCCATGACCGATACGAATGATGTTATACAATACTTCTAGAATATGTAGTCAGGGTTTCACATAACAGTTTGATCGGCTAGTCTGGTGGGGACCTTTTGTTCTCATCCTACCATCCAATGGTTGTGTGATGCCTGGAGCATTATGCCCTGAGAGTTCCCTAATGTTTCTCCTGTTAAAAATACAACGATGCCCTACTAAAGAGAACAAGAATCCTATTACGTGAAAACAGTACTTGCAATATTTGAAAGAAAGTTTCTTTTACCTTAGAGATATTGACGACATTTAGTATTGTCTTTAAAAGATAATTTACATTGTTTGATTACCCTTGCTTCTTCATGATGTTAGACACTAATTAATAGAGTTCTCTCAAGGAACTCCGCCTTTTCTATCCTTAAATCACTACTAGTAAGTATAAGATTGTTCAAGCATTATAATTTATTCCGTGTAAGGCTTTGTATTTATGTACTATTTAATGACTTTTCACATATCCAATGCAAGGACTATTAAAGAAAAATATTTTTGATGCAAGGAGATGTTTACTTATTTCTGTACATGTGGTTTCAGGTCAGTGTGGTGCACATGGAATGCCAAGCAGAGAGACACTAACTGAGGGTCGAGTGATGGATCTTCTTCAAGGGTCCGAATATGTTCTTACCTATGAGGACAAGGATGGTGATTGGATGCTTGTCGGTGATGTTCCTTGGGAGTAAGTAAAATATCAGACTTATGAACTGCCTAGTTGTTGTAAAGGATGAAAGGGCAGTAAAATTTTACCACAAATGTAATTATGCTCTTCCCTTTCATTTTTACTGTTAGTGTAACAGCAGGCTAAGATTTTGATACAAAAACATAAACCCCTCATGGTATCTTACCAGTACCATGATTCAACCTCATCTAAAAAATAACAATTTTAAAGTGGGAACAAGTTTTGTGGTTGGTAGATTGGGAAGGGCCTTTCGCCGACTCTAATGTTTAATATCTATGCAGATTGGAAGCATTTTCATGCATGAGTTAGATGCAAAATATATAGGTCTAGAAATTTTTTTTTTGTCTAAACTGCACCATCTCGATTTGTCGGCTGTCATAGTTCAATTTCTGCATGTTTACCAGTGATACTACATTCTCATTTAGCAACTGATTGTATGCATTTGCCGTTGCAGCATGTTTACTGATTCTTGTAGGAGGCTAAGGATTATGAAGGGTTCAGATGCCATTGGAATCGGTATGTGAGACTATCACTTCGCCCTCGTCTATATTTGGTTGCTATTAAGCTCTTTGCAGGTACTTAATTGATAAATGGATCCACCCTCTGCTGGGTTAGCTGACAACTAATTGTTGAACTCGAAAAAAACTGTCTATGATACTTGATCATTGTGTCCCCACATCCATGTAATATCAAACGCATTATATTTCTAAGAACGGCAGGTATCACACGAAACAATATTGGCAAAACTCTAATTGCGACTTTAAAAGAATTATGCGTAAATGGCACAGATTTTGAAGACTTTTCAATATATAAAGCATCCATAGACTTCCTTTTTTGACATAAAGCATCACATTTAACGAAACAATCGGTTTAATAGTCTACGTACACTTGTTGCAGCCCCAAGGGCCATGGAGAAGTCCAAGAGCCGGAATTAGCCGTGTTTGAAGTTTCCATTTGAGCGCATGTGGACCAAATGGCTGCAGTTGACCTGAAGTAAAATGAAAGCTACATGTGTCTATGTGTTATGTTTTGGTATCTTGTGGTCTGTTACATTGGAGTTAAGCCTCAAGTTGACTTCATAGTAGTGTTGTTTGGTCATTGTATCTGTTCCCTGTCATTTACATGTAAGTTCTAGGAGTGTGGTTGTCATTTTCTGACTTGTATGGTTTGAGCTTCCCTTTTATGTTACATAGGAAGGTTTTTAGTTGTGAATCGGCCAATTCTATACACTTAGTTTCTGAGATGACTATAACCTACCGGTATCTGTATACGGTATACAAGGTGAAAGCTCGAGCTTACTGCATTGATGATTTTGATCAATGTCTTTGGCATGTTTTTGTTGTAATTAGATGATTTGCAATGTTCATGGTGTTCTTGGGGTAAAAGCCCTCAATCAGCTAGTTTAGTGGTGTGAATCCGGATCCTTTTTTTCCGTAGGTCGAAGGGTCAAACTCTTGTAAGAACTTGAAGTTATCTACTAGTCACTTTTATTTTTTTTCAATTATCTCACGATATTATTTTTTATATATTTTTTGCTTATTTCATATTTTATTTAGTTAGTTTTTAAGGTCTAGAATTAATATAAATAATGGCTTCTTCTAAACCTATATAATTATCAAGAAATAATATTGTAAAGGTCTTCTAATTGATTTCTTTCGTCCCCCTTACAAGTTTAGTATGTTAGAATTCTTTTTAGTTGTATTTTTTTAATTTTATTTTTGTTCTACATTAGTTAGTATTAGAGCCTTGTTCTTAGTATTAACATAATAGATTTATAGTTAGAAAATTAAGAAATATGCTCTACATTCATCATTTACAGTGGATCTTATGTATCAAAATTAAAATTTTAATTTGCTAACATATCAAGATGAGATGACGATGTTTTCGACAATGATAGTGGCAATTTTGATGTTGATAACCTTCATGATGAATGCACTATTTTGATGTTGATAACCTTCATGATGAATGCACTGGTAACAACCTCAATAATAATGATTAGGGAGTGCTAACCCTATGGGCAGCATTAGAAGCACAATAAGGGCAATTTTGATGTTGATAACCTTCATGATGAATGCACTGGTAACAACCTCAATAATAATGATTGGGGAGTGCTAGCCCTATGAGCAGTGCTAACCCTATGGGCAGTATTAGAAGCACAATAAGGGCAATTTTGATGTTGATAACCTTCATGATGAATGCATTGGTAACAACCTCAATAATAATGATTGGGGAGTGCTAGCCCTATGAGCAGCATTAGAAGCACAAGAAGCAAGGATAACCCGAGAACTTTGAGAAATTCACAACATGCTCATTAACTTGAGTTTTGACGCTAACATAGTTCATGATGATGATAGGATTAATCATGTCAGAGTTGATGCTAATGGTCTGCCTAATCATTAACATAGGCCTGCAATTTAACGTTGGCAAGCAATCTATGAAGATGAGTCAGTTGAAGAAGGAATCGTGGAGTATTACAGAACCAATCAAAGAAGAGGTGCATGTATAGCTCAACCTCTGACATTTCAACCAATATGGTACTATCCGCCTACAACAACCAATAGTATATGATGATGACTTAGAAGATGACAATAAAAGAAACATAAGACAAAGAAAGGTACCATTATATCGGAAAATGACGAAAAATGAAACAACTTCTCAAAGGAAGATTCCTGCCCTAGACTATGAACAATTATTGTTCCAATAATATTAAAACTACATCCAAGACACTTGATCTATAACCGAGTATACTAATAAATTCTTATGTCTTTCAGCCAAATATAACTTATTAGAGTCAAAAAAACCAATAGACAACAAAGTGTGTCAATCGACTAAAATTTGTAATTAAAGATACAATACCTTTAACTCTGATATGGATAGTAGATGAAGCTCACAATATAACATTAAAGGCTGAAATATTAACTTGACCTTTAATTGCTACATAGTAATTCTCTACTTCGACAATATGACCTACTATTGACAAAGAGACATAAGTTGTGATTGAGTCAATACAACCTACAAATCAAGGCACAAATACCAAAAGAGCAATAAGGTAAGCTAAGCATATCCCGACTATCACAAATAATCCATATGCTTGACCCTTAAATAGGAAGTATTTAAAATGTGGAGAGCCTAATCATTGTTCCAACAAGTGTTGTGCTCGTAAAATCATCAACGTTGTTGATCACAACGATGACTTTGAAGAAGGAGATGCCCAAAATGATGTGATTAATGATAATGACAATGCTAAAATAACAGATGAAGAAGAGGAACACATCGCATGTGTTATAAAAAGATTATTATTTACTCTAAGAAAATCTTTCATTTTCGATGCAGTATTAATAATAAATTATGTGCATTGATCATAGACAATGGAAGCTATGGCAATATTGTATTCAAATCACTAGTGAGACACTTAAAAGCTTATCCATATAAGCTAGGTTGGATTAAAGAATGCTCAATTGTCACTATGAGATATGTAGAATTCCTCTCTCAATTGGAAAAAGCTACAAGGAGGAAGTTATATGTGAGGTAGTGATCATATGCTACTTGGAAGACCATGATAGTATGATATAAATGCAACCCACCTTAGAAGAAAGAATGTCTATATATTCTGATAGAATGGGAAGAAGATTGTCATTCTATCGACTAATAAAACGGAAGTATATAGACATTCTAAAGTGGATTGTCATTCTATCGACTAATAAAACGGAAGATGAATCCAATACTTCTAAAGTGGAGGGAAAGTCTTTATTATCAATTTTCAACTATGTGAAGGAATTCATTACTAGTTCTAATGAAACAAGGGTTTGCTATGTTCTTATTATGAAGGGAGAATAGCCATTAGAAACAAAGATTTCAAATGAACTAAAATCGATAGTGGAAGAATTTAAAGATATCACCCCTGAAGAGTTACTAGATGGACTTCCACCCATGAGAGATATTCAATTCCAAATTAATTTATCTCCAAGAGCAAGTCTATCAAATTTACCTCGCTATCGAATGAACCCAAAAGAGAATGAGATGCTAAGGGAGAAAGTAGAAGAGCTGATACAGAAGGAACATATTTCAAAAAGTATGAGCCTATATGCTATCCATCAATAAAATCATGGTTAGATATCGCTTTCCCATACATCAATTATGGATCAACAACAAGGCTCCAAGATAATCTTAAAGATAGATTTTCATAGTGGATATCATCAAATTTATATAAGGCCTAAAGACAAATGAAAGACTACATTCGAGAGAAGGCTTATATGAATTGTTATTTATATCATTTCAGATTATCCAATGTACTAAGTATATTTACGAGGCTTATAAATTAGGTACTTAAATCATTCATTCATTGCAAAATTTATAGTAGTCTACTTTAATGATATTTTAATCTATAGTCGGAAGAATATATGGACAATTTACAGTAAGTTCTAACTGTTTTGCAAGACAATAAGTTAAGTGAAGCCAATCATGTTGTTAATTGCTTTGAGTAAAAGAGCAACTTTACTAGTTTCTTTAAGTAATAAAATTATAGGGTTTAAATGCTGAAGACAAGGACTGTTTGGAGAAGCATTTGATAATGCAACCTACGGGTGATTTTTATATTCATGATATTTACTTATTCAAAGGAAATAAGAGAATGTCCTTATAAGAAAAAATTATTCGATATTTATATAAAAAACTTAGTAAACCTTTCGAGTGAGATAAAACAATAGCAAATGTTGAGGTGAGGTACTTTTGGCCACAATTAAAATGGAATGATAATAATTTTGTAAGAAAATATTCAACTTGTTAAACTACAAAGAGCCAATCACAAAACATTAGTTTATATATGTCATTATCAATGAATTTTGTATTAAAATTGCCCAGAAGTCAAAAGAGAGTAGTTGATTATATGTTTGTGATTTTGGATCGATTCTCCAAGATGGCTCATTTCATATAATGTCAAAAGACTTCAGATATGATACATATTGTCAGACTATTCTTTTAAGAAGTCATACGCATACATGAGATACTAAAATCAATCACTTCTCATAGAGATTCTGAATTTCTATCTCATATTTGGTCAACTTTGTGGAAAAGATTTAATGCAAGTTTAAAGTTAACTAATAGAACTCTGGAAAACTTGATTTGTCACATTTGTGGTAACAAACCAAGACAATGGGATTTCGCACTTGTATAAGTTATATTTGCCTATAACAACACAAGTCATATTTCTATTATAACATCATCGTCTTTTGTTATTTATAAGAAAGTATCAAAATATGCTATGAATTTAGTTCGCCTATCAAAGACTCATGGAATGAGTGTAGCAGTTAATAACATGGCTGAGCAAGTATAATTAACCCAAGCTAAAGCGAAAGAAGTTGGAAACTACTAATACCAAATACAACGAAGCAATTAATAAGCACAAGAGAAAGAAAGTGTTTATGAAAGAAGATATAATTATAATATACTTGCAAAAAGAGAGATTTCTCATAACTATTTATAACAAATTTAAGCCGAAGAAGTATGATCCTACAAGGTCTTAAACAAAATCAATAATAATACAAACGTAATTGATTTATCAAATGATCGGGGGATCTCAAAGACCTTTAATATTACAGAATCATATAACTACTTTTCAAATAACAATCTAGTATATCCAAACATAAAATCTAGGACGAGATTAATGTGGAGCAAGTATAAAAAGAATATTTTCAAAGAGGCTAAAGTTACCCAATTATTATTTTTATTTTTATTTCAATTATCTCATATTATTAAGTTTTATATTTCTTTCGATTATCCCTTAGTTAGTTAATTTTGAAAGCCTAAAACTAATATAAATAAAGGTCTCCTCTACTCGTATAGAATTAAAGATATTCTTTCTTATAAAGAGTTGATTTTCTCTTAATTTTTTTATAAAATTAATTTATAAGAATCTTTTCTAATAATCTTTTTTTTAAAAAAATTAATGTCGTTCTACCTCAAATAGTCCAATCTGACCGCTAGCTTTTTTACTTCCCTGTTTAATAGCGATCGATGAAATGGGCCAAAGTGGAGACATCGGTGGTAGAAGGAATGCGGCCACTCCACCCACCACCCTTCTTATTATAGTCAGTCGCTACAAAGATAGAGCCATCTTTGGAGGACACAAACTCTCCAATTTTTTCTTATAGGGAATTGGATCACCATTATCAAATTGTTTATACAATGATGGAGCACGTTATCCACGTTCACAGTTTCATATTGCTTTAGTAACCTTCGAGCAAAGGACTCCACACACCTTCGACACCATGAGACTCCCCCCATCTCTTGTTGAACACTTGCCTCCATCTTTGCATTGTCTATCGAAAGCATGCGTACAGTGATACTTATTGCTTTATTCTATTTGATAATGCCATCTTTCTCTTTCTCTCTCTCTCTCTCTCTCTCTCTCATTCTAGTGGACATTAAATTATAAGGCAGATGAACATTTCGTACATGTTTTCCCTTCGACACGTAACTCAAAGAAAACCCTAATCGTCAACGAGTAATTGAAAAGGCTTATCATGACATCAACAAAAAAAAACACAAATGGTATGTTTGTAGCGACATTCACCTATCAATCGATATGACTCGAAGGATCAGTCTCCTTGTAAGTCTATTGGTGATCATTTTAGGTGCTCTCTTTATGATGGGACCACGATGTTGACAGGGAATCGTGCTCCTAGAGTCTTCCACAAGTTAGCAAAAATCGAAAGGTTTCCAAAGTCACATAAAAATTATAGTAGTTTAGTTATAGTTTTGATCATGATTTAATCTGAATCAAAATGGAATCAATCCGATGATTTGTCGATTTCAAATCGAACTAGAACCATCGCTAGGCCCTAAGCAATTGAATTCTAGTTTCTAGATTTAAAAAATAAGATTATTATTTGTAATCTTTTTTTATTATTTATAATCTCTTTTTTTAAAAAAATTGATACATCTAAACTATCCTTTGTAAATTGAGAGGTAAATATCATCTTCTTCCTTCTCTCTCTCTTTTCTCATCTTCGTCATTCTGTTTTTTTTTTTCCTCCTCTTTTTTCTTCCTCTTCCGTTGATGATGGGAAATAGAGGTGACATGGAAAGAGAAGAATAAGTGGCGTCAATTGCAATGACCATGAGGATGAAATAAAGAGTTGCAAAAAAACAAGAAGAATACAATCAATAATTTTGAGATTATAAATAGTAAAATAATACACACACATGAATAATAAGGGAGTTATCAGAGTGGGCTATAAATAATAAGCTTTTTTTGGAAAACTTGAATCATGGTCAGGAACTAGATCTAGTGATTCCAAAATTGATAGTTCAAGAACTAGAATTGACGGTTCTAAAATCGATAATTTATGAATTGAAATCGATAGTTCCGGTTCTTGTTTCAGCCATTGATTTAGTAGTAGTTTTAAATCATTTTTAATGATTCAAAAATAAATTTATAACTTTTATATTTTAAATTATTTTTAGTTAAAAATAATAAAAGTTCGAATCGAAACTAAAATCCAAAATTTTGGGAACCGTGATAAAGATTACGTTGTAGCATGTTGCGAGTGTAACGAACTCGTGGCACCGACTCAACTACAACGTTGAGTCTGGCTCGAGAGAGGAGGAGGAGGTCGAGGTGCACTCATGCTCCCATCGCATGATCTGATGGTATCGTGTTAGGATGCTCATATCGTAGTCCAACAAGTTAGTGATCGGCAAACGCAAAACAAGTTAGTGATCTCCTTTCCCACTCCAAAAGACGTACGTCTCTTCGTAGGCAAGATAAGACGGGACAACTTCACAAGGCCAAAACACCCATACGACGACGAATGGTATGCGATTGAGTCGTACGTTACGTAGACACTTCCATGCGAGGGTTTTTATCCCGTTTAGAATAAGCTCGACATGGTTCCTTTCGATCGGATTGAGACACTAAGATAAATTATATGGTCTTCCAAGATCGATCGAGGCTAGAGAGAGAGCAACGTCACTTATTCCCATCATTCCTCGTCCCACAATAATAAAGAAACGCCAATAATTTCATAAAGGAATACTTATTCTCCTTTCTTTTATTCTTTTCTACAAAGTGCTACATGAGCTTTAAGTGTGTACAACAAACGGAGGAAGATGCCTTGTTTGCTCGACAAGCTCGTAAGGCATTGTTAATTATGCAATAGGATATGGATCAAATGAGGACCATAACGTAGCCATCCAAGTGAGTTTATGTGAATTATTTATGCAATATGAAGGAATACTACCTCAAACTCTACGCTTAAGTGGGAAAAGATCATAGCGGTGATAAACATGGATGGAGATACCAATTTATTTTTATGAACTTAATTTTTTGCCCTCATAAAAAATTACCTTTTCTCATTGTAGAGCACAAGACACCTTTTTTAATTGAGCAAAGGTGCAGCTAGTGTTGTGTGGCACTTCCATGGCCAAGGGCACAAGCAGCAACGATGTCTCTTGCCGTCCTCACGCGAGTAAGGGTATAGGCGACATTATACAGTACCTCTGTAGGGTGATGGTTAGGGGTCCAACGGGATCTGATGAGGGCTATCTAACCTTCTCATGCTAAAACCTCATCGATGCGATCTCCTCACACTCCTCGTCATTAGCTATAGGTCGGAGGGAGGTGCAGGGAGTGGCTCACCCTCGTGGCCAACAACAACGATGAGAGTTGACGAACGAAGCGATCATGCATGAGGCAGAGATGCAACTAAAGATGGTATAGGTGGAGATACAATTAAGGTTGTGACAAAATTTTTTTAAAATGACGAGAGTAAAATCATCTTTTCACATAATAATTTTTTAAACTTCCAAGTGTTGGGTGAGAAATTTTGAAACTTGAAAACTTTTTTCTAGAATTTATTCAACTACAAATAAGTAGGAAAATAAATTTATGCAAAATGTGAATGTTATACACACATATATTCTTGATAAGATTTCTCATCGACATTAAAAGAACTCTTCCGAGAATAGAAGATTAGATCATCGGAAGAAGGCAGGTGGAACAGGATCAAGTCAACCCATATCGCCCGGACCTCGTCGTTCGTGCATCAGATTTCGAGACTAACCCAAACCACGATGAGATTCTTCTCTCCACATGACATGCTTCGTGAAGGAAACTTTGTACATCATTTTTCTAATACTATTGCATTAGAACAGACATGTTAAAGAAAACTGAAGTACATCTTTCTCGTGATTGGGTTTGGATACGAGCATTCTTTAGGTGATCATGCTACTACTGTCTCAGGATAAAATACTTGCTTGACCACACAATTAATGCACGCCAAAAGCAAATAAGATCTCCCCAAATCCACATAAAATATAAACCAGCAATGCATTCACTGCTTTCAGGGAACAGCACACCCTTTAAATGGCTGTTGGCAACCCATCTTTTTCAATGCTTAGTATTCTATTTCTCCGTCGCTGTCTGCTCTTCCTTTTCCTCCTCTCTTCTTCCTCTCCCTCTCCCTCTTCCTCTCCCAGCCGCTTGGTGTATGTGTGGAAAGTAGAGGAGAGATGGAGAGCAAACGCTTTAGATTTGGCTTCGGAAGTGGGAGTTCGGGTGGCTCGAGGAAAGGAAGGAAGAGCAGCTCGAAGAGACCAAAGCAACCCCAGAGAGGACTCGGGGTGGCTCAGCTGGAGAAGATCCGATTACAAAGCCAGATGAACGGATGCGTTTCTTCGTTTGACTTCTCATTCCCCAGTGATCTCAACATGGTCTTTCCCTCTCTCCATCTCCATCTATGTATATGTGTTGTTCCTTCTCCTGAGTTTGTGTAGCTTCGATTTGCATATACAGCTTCTCACATGCAGATCATCTTCATGGCTTGTCTCATGCAGGAAGATTCGAGAGTAAAAGCGGCAGCTCCATCATCTCCCTCATCATCAGGATCGCCAACGCTTGCACTGCATCCAAACATGACAGTACGTCAAACTCGAGTTTCCACGATGAAGTAGCACAGATTTAAGTAAAAGCCACGATTTAAAGAAGATGTTCATGAGCATCAGTAACTCAGAATCTGTCATGCATATGTTCATGAGCATCGATAACTCTTGTTGTTGTAATTGTAGGTGGGACATGGAAACAATGACAAAAGATGCTTTAACTATGTCGAACACTGGTCTGATGCTTCAGCAAGGTAATCTTGCTATAGAGTTTTCATCACTAAACAGATCTCATCGTCTCTCAACTACATATATTCATGGCATCAATAACAGATCACAATTGAATGAAGCGAGTATCTATCCATACCATTACCATGCACATCCTGTGGCACTGCCGCTCTTCCAACAATCCATTGAGGATGCATTCACTGCACAGAACTCGGCACAGGAAAGAAGACGGCATGATCGAAGCCTCTCTTTGGGTTCAATCGGCCAAATTTCTGACCCAAACCAGACACAAGAACTAGATTTGGAGCTTAAACTATCACTCTAAATTCTTGCAATACGGACCTCCTTAAGGATATTTTTGTGAAGTTGCCGTAGTTTCGGAGGTTATTAAGAACATTTGTGTATATTCTGCAGGAAAGAAACTGCAATGAACTCCAGAAAATGCACAAAAAGATGCTAATTCCATGTAGTAGTAGTAGTCTTACATGATAGTGCATGAGAAAGTCTTATTCTGACTCCATATAAAGTGCGATAATCTGAAGCACAGATATGATGTAATGGTACCGAATGAATCTTTCTGCTGGAATAGGAGAAGCTTTCTCTGTGCGTCTTTGTTTGGCAGCAGATGCTTTTGGTTGCATAATGAAGAGAGACCAGCCAGAGAGGATTCAAGTCAGGGGCGAAGTATCTCAGGATACAAAGGTGACACTTGTAGGGTTTTAGGTCATGTTGTAAGTAAATTTCCTGATAATTTACATCTTGACGAGAGATATAACCTTGATCGCTTGATCAGCATTTCATGCTGAGGTCTCTCTCAACCACAAGCATTGGTTCGTCAGACTTGGCTTCTTGATTTATTTGGTGCAACAGGTATGTGTTATCGATAGTGTGCCTCTCTCTCCCTCACACACAAACACATCTATTTTGATACCTTATGGGTGGTTTGTTTGAATAACCCAACTTAGTTTTTTTGCACATCATTAGGCATTTGAGATGAAGTCCAGCAAATTACTACAAGTTGCCTCTATTAGACCTTCAAAAGTTCCCTTTATTAATATAAACGATAGAATCAAGACTAAGGAAAAATAGAGTAGATCTATAATCTTCTTTTGTATATCATAGTCGCGTCGTGTTTAATTATAAACAAGAGCAGAAAACATAAGAGTAGATACGTAATATAAGTAACTAAGAAAACATAAAAGTAGATATGTAATCATCTTTACGAAGATAAGTAATTAGAAATTTCCTCCCATTCAATCCTAGATTTTTATTCTATCAACTAATACTCATGTTCAGAATCCAATCAAATCTATAATATATCTTATTTAGTTAAACAAAATCACATAATCTAACAAAGAGTTTATATTGTGAAGAAAGACTCAAAGTAATAATATTATATTATATTAATTCATTCGTTTATTATTCTTACTTATAGTAGTTTTGGTTGTTTGTAGAGTCCTTTTGGTATATACATGAACAAAAGTGTGTATACACTTTACTTCTATTTACTATCAGTGCATGGTTATTATTTTGTGGGAGGTGATCAATGAAGAGGATCGTTAATATGGAGAGAATTTATAGTGTTATTATTCATGTAGATATAAGGATTATGATTTCTCCATGATCTCTTATTTTGTGCTATTCGGATTAGAAGTATATGTTTTCAAGAAGAATATACTTGTTTTCCTCAAAATCAATCATGTAGATAACTTTCAAGCCTAAGATAGAAGCAAATCGATTTGACCTAAAAAATTGATAAGTCGTTAGGGGTGTTCGACCGATATAAATCTAGATAGTTGTTGAATCATGGCTCTTAAGATGGCGGATGAACACCTACATAGTGGATTTATGTGTGCGAAAAGAGAAAAAAAACTATTTATAGTCTAGAGATTTCTAATGATTTCCGATTAAGACGATTTGAGTAATTAGTAAAGGATCTCTTGATGATGTGTCCTACACCGCTAAGGTGATGGTTCCATAGTAATATTAATCTCTAGGATAGCGATTCGATCGTTGAGGTGGTATAATTGCTATCGAGATGGTCGATGACGTGGTATAATAGTCTTAGCGGTGACAATTGCGGATGATGGAACATAGGGCAGTTGTGACAGTTGAAGTGGCATAACCGCTATTAGGTATCCGATGATGCAACAGGTAGTGCCACTTGTGCCGTGTCCACGTATGCAATGGTAATGGTGACGAAGCTGATTCCTACCGTTTGGTTTCCATTAATGATCCTTCAATTATCCGTTGATCGTCATGTTGCAAGGAACCATTAATGCATTGGATTAATCCGAAACAAGCACAGAGACAGATCAAAGAACCATATTTTTCTCAGGATAACATGAAGCTACATTTGGTCCGATTGCCCTCCGAATCCTGCAGTGCAGGGTTTATTCCTCTGTTGTTTCCGTCCTACAAGCGACACGCTCTGCTTTCCTCTCCAACTCCTTGAGAACCTTCACAACCTCGCCCAACACCGCCCCAGGTTCATCTGATTCTTCCATGCCCACCATTGCAGCCAACACCTCAATCTTCTGCCTTACAGTCTCCACGTGAAGAAGGTCGGTAACGGAGTCGCCGTCGTCATCCTCGGCCTCCTCGGAACCCTCCTCCGGTTGTTCGCAATGATAGCATGTCCCGGCGTTCGACGACGCACCTGATTCTCCTTCAGAATCCTCATCAGCAACTGTGGAGCCTTTTGCCGAGTCGAAGGCAGCATCATGGGAGCGAGATCGAGCTGGTCTCGCTTGTTCCAGTGCATCAACGCTTGAAACCCTTGCGTCATCGAGATCGAAGGAGGTCAAAGTGGAGCCAGAAAGATCGAATACGGCATATGTAGCCGATGCCGGTTCCATGATCATACGACTGCAAGCAAAGACGAGAAAGAAATAGTTAGAGAGCCGAGATATTTAGGAATTCAGATTGATGTTTAATGGCTTACGTAACGCATTGCTGATAGGATGGCTGCCATTTACCTTAATCTGTGGAGAACAAAATTCTAATGGACTAAATGAGTCGGAGAAGAGAGGGGATGGACGGGGACACACGCTGAGGTCCTATATATATTTGATGATGTGGTACTACGACAGTGTTCAGCGTGCTGCTTGTTGACATCCAAATGGAAGCCCAACCAGCATCTCCAGAAAACATGTTCCCCGTTTAAGGGGCTTTCCTCTTTGCCCTGCCCTTTTTTTGTTTCTCTCACTCCCTCTGTTTCCAATGTAGGGCGTCCTGACAACAGGAAGGGAGTGGCCATGAACGGGTGAAGCGCAGGGTCTGCTCTGGTGGCCGCGGGCACTCCAGTGGCTGAGCGCTACGTGCCTCCATGCTGATACCTCTTCTGCTGCCTGATGATTACGAGTGTCTGCTGCGAATGGTGCAGTTGGCTGGGTTTCAGAGGGCGGGCCCGACGCAGAAGGCGAGCGGGGCGCACGCACGCGCGGGCGGAGGAGACAATAGGCGAGCGAGACGCACGCACGCAGGCACGCGACGCCGCTTTCTACAGAGTGCGCGCCGGGGAACTCGAATTGACGCGTCGCTCGCGTGCATGACATCGGACAAGAGCCGACGGCGGGCGTCGTACGTGTGTTCGCCGTCCTGTTGAACCCAAGTCAAAAAGGCGGCGTGTGCTTCCCTTCGCTTTTATCCCGACAGCGCAGTAGCCGATTAGGACAGCGAGAAAGCAACATAGCAGAAGACCGTAGGCGCTCAGGCTCATGCAAAGCACAGGCGACACTCGCTTGTCCGGCTTCCTCGCTCCACCAGGCAACCCGTGTTGGGCTCGTCTTGATTGGGCCACTCGGCACAGCGTTCCGTTGTCTGTTTGTTGGGTTGATAGATAGAGGATATCGACACTCCTGGATTTCCGCGAGTTGTAGCGATCGCTCGTTGACTTCCTATCGCCTTGATTTCTGGGAAGTCAGCATCTTTCTGTCGGAGGCCAATTTTGGCTAAAAACGTTTCACGACGCAAATCATTTATGAAAAGTCAGTCTTCGATTGGGCAAGTCAGTTCAAACCTACAACACACCGGTATTACCGGTCAAATACCTAATCCAATAACATGTAGGTTACGGTGCCTATTGAGCAAGTCGTCTTCCAAAGTGTGGTATAGAGACAGTTTGCATTAAACAATGGCCTCGTCACATACATGCAAAGCCGAGCTGCACAAAGTCAAGCCACTCAAGGAGAACAGATCTTTAGTTACTATTCATGAACACCATCTTTGTCGCCATGGATCGTGTGGACGTCTGAGCACGCAGTTCTGGGGATCCACGTTTCCTCATCAACCATAGATGTGCACTGTTTCTCTCTTTTGTTACATTATATATAATGAAGAACAGGTGGAGGATTAGAATGGGGAAGAAGAGAGCTCTGTCTGCGTCACAGGGAGATGGTGGATTGGATACTCTGTTGTAGCAGACAACGAAGCATATCTCATCCATCACGCCTGCAGGCCACCATTGATTTAAGAAGCTTTGTTCTAGGCATCTTTTAGTGTCACCAAGTCGCTGCAGACTTCAACTGCTCCAACCAAAACGTATTGGGATAGACTACAAGCCTTCCTCGTCTCCGTTACCGACCGAGGAGCAAAAGACCAGGAAACACGTAAGTTGGGGAGGGGGTGATGACAGAGGGCTCGCCGAGGACATGTGATTGATGGCAACGCGCTGCAAGTTGTTTCTTGCGTTACTAATTGCTCGTCTCTACCGAGCTCTTATACCAAATACAAAACACTTGATGGTTGATGTCCGAGAAGAAGTCAGCGACGTGTGCTCCTGCGTCGGAGACATGAATTTGTGTTGATCATCTATGCTAGTATAACATATATGTTTATCTTTTGATCCGATTGCTACAAGGTTTGCTTATGTTCTCAGACAGAGAGAGACTCAGAGAACTGTGATGAGGGAGACAAATGGGAACAAGGTGTGTGTATGTGTTTGTCGCTATCTTTAACCAAAACCAGAGAGAATCCAGTCGATCTTGATGCTAAGATTGGCTACACCAGTGGCGACCTCTTCTCCCTTCCGGCGAACCACTGAACGGTCCGCTTCGCGATCGGCAACCACAGCCTTCTCACCTTTTCATCTTCGTTCTCATCTGTCGTGCCGATGCTGCCGGGATCTTTGACCTGCCTGAACCTCGATAAGTTTGTGATCTCCGACATTGTTCTGTTGCCCGACGAAATCAGAGCTCTCGAATCGGTAATGTTTAGATTGGCGTCGTGAGCAGAATTCGAGGACATGCTCGGGAGCGCCGTCGAACAGCTCTTGTTCAGCTGGCTGGCTTTGATCTCGAGCAGTCTCTTCTTCTCCATCTCTTCCTTGATCTTGAGCACCTTCTCATCGACCGAAGCTTTTCCCTCTGATGAGCCCCCACTGATCCTTGCAGCGCCAGTTGGCTCCACGTTCCAGTACACATCTGCCAACGTCTTCCCGGATAGCATTTCGGAGTTCAACGCAATCAAGTCGGACGAGTTCACGTCGCTCCACCGGCTCTTGAACACGACGTCGGAGACGATGATCTTGTGCTTGAACTTGTGGAAGAACCGGCCTCCGTTGGCGCCTTCTTCGAGCATCGGCAAGTCCTGATCCTTCTTGTCCTTGGTGACCTTGTCGGTCTTCCGGAAGCTACTGCCGATGCCGAATCTCGAGAAGCCGCGGGGATCGCCGTCGTCGTTGGGCTGTCGCTCCACGAACAGCTCGAGGTCGCGGCCGCTGGTCTCGAGCCGGTCGGAGGGGAACAGGAAGCGGGAGCTGGTGGAGCACTTGAAGAGGGCGGCGTCCTCGGCCTCCACCTTGCACCGGCACAGGGGGCAGCTGGAGTGCGCCTCGAGCCAGCGGTCGACGCAGCCGACGTGGAACGCGTGCTTGCACTTGGGAAGCAAGCGGAGGACGTCGGCGTCGTCGAACTTGGACAGGCAGACGGAGCATTCGAGGCCGTCGCGGACGCCGCGCAGCGACGAGAAGCTAAAGAACGGGAGGGACTCGATGACGGTCTTGTCGATGCCAGAGAAGCGGTGCTGGGGCAGAATTAACCTTCCGTGGCCGGCGGCGTCGGCGCCGAGGGAGTCGGGTTCGGGGGCGGCGGCGGCGGTGGATCGGCAGAACTTGGCGTATACGAGGAGGAGCAAGGTGAGGGAGAACATGAACGTGAATATGCCGATCACGATCCCGACGCTGGGGCGAAAGGACACCTGCACGTTGGACGGCGTCCAGGTGTCGGTATCGGTTTGCTGGGCGGCGACGACAGCGGCGGAGAAGAAGAAACAGATGAAGGAAACATCGCAAGTGTTGAAAGGCATGGCGAGGGGAGGAGTTGCGTGAGCCAAAGGGAAGCTTAGAGTTGGATCCAAGGTTGGCATGGGAGAATTTGGGAGGGCGTTTTGGCTTGCCGGGGGTGGTGATGTTGCTGTTCCCCTTATGCCTGCGTCAGTGCTTTGTGCAGCGGGGGGAGAGGCTTTGGTCTCTCTGTGTCTCGTCTCTTTGTAACGTGGATGATTTGTCCTTTAGCTCCAGTGATGCGTCTTCTCCTCCTGTGTGTTGGATCCGGTCCTCTGCAAGATGACCGTCCATCGGGTAGGATGCTGCCTTAATATTCGTATGAGTCTGTGATGTACATCGATGAAGGCTTGGACGGAGGAGGAATCGTACAGGAGAGAAGTCGACGGACATGGTTTTTGTTTGTGCTGCGTACAAAAGAATAAGCTGTTACCATATAAATAAATTAGTAGAGAGTCATGAATCAGAAACTTTGAGAAAGTATTTGATGAGGAACTAACAGCATATATTGTAGAAATATATATATATATATACGGTAAGTTGCTGCAATGTTTGTATGTGCAAAGCACATGGGGTGACTTGTAGCAGGGAATAGACTACATGTAGGGGAATCAGCTTGTAGAGGTAGACCTAGTCTCTGGAAGATTTCCCACAGGTCCCACTTGTGGCATCCAATACAAATTGTTCATTCAAGGGAACAATTTAGATGTATTATAGAAAACGGGAGACCACAACACGTTACCTAATGCACTCAAGGCATATATACTTGCCCAAGAAACAGACAATCTTTCCATGACAGGTTCCGCACATGGAACCAAAGGGCAACCTCCAAGTTTGTTGAACATGGAACTGACACAACACAGTGGAAATCGAATGATGATTTCAACCTGTGGAGGAAGAAGAAAGAGATAACCGCCATCACCTGAGGAGGACGACACATTTGAAGAAGAGAACAGAGTTGAAGTAAGATACTTTTTTCATAAGGCAGTCCCCCACTTTTAAGTCATTGGGAATAGGAGATAACTGAAGATATATATATATATATATATATATATAGAGAGAGAGAGAGAGAGAGAGAGAGAGAGAGAGAACACCCTGTTGGTTTGGTTAAGCACAATTTCTTGCCACAACAAAGTTGTCATAAACCTCCTTTACAAATATGATAAATAAATAAATAAAATTTCAAGCTACGTATGTGACAAAAGCCACACGCCCTAACGTCTAAAGTCGTGGAATAACATCAGAGCATCATCAACTTTCAGAAGAGACAATTCCAATATCATCCTACTTTTCCTCAGCTGTTCACGTTTTTCCCTAGCCTGCAGAACCTGCCACAACAAAGTTGGCAAGCGTGATGCATTCATTACATGGGGGAAGAAAAGCTATACCTTGAAATAGCACAACAGTCAAAGCCAACTTATGACTTGCAGCAGTAATGTGAATGATTTACTAGGCACCATAAAACAAAAAACGGGTTGTTTTGGTTTGCTTTTGGATTGCCAGTCAATGGCAACGTAAATTTGCAATGAAGCATAAAACAGTCGATTTTGGAAAACTCACTAATTGCTAAAATCTATAGAGATACACAACATAAAGTGGCAGAAACAAAATCAGATCCTTTCTTGGAAAACTCTTTAAGTACCTGTAGATGCTAAAATAGCAACTGATGCATACCTGAAAATTTGGATATCTTATGCTAGCTAACCTTTGACAAGGCGGTCAAGAACAGGAAAAGCAAATAATCATAAGAGAAATGAGCATTAACATAACATACAGCATCTAAGATTATGGAATATATCAAAGTTACACTACTTAGAAAACCAAAAAAAAAAGTAAATAGATGACGTATGACTATAGCTTGAGATGTACACTTCCGTCTGACAAATGCTAAAACTAGATTTCAACAGTCAGGTAGAAAAGCAACAGTCCTTATACAGAGGCAATTGCAGCTATTGACTTAGCACAGCCATCACCAGAAATTAACAATTTGGTTTTAGTTTAAAATCTATTACTGAGCATGTACTTTCCTGGTCATCCTTAAAACGGAAAGTAATGCCACATTAGCATCGTGTACAAGATCCCATTAAAGAGGAAAATTTGGGTTGCTGTCCAAATCAGCAATTCAGCATGCTATTAACATGATATTTTCCCCATCTACAAAAGTTGGGCAAATGACATGGTAACAAGGCTACATCTAGAACCTAAAGGCCATTTGTAATAGGTCAAGTGGCCTTGACGTCATGCCATTTGTGATAGATCAATAGATCAAGTGGCCTTGACATCATGATGACTAATTGGAACAAAGTAACCCATTACACCATCATTGAATTAAAATAATGACTATTACAGACATTCAACTGCTTCTAACAAGTAGCTTAAAATAAATAGAACAGGTGGGAAAAATAAGACCACGAAAAGTCCATAACAAAGAATAAAAGTCACCAACCTCATGTTCCTGTTCAACTATATGAGCAATCTTTTGGTTCAAATTAAGTGCAGCATGATACATATGATTTAGGACAAGCTCCCAGAGTGAATGCTTTTCCACTTTCCACAAGAAATGTTGCAACTGTCCAGCACCCATCGAAATAACTTTCTGTGAACAGAACAAGGAAACCTCATTCAGATTATTAGTGAGTTACTATAATTGGAATTACCAAAAAAGATTTCTGCATTTCATATTTACTTCAAGTAGATAAAATATTATAGTCATGTGTAGACAATTAGTATTTTAAGAGTATATATAATTTACGAAATCAATATAAAGTGCATAATTTGCATGGCATAATATACTTTAACCAACATAACAAACCAATAACATTGGTCAACACACCTCCGAGGTTAAAGTACATGCAAACAGGACTTGGATATCTATGAGTTCATAGAACATACTGGATAAGAATCTGAAAACAACCAAAAACAGAACCTACACAAGCTAGATGTCATTCGATTTGACATTTTTGGACCCTTATAATATAACTGTTGTAAACAACTCTGTTCTTCATAACATGAATTTTCTTTGAAAAATATTCATAAAATTCCAATTTTCATACCACACTGGACAAGTACTCAGATCCTAACACAATTGTGACCAAATTTCTGTGGCATCTTCACCCAATCAATATATAGTAAATGAAGAATAATGTTTTATATCTAGGAGTTTGGATCGGTATATACTCTCATATTAATGAACTGCTTGTCAGCTAGATTCTTACACTGCTCCATCAATAAATTAAATTTATGAAATGTTCATTGCTAGTGAACTCAATTATAGGTCATCTTGAAATCATATTTAGGTGCTGTTCAGCGTACCACCCAATACAAGTGGTACATACCAATCAAACTAGGAAACCAGTACACGGATAGCCCTATACCAGGCAGTACAGTTATATGACCCCATATCGCCCGATACGAGGTTTGTATCGATCGGTAACAGTCAAAATCCAACAGTTATCGACAGCTACAAGTCGATAATGATCAGATTTTCCACTTTAGAATCCTAATTTAACTTTTTTTGTTTTTCAAGTATTTTTGGAGCTATTTTTGATGATTTTTGGCATATCGTCAGTATGCCCATGTACCGACATATGGTACATTGGTATGCTCAATAAGTACCATACCAACACATGGTCGGTACATAGGTACGGACTGATTCAACAATCCATGCATAAAGTAATAAGATTTTTTCACAGTAGCCTGTGTATAAGGTATGATACAGAAGCACAAAGAGAGTAAATAATGCAGAAGTTGATTAGGACAAATCTTAGGATGATCAATTGGAAATTATCTCGACACAAACTAATCATCTGTTTAGTACATGAAAATGAAGATAGAAATCACTTAAGGCTAGATGATGGGTTTAAACATATATAATCAGTCAGAAAAAGAATGGCAGACAGAAAAAAGAAAACAGTTTCAAATTAGCTTTTTTATAGGTTCCTGAAGAGGTGTCTTTCTTGCCTAATTTTACCCTCACTAGGAATTTAGTAACATCTTTGCAATTTTAACATCACATTGACAAAAGTTGCATAATGTCATCTCATATAAACCCACTTGATCTGAAAAGGGCTAGGACAATAACAACAATCATTAAGACAGATGACATCTGGCTGACTATTACAAAAAAATTCCCACTTAGCAATGATAACAACCAAAGACTTCCCACTTAGCACATAAGAAACTAATTTTTTGCACAATAGATCCCTTATAGATGTTAACAGATTTCATCATGTAGAATAAACTCTTACACTGTTGTTATAGCCAATGGACAACAAGCATTGACACAATGTCATAAACGCAGAATCTTACAAAGAGTAAAATATATTAAAAACCTCAAACCAAAATTCCAAATGCCCAAATGAAGCAGTAAGAAATATTTAATAAAATAGGTAAATGAACTTAAAAAATGCAAATATAAGCTAGAAGCCAACATGATTGTGATAACCTTCTCTCTGCTACAAATAAATCACACATGTTGCAAGGTTATAAGCATACAAGAAACAGATTTTCACACAAGCCAATAATGAATCTCTATGCTAATAAATGAAAGTGCATATTGTCCCAATAAAAGGTACTCAACCTGCATATACAGGTAATCATCATTCCAAAGCTTGTATAAAATCCTCTGGGCAACTTTCTTCTCAACAAATGTGATATCTGAAATCTACAAAGATGAAACCACTGAGTGTTAATGAATAAAATATGGAAGAAAGAAACCAAAATCTTTACATTAGGCAAATTATTTTTATCGACTATACACTTTAGTCTCTTCTCTGCCATCAATTGAAATATCAAGGCACAAATAGCATCAGAATTACGTATGTGTCATATAAACAGCTTTTATGATGTCTATAATTCTATATGACTGCTGCACTTTAAGTAAAATTGACACCTAAGTCCATGTCAATTTTATCATATTTGTCTCTGAGCCACAAGATATCACTTATATAGCTGTTTTTATTTTTAACTTATGCAAAACTCATAACATTATTTCACAGAACATATGTAACAGCATTGTGTAGTCCATAGAAAGTAAATATAGCGAACAATTACAGTCTTGGTTACTCAAAAAACAGTGATTTAAAAGCACCTAGCGTCTTTTAAATAACTAAAATATTATAACTAAAATAATATACAACTAAATAAAAATATGCTAAACATGTTTATGAAGACCTATGTTAGAATTAAACTGCTCCAAAAGCATCTTGTTAACCAGGAATGTTTTGCTTCTCTATGACATCATCAAGTAGAAGCCAAGAGAGTTTCATGTATACCAAGAATGTTTTGTTAACCAGGGAGTTTCTTGACCAAAGTTGGACAAGAGCCAACCAGTTAATTAACAGGAAGGTGGGGGAATGGACAAAGCAGGCGGCGAACGAAACAGCAGCTGCGAACGGATGAAGCTGCAGTGGCAGACAAAGGCAGCAAACGATGTTGTCGACGACGTTGAACGGAGCTGCAGCATCGAATGAAGCGTGTAAAGGCAACGAACGAAGGCAATGGAAGAGGTTGCCATCGACAGTGGACAGAGCTACGACAGTAGCAGACAGAGTTATAGCGGTGGAAGAGGTTTAGGGTTTAGACAAGCTACAGTGGCAGACGATCTCTAGTGACGGACAAGTTGTAGTAGCGGACGAGCTGCAATGGTGGGCGAGCTCCAACGACGGCAGTTTAGCTGCAACGGTGAACAAGATTGGAGGTTGCCGACGATGATTGGCAGAGCGAATAAAAGCAACATATGTAGGGTTTCTTTCACCTTTGTTTTCTGTTACTGAGACGGGCGAGGGAGGGGGTTGGACTAAGTTAGCTGGTTCGATTGAACCAACTTATACGTCCAATCGAACCAACGATTGAACCCAAGTCCCAAAGTTGGCTTGGGTGCTCACCTGAGGCGCTTGACGCCTAAGCTTAAGCGAACGCCCGAGTAGCGCTTCATTGAAGAAGCGCTATGCCTGGGGTTTCTGCGAGGCGCTCGAGCGTCTGAGCGCCTTTTAAAACCATTGCTAAAAAAGAAACGAAAAATTAGAATACCGACACCCTTTATTCATAAAAAAAGCTGGTAATGGCTGCATTAATCACTGCTGTTGTTTAACTTTGCTAAAGGTAATGCCCTCTCATAATACATGGATCATTTTTCTTTTGGCCGTCTTCCGTGGTCCCTCACTTACGAAAACTAAGTCCAAAAATCTCAGTTTCACAACTTGGACTTAGACAAGCATATGCACAGACCACAGCAAACAATTTTCTCATGCCGTAAAACTCAGTTGGCACTACCTCTACTTATAATTGATTAAAACAAACTATTACAAACTCTCTTTTCAATTTGTCCTAGTAATACCAATCATCCAAGTCGATATCCTCATTTCTACATTATCTTCATGAGCATATTCCCATACTTTGATATTCTACATCATCTCACCTTACAATCAACATTTTCCATTTTGTCATAGGTGTAATTTGTAATTGCATGATGCATCAGACACACTTCTTTCAATTAATCATCTTGCTAATATTTTACAAATATTTAGTGTCCCCTTAATGTTAGATATAACCCACTTAAATCTTTATTCTTGACATAGACATTAATAGATGTGCATTCCATATAGTCATAAAGTTTCATCATACATATCAAGCATAGTTCCTAAATTAATCTTTGTTACATCAATTAGCATAACATCATCAACAAAGGTTATAATTTGAAACAGATTGTTTATGAATTGTAGGTTGCGGCAACAAGTGCAAATACGTAAGAAATTAAATTCTAACCCTTGGTACAAAGCAACCACAAGTAGTAACTAGTTCTGACATATATTTTCACTAGTTCTTACAATAGCAGCTACTTCCAATGATTTAAAAAATGCTAGGCGCTCGCCTAAGCGAAGCAACACGCTCTGAAATATTAAAATATAAAATATATATAATATAATTAATAAATATGATTATTTAAATAAAAATGATATTAAATTAAAAATCTACTATTAACAGTACATTATTTACTGTTAACAGTAGTTAAAGGGGGATAAAAGGGTCACTGACAGTGGAAAGTGGCAGCAATAGCAATGAGAAGCTGACGGTAGCAGCGGCAGAAGATTAGTTTAAGACAATCGCGACAACAACGGATGCTCCAGAGGGCATTCGTTGGTGGCGGAGGAACCTACGGTCCTCTCCCTCGACAATGGAAGGAACTGCACACGGAGTGGTGACGAAAGGAAGCTACAAGCTCTTGCTAGGCCGTTGGACCCGTCCATTGACGATAGAGGAAGGCTCGGTCTGCTACATCTACGACAGAGGCAGGGACAGAAAGCGTCAACGACAGAGGCAAAAGCAATGCTAGGGTTGGCTCGGGGTCGTGCGAGCGTGAAAGGTAGCTTTTGAGGGTAAGAAACTTCACTACTAACTACTGTTGAACCGAACCATACTTAAAAGTCTGGTTCAATTGCCTTATTTAAATTGAGCACTCGCCCGAAGCACCCGACGTTTGGGTTCATGCGAGCGCCCAGGCGATGCGCTTAAATCCCAAGCGACGCCTCATTGAAGCACGCCATCTGGTCCACACACGAGGCGCTGAGCGCCTCGCCTCGCCCGAGCACCTATTTAAATCATTGGCTACTTCATACATGTTCTTAATCACAACTATGTACCAAATAAACATTTTTTTCATCCCTTTCAGTCAAATAAATCAGGTCCCTAAGCGTACTATGTGATTTTTCAAAAGCATCAATTAGAGGTCTCTCCTTTTCATTTAAATTCCATAATCTATATGTACATATCAAACCAGTATGATACCACAATACTGACAAGTATACTTGGGCATTACCAACAAAAAAAAATTAAAAATAAAAACAAGAAAGATGAGAGACAAGTAATACTATTGTTTCCTCTGATTTCCACAGTTTTCTTATCAGAGGTCTAAGACACTGAAGATACTACACACCAAACTGAAAAGAGAAGATCAGTCTTCTCTTCCTCTCCTTTTCTTCTTTGCTTCTCTTATATTTTTTCTATCTGCTACCACTCACAACAAACAGGAACAATGGCAGTGAGATTGAAGACCTTCAGCCGTTAAAGGTCTAAAATTATTTGTTTTGTCTTTTTTTTGGGACTAAAAACATTGGCTATGCAAAGAGAGCATGAAATGATAGAGACCGAGATACGTTGGTTTGAACTGGATTTAAGTTTATACCATAGGTACCAGATATTCTCTGTGTCGTTACTGCTAGGATTAGTAAATACCAAGCCAACTACTACAGTTCAAGTGAGATTTTAAGCATTGATTGGGATCAAGAACTGCCTTTCTGAGTGTCATTCCCACACTGAAAGTCTGCTGCAAATCATACCACATCAACTCGCAATATGAGTTGGCTTTGGAACAAAAGTCCACCTATTAAGAATGGATTTGAAATGCTTGCTGTGTCCATGTCAGTTAAAACACTCCGTCAGGCGCTTCACAATCACCATATATATGAAATCTTGTGCCATCTAATTATGTAAATGAAATGCTTACATCTATCATCTCTATAAGGCTTCAAGACATTGAATATTAGCAATATGTATGTAACTTACACGTAGTTGTTCCTTGACAACTACTTTGACAATCATCAACAATAAAAGTTCCAATCCTATGGCCAGAAAAGAGAAATACCTCAACTATGAGAAACTACACAGGCACAAGAGGCATAATAATAAATTATACACTATATAAAACCATTATAATACATCTCAACATATAATCTTCTTTGATGTTTCTGAACTTGTTGGCTAACTGCTTTATTTTTTTGCGGATGAGATGATGCTACTAAAATATTAACTGCCATGCATATTATTTCTAGCTTCCAGAAAATCTAGAAAAAAACTTTATCAATCTAAAATCAACAAGATGTAAAACTCCAGATTAGGTCATCAAGGAAAAAGGCAAGCCCCAAAAAGATCTAAAATTTATGGGCAGAATCTCTTAGTAGGAAAAGGCATTACCTGTTCCGTCTCAACTAGAGAACCTTTTTTAATTAACAATCTAAATATCCTATATGCCTCTTTTCCGTATCTTGATAACACAAGAGACTCCACCTAAAAATGGAACACAAGAAAGGTAAATGTGCTGCAATCCTGAAGATTGTGAAAATACTTTGAGAAACAAAAATACAGAACTTGCATACCTCATCATTCTGACAAGATTCAATTATGCGTTGCACTTCTACAAGCCATGAAAATGAACAATGTCAAAAGACAAAAGTTAGAACTACAAGAACTATAAGTCTGTTTTAATAAACCCAACAGATGCCAGAGGTAAGAACACTTTTACCCATTTTGTAGAATACATTGTTATCCTCGATGGACGAAGAACAACCAAGTTGATCAAGGACAATCCTAATGTGTTCCAACGTCATAGATATACCACCAGGCTTTCCTCTCACTGCTTCCAAAATGCCATCCATTGATGCTTTAACTACAGATAAAAAGCAAAATATAAGTGGTTAGAATTGGATCTTCCATACATAAATTCCAATAAAGAAGTAAATCCCAAATTTTCAGTAGCCATATGATTTCAAAACATAATTTTTAAATCAATGATAACTTTATTAATTAAACCAAAAGATAATAAGATAGACTATTTAAATCTTAAATGCTAGAATGAATTTATGGTGGCATTTCTAGGCTTGTAGATATGGGTTCTCATTTCTCAGGAAATAGGCTTTATGGATGGACTTGTGCAATCATAATTAAACAGATATTTGAACATTTGTAACCTACGAAGTTTGTACACCTAGATATACTGATAGGAAGATGAGGCTTGAGAGATATATATAAATATATATATTTAAATGTGACAAACCAAGACCAAAGTATTCATTGTTATCTTGAATATCTTTTGCCATTCAAACATGGGGATTTCTCTTCTTGTGCAAGAAAGATCACCTAGACTTCAATACACCATATTTCATGAACTTATGAAGAAAACAAAAGATCTCCTCTAGAATCAAGTACATTAAGTTTTTACAGAACATCTAATTCTGCATTTCAGATAAGTGGTTGTCTGCATGAAAACAAACGTACAAGAACAAACAATTAAGGTTCAAACCAAGGATTTTAATTTCGAATAATACCGCTCGTACCGAGCGGTATCAGCCTGGCTACGGCAAGAGAAGAAGAAGGGTCGAGGGAGAAGAGGGAGAAGGCGCACAAAGAAGAGGGAGAAGAAGGGGGAGAATCGGAGAACCTCGACACTTTCTGATCCAACGCTGCCCTCCCTCGACGATCCCGATCCATAAGGTAACAGAGAGGCAACGGCTCAGCTTCTTCTTCGTCGCGTTCTTTGCCAAAGGCCGGAGACGCCTGCGACCTTCGCCGAAGGCATCTGCGGCCTTTGACGCCTTCGCCGAATGCCGTAGATGAGGAGAAGACCGGTCTTCTCCTCATCTAACACAACGAGGAGAAGAAAAGAAGGCGACATCGCCGAGGTAGCGTACACCCTACCGTACCGCTCGATACACCTATAACGTACCATACCATACCGAGCAAAGCTCGAAACACCGGTACGATACGAAATTACGAACCTTGATTCAAACAGCTTCAAAATCTCCAAGAAAAAGAATTTTTTCAGCGAAAGTAATGAAACATCTAGATCATAGCATGTTTGCAATACACTCATCATTAAGTCACAAAGTAAGCCGAAGCAGTTGAACGACAAGAAGGTTAATGTTAAGGAAATAAATATAATGAAAAATTGAATTATGTAAATCAATTGTGACTTTACTTCATAAATTGTTGATTCATTTAGAAAAGGTGTAAATGGAAAATAAATTGCCTTTCAGATTAAAAAACATTCTTGCAATGCAGCAGATCACAAATGGTAAGACAAATTTACAAGACTAAGGTCCACTATATCATCATCTAAGCCTTTTTTCTCAGCAACATGGAGTCAACTTTAGAGCAACAATCAAAATCGAGAAGGATGATCAACAAATTCTACATTGAATGAACTTAGTGTCAAATTTTTAAATTTGGTGTCAAGTCCCTAACTGAGGCAGGCTTCGGCAAAAGAGGGATTAGCCAAAAAGTCTGAAAGGACTAGTTGTTGAGTAAAAAGAGCTATTATTTTCTAAATGCAATAGAGCAGATCACTAAATTTTTCTAAACATAAGACAAGTGCATAATGGCAACTCACAAACTTCCACATTTCACAAGTACATCATTCATCCTGTCATATCATATACAAAGAGAACTAGACAAAAGTACATGTCACATTGATGAATAATAAACTTGGCACATCAATCATGCGATCTGACAGCCAGGTTTTCAGTGTGTGTACTGAAAAGTTAAGTTTTTAGTTTTGTCCTAAATATAATTCAAATGGCTAATATTGAACTTTGGCAAAGAGTTCCAGCTGTAAAAGGTACCCTAGATCAAGGTACACAGTTTCGAATAATTCTGCCTGGTACAGGCAGTACATACCGGTCCGTCAGCTGACCGATACACGGACGGCCACTTACCGGACGAATATATATATATATATATATATATATATATATATATATATATATATATATATATATATATATATATATATATATATATATATATATATATATATATATATATATATATATATATATATATATATATATATATATATATATATATATATATATATATATATATATATATATATATATATATGACGCGATGTCGCCGAGGCGACACGACGTCGATGACGCGACATCGCCTTTTTTGACGACGTCATCTTTTATAAAAATATTTACATATAAATATATATATATAATCTTTTATATATATATATACATATACCGAACAGTATATCGCTCGGTATACAATATCGTATCGTACTGTACCGAGCGAATGTCGAAACTTCGATACGGTACGATATTTCAATCCTTGCCCTAGATAATATGTCTCTAAAAAACAAATGAAGTACAGACAACAGATATTACCAGAATTATCTTTTCCTTGATCACTTGACTCTATAAGTGCTTCCAACACGACACCAGCATCAAGACCAAGCCTTGATCTTACGTTTGCAACACAAGCCTAAGATGTATGAGGTAAAAAAAGACCGAGTCAGCAATATGAAAAGTCTTATGATGCTAAAATGGGTACTTATAATGGATAAAAAGTACAATTAACAAAATAGTAACATCTATACTAAGAAAGAAGATACATCAAGTCTCACAACTCAGAAGCATAAACTGTGCCCGTTGCAGGAGGAATACTTGAGAAAAAGAAGAAACCACTAACACGACTATCAATGTGAATCTAGAAGTTCCCAAAGCAATTAAACCTGATCATAAGCTGCTTAATAATGAACAGTGAATTTAGTGATATGAATCACTACTCTTAAATACTGCAGGTAGAGGTGACCACTTAAAATTTAATAGTGGCAATTGAAAAGCTTATTTCCCGATCCTATTTGTTTTCTGAATCATGATGAGCAAAAGAATCAAAACACAGAATTGTGAGCAAACAACATAGACAACCGCATGCCAACATAATCTCCAAGCAATAAATCAAATGATCAAAACATCAACAGTAGGATCTTTCTGTTGGTAAGAAGTACCAAGAGAATTATTATAATTCTGTTATAGCTCATTTTACTTTGTTCTTTATGGAGGCAGTAAATGGCAGAGCAGTTCCCAGATACCTGTGAGGAAATAATCAATACCTACATGACAAATAATCATATTCCTACATCACATATTAGGGATGGAACTAAACAGAGCAAAAACAAAGAAGAGTTTGATGGACACCTTCTTCTCGAGACAGTGAACAAATTTCTGAAAATTTGCCCGCCAAAGGACCTCAGTCTCAGTTATTGCAGCTTGAACCTCTTCATCCAACTCTAAAACCTCAAACTTGCGCTGTAAAATAATAATTTTAAATACAGTAAAGTTACAATTAACATATGTCATGGTACAACTCTGTATCATCAGTGATAAATGAGCACGCAAGCTTGTATGCTCAGCTAAGTACAAAGGAAGTTTTTCAATTTTCAAATGCATCACTTTGGCTATTGAGAAAGATGGGTGAAAAAAATCCATCTCTTTAGGTTCTCTAGCAACATATACTATCTCCAACTGTGTCTACTTTTGGAAGATTTTTAAGAATTCATTCGTCCGTCGATAGACTGTAAACTCAGTCCTAACTATTGGGTGTCGATTACATGGAATTCTTTTTCTCGCCATTGAGCTTTGTGCAGGTTAATTGCCCTAGTCAGACTAAGAGCTACCAGATCCCTCTTTATTAGAATGTTTTCTTAGGTCTCCCTCTACCCCTCCTCACATCGCTAGTTCTTATCAATTCATCTCATATATCCAAGGCGTACATGATTGCTTTCGAACATGTTGACAACATCTTAAACAGATCCCCCTTATTTTATCATAAAGTCAAATAATAAGTTAACAAAACCTTAATTACCTCTAAACATGCCTTGGAACATATAAGCAAACAAATACAAGGCAAGAAGAAACAAAAACAGCAAACAGAAAATTTTCTATGTGGTCCAGTGCTGTGCCTATGTATGCAGTTCACCATGTAAAAGTTTCACTATCTTTTCAGTAACAGAATACAAATCTGTTGTACATTTCTAGGGTCCTTCAATTGAGCACAAACCTATCAAGAAAGAAAGTCATGATGTAACTATATAAAGTCCATTTGCATTGCATAAGCTGGCATTAAGTAACAAATAGATTATGAACAAACTTCCAACTTCCTAACATATGAATAAAAAATTAATATTGTCAAATGCATCATCATGATAGATTTAGCAAGGCTTTCTTCACATTTTCATGTACTTTAATTGGGATTTTTCTCATTATCAAAATGCACATGCATGAGCAGCAGAAACAATGTGAGCATAAGTACTTATTGCATATTAGTAAAGTACAAATATTACACAATACGATATCTCAAGACAATAAAAAACCATCCATGGGAAGGGATTATTAATGTCCAAACAAGATGGTCAAATAATTTTTCAGTCAATCGATACTAAAAGGCATGCAAATTAGCTAGAAGAGTCAACCTTATCACCAACTGAGACATCCTGTTTATCTGCATCTTTTACATCTGAACTCTCACGTCCACTATCTGTAATTACAGAAAATCTTTCAGCATGGCTGAGTGCTGCAGCCATCATAGCTTGTTGCTCAAGAGAATATGTTTCTTCCTTAGACTGTAAAACAAAATGAACTAGACATATAAGGTTCCTGTTTCACCAGAATCAAATACAGATGCAAGCATTACAGATTGTTTAAACCAAAAAGATCTGACACTACAAACAATCAACATGGTCTTCAACAAGGAAACCCAATCAAAGTAAGAATATTGATCTTTCAGTCTGTAAAACCACACTCCAACAAAATAAATAACAACATTCCATAGAGGCCCATCCATATACATTAAGGATAGAAGCAGAAAGGTTCATGAGTAGTTCACAAAAACCTTAAAATGACTGAACATAAAACAACAAAAAGTCAAAAAAATAACGCGGACACCTTGGAAAAGTGATATGAAGCCATATTAACAACAAACCAAGATAAAGTTGTGAGACAAATAAAAACATATTTAGTGGAAGAAAGTAGAAGTACAAAATTTTAAATTCCACTGAAACATGAAGAGAAAATAATAGTGGTTAGACTGAAAATGTCCTAAAAAATGTTGAAAATGTTGAAACTAGAAGCTCCATGATTTGACATAGCCATAGCATCTTCCACATTAAAGTTATGTACTTTATTGCAGCCACCTTAACAACAAATAAACAGAAAGTTGTGAGACACAAAAACCAAAAGAAGAGTTAGAAAAGTGACATAGAAGCATAAAAACTATACTTCAGGTGATAATTTAAGAGAAAACACTAGTGGTTAGGTCGATATAGTCCTAAAAATTATAAAATTAGAATCATGATGAGTTCCTCCACATCAAAATGATATATACTTTTGCAGTGCCTCTCAAATTAACATACGCTGCTTTCTCAGCCATAGTCAAACTTTTAAAATTCTACATCAAATGATTGCTTAGAATTCCCAAACAATGTTCCTGAAGAAGACCAAATGTAGCGCCAAGAGTCCATAAAAGTAATGTGTCAGATATTTTGAACATATGCAGAATTTAAAACTGGAACAGAAAGTTTGTGTGACCTTAAACAAAAACTCGCAACATACTACTAATTTTGATCCTTCCGTCCATTTGTGAAGGTTTGAACATAGATATTACTGCACAATAGGCACAGGACAGTTCTTCAAAGCTACGTACAATGCAAATGTGTCCCGTTCCATGTAAACTAATCAAGATCAAATGTAAAGCAACCATCAGGTTAATTGCGGATTGAGTACACTTGAGCTATTTAGATCGTATGATATTGATATGACTTGCCATAGTTTAACATCAACACTGATGTCTAGATTTCAATCATAGTCGTTTCTTTCAAGATTCAATGACTCTCACACCATTCAGCCAAATAAACTATATTGCTTAACCAGTCAAAAATACCTCCACTATTGAAAAAAATCAAGTTATTCCCTATTTCTCCTCTCAAAAAGACCACCAACCATCACCAAATACTGCAACATATATGTGTGTGTGTGTGTGTGTGTGTCTATATATATATATATATATATATTTATTTATTTATTTATTTATTTATTTTTATATATATATAACAATTGTTCCTCCATGTCAAGTATTCATATTATCTAGGAATTGAAAATATATGCCCTCTAATTAGCAAGATATAGAACTGGAAGTAGTCTAAACAGGACATTAATTTTGATTTCATATAAAGTAATAACACAAGGCTCGCTAGATGCAGATATGACACAGTTTACTCTTTCAACTTATCTTAGCACTGCGTCTTCTAGCCGAAGCAGTTGCTTCTTCTGAAGTAGGTGCAATGAAGGGTTCAGGCCTTGGACAACGTTCAACATATTGTCCATGTACAAGTCTTTCCAAGTTCTTTCGCAAAACATCCCGAATACTTGAACCGTCTGTGGAGGATACATCACAATTTAAATATTCATCAAACTGAATGCCAGTTTGGTTCCAGCAGATTTTCAACATAAAAATAATAACTACCTATCAAAAGATAAGAAGTAATGAACATCAGTGGAGACAGTTACCCTACCTTCCGATTGTTTTGAAGTCGCTCGTACCACAAGCTGATCAAAAGTCAGCCTACCATGTTGCAACAAACCCTCAAGAAGAGTTTCACACTACAAGAAGTACATAAAAGGAGTGTCACTTCCACTTATTGAAATGAATGCCTGATTCATCGGTGTTGCACAAAAATTTAATCCAATAAACAACGGCCTCCACACACTAGCGTGAGGATTCATACGCACAAATAAAATGAGGCGGACCGGACTCATAAGCGATGCATAGAATAGTCTAAACAGGGACAAAGAATTTTAATTTCGGAAACCATTTGAGGTTCGTGTAATAATGCAATAATACAGTTCAGTAGTAACAATTCATCCATCGGCCAAGAAATCCGCATGTACACGCATCAAATATAAAGTATAGATTCAATCTGATGACAGCAGGGACAAGAAAAAGCTGACCTGAGGGCCAAGATCGTCCCTGACGATGGCCAAGAACTTGGTGAAACGCATCCGGTGGAGGATGTTGTCAAAGAGCGCCATGTACTGCGTCAGCGACTTGGTCGCCCCTCCCAGCCCCGCTGCCCAGGAATCAGAACAAAGACCGAGAGTCATCTCTGCTATAATAAGTTGGAGGAGGAGGAGACGGAAGAGGGAAGGAAAATGTAGCGGTCACCTTGCTTGGGAACGGAGAATGCCTGGACGCAGTTGTGCTGGATGAGGACGAGGAGGCCGTTCTTCACCTGGGAGTTGGAGAGCTTGGTGCAGCGGACGATTTCTTGGAGCGAGAGGGTTCCTCCCTGCAGGAGGCAACCGCACACCTTCTGCATCGATCAGACCAGACAGATAGAGATGGGTGTGAGAAGACAAAGAGAGGAAGAAGGGGGACGAATTGAAGCGACGGGGAGGGAGGGCTTACGGCGACAAGATCGCCGAAGTGGGAGGTCATGAGGCTGACGGCAAGGTTGAGGGCGTCTTGGCTGACCATCGTGGGCGGGGAGGAGATGTCTCCTTCCTCCTCTGTTGGTTCTTCAAACGGGAACAGAAACCCTCCCGGCTCGTAGGGTTTTCAAGAATCGTTCTTGCTGTTCGGCGAAATTAGGGCCGAGATGTGAATGGTGAAAGGCCCGATTCTGCCAGCCCAACCATACGTCGGTGTCTGCATTGGCACGTACGTCTACGTGTCCATGTAGCCAATTTGCTTCCCTCGCCGATTGCCCTAGCGAGCCCAGGAAGCACAGGAGGCAGATGGCACGGTCCGTCTCCATCCCATTTAAGATCATACCAAGTGCGTCAGTGGTGGGGCCATCCTGGCCTTCTCCGCACCAACGTTGCGTCGAGATGGCAAGTGGCGAAGCGGTAAACACGCGCACTGTCCGCCTCTTCGAACTCGCACAAACCGATACTGCCTCATCAATGCGCCATCCGGTTTGGTGTGGCGTTAAATTGGCCGAAGCCAACGACCAACTTCCACGGAATTTAACTGCATTTGGATCCTCGAATGCCATCATGTAGGATCCGAGATCCGAAAAGATGATCTGGGCGAGGATCCGAATCCTAGATTTTGGTTCGAATCGAGACGATGACAGACCAACAGATTAAGAGAATAAATGGTCAAGTCATTCTTCGCCTTGCGTACAAGACTGGCCAAAGCCGACGTCGATCCTCTCACTATGGACTTCGGACTTCCGTTCCGCAACAGCGACCCAACTCAGCCGCAGCGGTGACATCGCTGCACCACAGGAGGGCCCCACGAAGTGCGGCGATGACCACCGCCCCAGGCCAGCAACACGGGCGGGCCCCGCGCGCCATGGCTGCACCACACACATCTCAGCTATCGTGCCGCCCCTGCGACGCCGCAGCGGGGTGGAATCGACACCGTTCTCCGCCTTCCTCCCATGTGGGGGTAGACTTGATAAACCCGGGCCACATTACTGCTCGCCAGCTATGGAGCTGTAACACCACCCACCCCCAGTTCAAACACAACCGTGTCCGCCGTACCTTCTATGCAAACCCCTCGCGGTAATAATTATACGCCTCCTAAACAAAACGCAAGTGGCTTAGGTTCCAGGTTTGACCTGATTCTGCATCACAAGGAGTATTAATGACATGCACACAGACACAGCGGCAGCGAAGAACCGTGAACTGGGACGATGTCGGAACTGTAGTTCGATTCGGATCACATTGGACGACGATGACGATGATGATGATGATGATTGAAGCCACGATAAACTAGCAGCAAGTGGGGTTCACGAAAGATATGGAAACGACGTGGAAATGGAGGCCGTCATGTCTCGATGCGTTTCCACAGGGAAGATGGTGATTAAGAAGGCGTGCACTCATCAAGCCCTCCGGCCACACGCAATCGCCGTGAAGCGAAACCATGTATCGCCGTCGCGATGTGAAGCATGATCGGTTTAATGCTGCCCGCAACTGTAGCCATTATTGTGCTGCGCATCACGTCACATTTCCCCCCTCTTCGCATTATATCTCTTTTATTGTGTGGTTTAGAATTCCACTCCCCAATCATCACGTGGGTCAGAGGAGCGCGTCGGCCTTTTACTAATGCATAGTGCTAAACGCACACCGCCGTCTCCTCGGGTGAATCCCAGTTGCATTGAAAAGTACCGCAGGTAAAGAGAGAGAGGCGACAGAACTGAGGAGTGAATATAACAACTCTGTTGTTTATTCTTCCAAGCATGGTTTACGAAGTCCTAACTTCCAAGCACAAAGAAGCTTCAGAAGACAAAAAATTGCAGCACTTTCTTCAACGATAAGCTTCATATATACAGATTGGATCACGGTAGATAAAGCTCAAGGGAGCGAAGTTGACAGGCCTGAAGAAGGCAAGTCAAGTGCGCGTGGGGAGAGAGAGAGGGAGAGGGTAAATTGGTGGAGCTTCTCTAGCTGCCGTCCACTGGCCCCATATATCGGTATCTATTCTACCATCTTCCTGTACTTGGGCATCCTTGATCACGAGCTGGAGGCGCCAAAACTCCAATGCCTCCTCAGCTTCTCCTCCTCCTCCTCCTCCTCTGCTATCATGGCTTCCTCATCGCTGCCGCTGGAGAGCATTCGAGTCCCGTCCGCCTCGAGCTCGTCCGCCACCCCGCACCGAGCGGCGGCTCCCGGCTGGAACACGTGCAGGAGCTCTTCCGCAGCGACCGGCTCCGGCAGCGGATGATCCACGACCGGATCCAGCGGGGCCGCCACCGGCGGAGGGCGTGCGACGTCTCGCCGCCCTCCAAGAACGGGTCGTCCGTGCCGGCACCGGCGGACTCCTTCGAAATGCCTCTCAAGTCCGGCGCGTACTCGGGCACGGGACAGTACTTCGTGCGGTTCCTCCTCGGCACGCCGGCGCAGCGGTTCCTGCTGGTAATGGATACGGGGAGCGACCTCACGTGGGTCAAGTGCCGGCTGCGCCCGCCTGGGTGCCGCAGCGGCGGCAACGGGACCCGCGACTTCCGCTCCGACGTGTCCTCCTCCTTCAAGCCCATCCCGTGCTCGTCGGACATGTGCAAGACTTCGCTACCCTTCTCGTTGACTACGTGCCCGACGCCGGCGAGCCCATGTGCTTACGACTACGGGTAACGTATCTCCGATCTACCGTCTTTAAACAATTTGCATCTTCTCTTCCTACGTGAATCGAATCATGCAGTTATTATTCTTCTTTTCCCAACATAGTCTGTGCGGTGTAGTAGCATTCGGATGTAAGAACATAGAAAACGGGATCGGATTGGTGGTTCTTTCCCAGAACACGAGACTGAGATGAGAGGAAGAAACTACAGCTTCCTAAATGGCAAAGACAAGAACTTCTTTTTATTGCATTCATTGTCGTCTAGTTTATCAGTGGGGCAACCCTGAGCTGGCTGTGTAGGGATTTCTTGGGATTTTGGCTACTAGAAAAAGGAGATTGTACCGGGTCCTGACAACCATCGCGATCTGTGGTAGGCAGACGTTAGCCAGGGCTCATGAATGCCGCAAGGATTAGGAGCCAAATTTTAGTTTCGATGACTCGTGCTTCGTCTTTCCTTGATGCTGCATTTTATACTGGTTTTTCGTAGAGAAATATATCATGTCTGACGCAGCGGAATGTTTAAGAATCCGCACATTAGTTGGTCGTAGAGAATTATAGCTGAGCATTACTTGCTTCTCATCAGCGTTTAGTTTGTGCTTCGCACCGTGAAAGGTGGAGTGATCTCAAATTTAAGTGCCGTACGCTTGGAATCCAGGCTTTTAATATGGCAATCAATGCGCGATGATCCATTTGCATGCAAGACGAAGGTGTGGGGCGATTAATTTGATGCGATGATGGCCGTCGCAGGTACTCGGACGGGTCGACGGCCCAGGGCGTCTTCGCGAACGAGAAGGCGACCATCATCCTATCCAACGGCCGGCGCGCGAAGCTGCGGGGGTTGGTGGTGGGCTGCACGTCCACCTCCGCCGGGTCCAGCTTCTGGGCCGCGGACGGCGTGCTGGGCCTCGGCTACAGCGACATCTCCTTCGCGGGGCGCGCCACCGCTCGCTTCAAGGGCCGCTTCTCCTACTGCCTCGTGGACCACCTCAGCCCCCGTAACGCCTCCAGCTTCCTCACCTTCGGTCCCAACGCGGCCGCCCTCCCCTCGCCGCCTCCGCGCGAGACGGCGCTCGACCTCGACCTCGAACCCTTCTACACCGTCGGCGTCGACGGCATCTCCGTGGACGGGGAGCTGCTGGCTATCCCGAGGATCGTGTGGGACGTCGGCGCGGGCGGCGGCGCCATCCTCGACTCCGGGACGAGCCTGACAGTGCTAGCGGAGCCGGCGTACCGGGCGGTGGCTTCGGCGCTGAGCCGGCGGCTGGAGGGGATCCCCAGGGTGAGCGTGGACCCCTTCGACTACTGTTACAACTGGACAGCCGCGGGCGGACAGCGCAAGCTGCCGCGAATGGTGGTCCACCTGGCCGGGTCGGCGGCGCTGGAGCCGCCAGCGAAGAGCTACGTGATCGACGTGGCGGACGGGGTGAAGTGCCTGGGGATCGCGGTGGCGCCGTGGCCGGGCGTGTCCACCATCGGCAACATCCTGCAGCAGGAGCACCTGTGGGAGTTCGACCTCAAGAACCGACGGCTCAGATTCCGGCGATCCAGGTGCCGCCGTGAATGATGATGGGATCGGACGGCCCCGATTCATTACCACAGCCCCGTTGATTCGCTTTATTTGATTGGTGGAGGTTGCTGTTCACAAATGTGTTTGTTATAAGAAGACAAGCTTATCGATGACGTGTTAATAATAAAGGATTAGGTGGATTGGTTGGTGGCAGACTGACCGCATGTTTGGGGCTCGGGCCCCACCAGGGTTGGCAATCACGGAACGCGTGTTACGGGAAGAGGAGGAGGCGGTCGCCCGTGATCTTTCGACTCCAGTGGGACCCAGAAATGATGCTCGCGCACTAACCATTCGATCAGGCGATCGCGTAGCTGCCGACCCGATTGATTGGGAGCTGCAGCTGCCATCACCAACCACATGGCACCAAATCTTGATTTAATGTGTCGTGAGGCCCACCGGGAATGTACTCATTCATAAGTAGACATCGATTTAGCTGTCGATTGCTGACCCGCCACGAAATAATTCATAAATGATAGATGATGATGATTCGATTACTCCATATTTATTGAAGAAGCCAAAAGCAAATTATCAGAATTTATTACAATTTCAACTTAAAATACTTTTTTTTCTCTCAATATTCTCATCTCTTAAATGTGTCAAATGATCTGTCTTAATAGTTATTTTTATGATTGCTTATGATAGATCGAAACAATATAAAATTATTCAGACAAAAAAAAGGAAGAGATAATCTACCTAAAAAGCTGCAGGACTATTAAAAACATAATACATCTGCCAAAAGCAAGAAAAAAAAAAGGAAAAAAGGAAAGGCATGATCTAAAATGTGTGATGAAAAAAGTCACTGTTATTAAGTCACTTAATTTTGACTAAGTCAGCTATTCATCTATATGCACCCGTTAATGAATAAAAGTACCGTGACTGATGAGTTAGCACGATTAGGCCCACGGGTCTATCAGGAACTTCTTACGGAGTGAGTAGGATGATGAGGTGGTCATGCCCTCGGGAAGGGGTGCTGGTTGGCGTTAGTCAAGATCCGGGCCGGCTTACTACTCTCCCTTGTGCGGTGAAAGATGTCTCCCGGGTCGAGACGCTCGTCGCTCGAGGGTGGCCGTTTTGGAGCGACTTAGGCAAGAGTGGGGCTAGCGGGGTCGCTCGGGTCCTCGCGAGGGGGTGTTATCAGCGTTCCTTGGTCTACCAATCCAAGCACTGTTTGTGATGGGTTGTGTCTCTCCGTCTCCGGGATGGTTGGCAGCGCGTCCTCGTACACTGGATGATGATTCCCGGGTTGAGACACTCGCTGGTCGTGGGCGGCCGCTTTCCTGCAAAAATGACCTTCGTTGAATGATTCCCGACTTTGGCTCCTCCAACAAGCAAGTCAGTGGAGTGTTTTTCTTATCGATTTTTTTCCTCCCCCTGGCCGGGCATCGGCCAGGGGTTTATATGCTACCATGCGAGGGTCGGTTCGGTGTGGTCGCTAACCCTTATGGGATGAGACGGCCTTTTTGACGAGCTGGCGTCTTGGGGGATGCCTGAGCGGCGTCAGACGACACCGCCCTGAGCTCTTAGGATAGTTGTGTCGCATAGTATCTTGGTATGGAACCCGACTTGGCGTGCGTCATGGGGTTCCGATAGTGTGTAGCATCAGATTCTGACATTGGTTGGGACGTGGCGTGTGACGTTGGTGGTGACTTATCTAGGGAACAAAATATGCCTTATCACTTCTCCCCCCCCCCCCCCCCTCCAAGGCGTGCCGCGGGGTCCCTAATGGACCGAGAGGCTTGCTTGGGTTCGAATGATGCGATTATGTTGGCTGCCCTCGCGGGGAAGCTGGATTGACTTGTCGGGGGGCGATTTAGAGGGGCGGTGCCCCATGATTCGGGCAGGACTGACCCTACCGATCGAACAATAGGGGCTTGACGAGGCGAAACCGAAGTGTTGAAACCGGCGAGACGAGACTTGCACGGCGAACCCGATGTGTCTTAATTTAGATAACGGGCTTCGCACGGCTTGGAGTTGCGGCTGCCGAGTTTACAAGTCGGCGAGTGAGTCAGTGCGGCTCGGTTTAGAAAATTGACGGGCAGCGAGTTGGGGGTCGACATGGAGCGACTTGGATAACGAACTAGGCCGGTGATTCGGGCACTGGATCGACCAAGATGTGACTCGAGCAAGACTAGCCACGAGGTGTGGCTCGGGCGTTGGATCGGGCCTGTGGGTCGAGCGACCGAATCTGGGTCACAAGTCTAGAGCGATCTGGGTAGGAATCGAACCTGGGGGCCGAGTGACTAAGCTCGGTTCCGGTTTCGGTGCCGACGGGTCGCAAGTCAGGAGCGACCTAGAGCGACCCGGGCAGGAATTGAACCTGGGGGCCGAGTGACTAAGCTCGGTTCTAGTTTCGGTGCCGACGGGTCGCAAGTCGAGAGCGATATGGAGCGACCTGGGCAGGAATCGAACCTGGGGACCGAGTGATTAAGCTTCGTTTCGGTTTCGGTGCCAACGGGTCGCAAGTTGGGAGCGATCTGTAGAGACCCGGGCAAGAATCGAACTTGGGGGCCAAGTGACTAAGCTCGGTTCCGATTTTGGTTCCAACGGGTCGCAAGTCAGGAGCGATCTAAAGCGACCCGAGCAGGAATCGAACTTGGGGACCGAGTGACTAAGCTTGGTTACGGTTTCGATGCCGACGAGTCGTAAGTCGAGAGCGATTTGGAGCGACTCGGGTAGGAATTGAACCTGGGGCTGAGTGACTAAGCTCGGTTCCGGTTTCGGTGCCAACGGGTCTGGTTCATACCTAAACGTCGGTTCGTGCCAAAACGCCGTCGTGCCACGTGGCGGGTCGGGTGGATCGTCACGGGGCTTGGCGAGAAACTTTGTTTTGAATGGCCTTTGGGAGGGGTCTCGAGCGATGGGACGCCTTTGGCGAGAGCTCCGAGGCAGGCGAATCTGGCGGATCTGAGGGGTTGCAATGGGTCTTAAATGGCGCGACTGTTCCTCTCCTTGGGAAGCCCCAATCATCGTCTCACCGTGGGGTACCCACTTTTTTATAAACCCTATCCCGGGCTGTTGGCATCACCTTTGCCATCAGTCCTTCGTCCCACGCCTCGGCTCCTTTCTTGCAACTCCACCGTCCTCTTTGCTTCAATCCCTTGTCCCACACCCTATCTTCTTTCTCGCAACTTTGAGGTCGAGATGTCTCCGTCTTCGTCTTCGTCTTCATTTTCGTCCCCTTCTCCTTCTCCTTCCGGGAGTTCCCGGGGCGAGGTGGTGAGTGTGTCTTCGGGTTGCGCCTCCACGGAGGCCTCAGGGGGTTCAACCGCACTTGAGGCCCTCAAGTAGTGGCATGACGTGGACTTGATGGTGACCGAGGACCTTTCGAGAGCGTTCCGGGATTGCTACCGCATCTCGAAGTGTTATGGCATGCACGCCCCTCGGCCTGGGCAGCGGCCGTACGATCGATTTCCCGAGTGTCTTCACTTTTGGGGGATCTCGCCATCCCAAGTGTCGCCAAACTCCTGGCGCTACTTGGTGGCCTTCATCTGGAAGTGTCGGGGGACTAGGATCGAGCCGTCCCGACCCCTCTTTCTGGCTTGCTTCCACCTAGACAAGGGACAAGGCGGGTATTACTTGACCGCCTACAGTGGTTTCAAGATCAGCAGTGCGCCCTCCAACAACAAAGGTTGGAAGAGGCGTTTCTTCTATATTAGTTGTGATCAAGAGTGGGGCTTCAGCACCGGGTGGGCCTTTCGGACCATCGATAACGCCCCCTGGTCGCTCTCTAATGGCGACACAGTGGTTGTGGATCGTCTAAGGGGCATCCTGTCCTCTTCTCAGGCAATTAAGGAGATGACCGAGGAGTGGATGGTCGAAGCAGAGCTGAGCCCCGCCACCGGGGGTATGGCCATTCGCATATGATGGCTCATTCACTCGTCCCAAACCATCTGACCGCTGTCTATTTTTGCAAAAATGGTGGACTAGCGATCGATGAAGAAGACGGCTAGCGCCAAGGCTGTCGAGCCCCCATCTCAGGACAGGGAGGGTTCCAGAGGTGGGGTTGTCCCGCTGGAGGGCACACCAAAGAGGGCGTCGGCATCTCCGGCATCGGGGCGTCCTCTTAAGAAGACGAAGATGGTGGCTCGGAAGATGCCCATGGGCCGGGCCACCCGCTCGAGCGCCTCCCTGGAATTGCCCGGGGCCACTGCCCAGGGGGAGGGCTCAAGGAGTGTGAAGGGGAAAGGGTCGTCCGATAGCGACCCTTCCAAGATGGAGAATATGGCCGATCTTCCGACCGGGGAGCCGGGGGCCCCCTATGTCGCTCGGTGGCCCACCCTCAAGGTCGACAGTCGCCTCTGGGGCGATGATGGGCCACCTACCCAGGAGTTCATCCGAGGGGTGCTGCACCTAGCCATGGCCAAGGACCTCTACAGTTCCACCTCCAATGTGCTTGCAGAGCGGGCGGCCAAGTCGCTCGTCTGGGTAAGTGGTGGCTTCCTTCCTACCCGATCCCTTCTTGCATGGGTGCTGACACCGACCCTCGTGCAGAGCCAGAACTATGGTATGGCGCTGATTGACTAGGTCCTCGATGTCGGGCGAGTGATCGGGCGCCAGTCGGAGATCGACGTCGCCCTCCAGCTGGAGAACTTGGAGCTACGAGCCAGGGGCGACAGAGGCAGTTGCCGCGGTCAAAGAGCGCGTCACGACACTGGGTGAGGAGGTAGCTCGTTTGAAGACCGAGCTGGAAGAAAGTCGGTCGTACATTTGATCACCGGATGACGAGCTACTGACCCTTTCCCAGGATGTCGAGACCGCCAGGTCCACGGCCTGGGCCACCGAGGAGGCCCTGAAGGAGGAGCGGCTTGGGTTGCCCAAGAGGATCGAGGAGGTGATCGCCGGGTACAAAGCGTCCACCGGGTTCGAACGTGGCTTGGTGAGGTCGGGCCGGGTCACGTACGAGTACGGGTACCGAGTGGCCTGTGCTCGCTTCTGGGCGAAATACCCAGACCTGGAGCTAGAGTCGGACCCGTTCATCGATAACCAGGCGGATTAGGACGTCGACATGCCAGCGAACGTCCCCTTCGACGATGGGCCCGAGACTCCCCCCCTAAGCTAGGGGCTGCACCCCCTTTCCTATTGTCTTTTGTTCTAGTCGGGTTTGGAACCGTGTCGCCCAACCACCATGTGTATCTCCTCTATCATCAAGAAACACTTTTATTTTGAAATTCTGACTTGCTCTTTTCCCCAACTATGGGTGCGCGGGCCTCGTGTATCTTCTCTACGTCCCAACCAGCCTCCTTTATGGGTAGAATTTTTTCAGGTTTGTCGCATTCCACGTTCTCGGCAGGGTACTTCCCTCCATAGTCTCGAGTCGGTAGGTCTCCTCTCGGACCACGTCATAGACTCGATAGGGGCCTTCATAGGACGAGGTTGTCGTAAGAGTCCCGTTTCCCTGATTTGGAGGAAGATCTCGGTGCGGGACATATTTAAGGGGAGAGGCAGGGGCCTCGGGAGCAGTAGCTCTTGTCGGCCAAGCCCGCGGCGGGGTTGTGCCGGGGCAGCGGAGGTCGTCCCCCGGGATAGTTCCGCCCTTGGCCTTTTGCCTTCCATGCGCCTCCCCGCCACCAACACTTCGGCGGTGATGTACTGGTTGGCGCACTGGAGCATTTCGGAGATGGTCGCTGGCGGCTTCTCGATCAGCGACTAGAAGAACCTCGAAGGCTTCAAACTCATCTGAAAGGCTTGCAAGATTAGAGAGGGGTGAGCGTCCGGGAATCCTCGGATCTCGGTAGCAAAACGTGCCACGAATTGAGAGAGCCACTCGTCTTCGTGTTGGGATAGCGCGAGCAGGGTGGCCATGGAAGGCCTAGGTCACGTGCTGGCGAGGAAGTTTTGCTCGAACTCCCCAACAAGTTAGTCGAAGGATGAGATCGAGGATTGGCATAGCCGGCTGAACCATGCTCGTGCCGATCCCCTCAGAGTGGTCAAAAATGCCTAGCACATCAATGCATCGAAGGTGCCATAAAGGGCCATTTGGGCTCGGAATACGGAGATGTGCTCCATGAGATCGGAGCCGCTGTCGTATCTCTCTAATGTCGGCATCCTGAAGTTGAGGGGTACTGGCTTGTCCTGTACTTCCTGAGTGAAAGGGGACCCGCCCGAGCCGCCTTCACTAGACTCACTCCGCGATTTTCGTAACTCACGCTGGAACACGTCCAGGCGTTGGTTGACCCAGGACAGCTGGGCCTTAAGCAAGTCGTCCACCGAGTCAGATGATACGGTGTCAGGCTTGGGACGAGGTAGCGTGACTCGACAGTGTGTGGGTATGTTCTACCCGGGCGGACCTCTCGGGTCCGTTGCTTGCTCTCGGCCCTCTCCAATCTCGACTTGCTCCTCGCTCGACCGCTGCCAGGTCGAGTCGGTTGGGGGCGTCGTTAGTCGCACAATCTAAGGAATGATTGGAGCGAGCATTTACATCATGCCCGCTATGGCCTGCACTTACTTGGTCGGGCTAAGGAACGTCTTAAGTGTCACGGCCGAGGGTCCTATGGTGAGCCCTGGGGGCGACAACCTCGGGTCATTGAACAGACGCTAGTAGTGATATGGCATCGAAGTCGGGATCCCCTCATCTCCGGGGGTGGGGAGGGCCTGACTTTTTGGTTCGACGGAAGGGAGGCCGGTCAGTGGTTCTCCCTCGGGGAGAACTCCTGTCAACTACTCCTGTGACATCAAGCCCTCCTTCAAGCGTCAAAATGTTAGTGAACAAAAGTACTGCAGCTGATGAGTCAGCACGGTTAGGCCCACGGGTCGATGTCGGGAGCTTCTTGCGGAGTGAGTAGGATGATGAGGTGGCCGCGCCCTCGGGAAGGGGTGCTGGTTGGCGTTGGTCGAGATCCAGACCGGCTTATTACTCTCCCTTGTTCGGTGAAAAATGTCTCTCAGGTCGGGATGCTCGCCACTTGGGGGTGGCTGTTCTGGAACAACTCGGGCAAGAGTCGGGCTGTCGGGGTCGCTCGGGTCCTCACGAGGGGGTGTTAATCAGCGTTCCTCGGTCTGTCAATCCGGGCGCCGTTTGTGATGGGTCGCGTCTCTTCATCTCCGGGATGGTTGGCAGCGCGTCCTCGTACATTGGATGACAATTCCCAGGTTGAGACGCTCACTGGTCATGGGCGGCCACTTTCCTACAGAAATGGCCTTCGTCGGGTGATCCCGACTTTGGCCCCTCCGACGAGCAAGTCAGTGGAGTGTTTTTCTTATTGATTTTTTTCCTCCCCCTAGCCAGGTGTCGGCTATAGGTCTATATACTACCGTGCGAGGGTCGGTTTGGTGTGGCCGTTGACTCTTGTGGGATGGGACGACCTTTCTAACGAGCTGATGTCTTGGGGGATGCCTGAGCGACGACAGACGGCACCGCCCTGAGCTCTCGGGATAGTCGTGTCGCATAATATCTTGGTACGGAACCCGACTTGGCGTGTGTCTTGGGGTTTCGATGGCGTGTGGCATCAGATTCTGACATCGGTTGGGACGTGGCGTGTGACGTCAGTGGTGACTTATCAGGGGACCAAAATATGTCTTATCACTTCTGGCGCCCACCGTGTGGCTGTTAACCACAAGGTTGGAGCTTCTTGTGGAGTGAGTTAGCACGGTTAGGCGCACGGTTAGGCCCACGGTTATCGCGGCTGATGAGTTAGCACGGTTAGACCCACGGGCCGATGTCGGGAGCTTCTTGTGGAGTGAGTAGGATGATGAGGTGGCCGCGCCCTCGAGAAGGGGTGTTGGTTGGCGTTGGTCGGGATCCGGGCTGACTTACTACACTCCCTTGTGCGGTGAAAGATGTCTCCCGGGTCGGGACGTTCGCCGCTCGGGGGTGGCCGTTTAGGAGCGGCTCGGGCAAGAGTCGGGCTAGCGGGGTCACCAGGGTCCTTGCAAGGGGGTGTTGATCAGCGTTCCTCAGTCTGTCGATCCATGCACCGTTTGTGATGGGCCGCATCTCTCTGTCTCTGGGATGGTTGGCAGCGCGCCCTAGTACATTGGATGACGATTCCCGGGTTGAGACGCTCGCTGGTCTTGGGCGATCACTTTTATGCAAAAATGACCTTCGTCGGGTGATTCCCGACTTTAGCCCCTCCGACAAGCAAGTCAATGGAGTGTTTTTCTTATCGATTTTTTTCCTCCTCCTGGCCGAGCGTCGGCCAGGGGTCTATATGCTACCGTACGAGGGTCGGTTCAGTATGGCCGCTGACCCTTGTGGGATGGGACGACGTTTCTAACGAGCTGGCATCTTGGGGGATGCCTAAGCGACGTCAGACGGCGTCGCCTTAGCTCTCAAGATAGTCGTGTCGCATAGTATCTTGGTACGGAACCCGACTTGGCATGCGTCATAGGGTTCCGATGGTATGTGGCATCAGATTCTGACATCGATTGGGACGTGGCGTGTGACGTCAGTGACTTATCTGGGACCAAAATATACCTTATATGTTGGGCTGGCAACCCACATATTCAGCCCATAGTGGGCTAGGGCAGCCCACAGCCCATACCCCCTCTTAACCTAACCCTAATTAAGATTAGGGGGGTGTGGTGGCTGCGTTTTAGAGATAGATTAAGGCTATAAAAAGGCAGCAACGAGGCAGATCTATAGTGCCACGGGATTCCAAAGAAGAGGAAGAAAACAAGGCAGGAAATGAAGAGAAAGAAAGGGAAGAAGACAAGGACAACGCAGAGAGACTGTTCTCAATCATCTAGCAGTGTTCTCATCTCAGGTTAGATCAATCTACAGTAGACTCTTGCTGTGATTACTTGGGGAGGTTTTAGATATTGTGGGCAGTGACGTGATCCTTGTATCCCAGTTATTCTCTTGTGGTTGTTGCTAGGGTTTTGGGCAAGAGATTGAGAGATTTGTATATTCATTATTTTCATAGTGGATTATCTCTAGTTTGCCCCGTGGTTTTTACCCTTCACGTTGAAGGGGTTTTCCACGTATATCTTGGTGTTTTGTTTGATTGTGCTTCCATTTAATTCCGCTACATATTATGGTCTTCTAGTATTTGTTCATCTACAAAGGTTATTCCTGTTTATATCCCCATCAACTAGTATCAGAGCGGGGGTTTTGGT